>JACGDI010005344.1:13174-110484 GCA_014898725.1 Jacaranda copaia | reverse complement strand
GACTAGACGACTAGTAGTTTTTTTCCCAGTAGACATTTCTGGACTAAAGTTAGCTTAGGATTATGGGAAAATTGTCACGACAAGAGGAGTGAATTTTTATGTCATACATGCTTTAGCATTTTCTTGACTTGTGGTTGATTCTTAAGCAAACATCATCCCATCTCTTCATACTTTATTAATTTTTTTAACTATTGAAAGTCATTTCTCTTTAATTAAATTATGGAATCTGACAACAAATACTATATTTTCCAATTAGCCATAACATCTTCTTCATCTAATGTAAACTTGAACTGTCTGTTTTGTGCTGATCAAAATTCCTTTTCTGTAAGTTAAATATTTCCTCAAGTGTTTTCCATATAGTCCACTAATGCTGTCCACGTGTTGTCCTATCCAAGTAGAAATCCTAACAAGTAGCTTTTCATCCTGATATTTGTTCCTTTAGTTCATGCTGATTCTAGAGAATTTAACTAATTCAATCTTCTGTGCTCAATTTGATGGTTTGACATCGAAATGATATTCAAAAACCTTTGATCAAAATCCTAAGTATCCCTCCAATCACAATGCTGAAAATTTCATTAGAAATTTTAGTTGGAATGAGCACATGTTACTTCCTCTTCAATAGTCTTCCTGGTCGAGAGATGAATAAGCAGAGTTTCCATGTCAGTAGGTAGACAATATTGAGACAAATATCAGATATTTAACTGAATTCCCAAATTTCCATGCTTTACCACATGCTCCTGGCCTCATAGTTGTCATTTGGGACAACATCTTTCATCTTCATCTCTATACTCAAGTTTATGGGCCATGGCCTAAACTCAGCAATAGCTTATCTTGTTATGTTCTTTTAAACATGCACTGCTAGCTTTGTCTGGATTTTTATGAACTTTAATTGCATATAACTCAATAGTCATATTAGTGGTTGTCTTCTTAATAAATTGGACTCTCTGGCGTCAAGTCTTATTAGGCAAATCACTTGAAATCTCACATCTACCCTTTTTTACTTTCCACTTCTTGGGAATAAGATGAGAACCCATATTACATTTTATTTTGTTCTCTCTATAGATTTGAGCCGGTCTCTACTTTCTCTGACTAGTTGCACTCGTAAGAATAATCTTGTTCTGCGGACCAGACCATTAATAACCATATTCCATGATATGCTTTTATAATATCAAGATGGTGTTGATTTGATCTGATATAAGAGGTTTTAACTACAGAGTTTGTGACTTCATGATTTTTCTTTTACATGTGGCAAGTAATTTTGATAAAATGATTTTCCTTTGACAAGTTAACTTGAAATTGTGGTGCACAAGTGCAACATTTTCTGCAATGTCTAAGAAAATAAATCAGATGGTACTCATTTATATGAAACTTACCAGAATGTACAGAAAAAGGAATTATTCCTCTCTAGTCTACCTCATTACCTTGATGATGGTTGAAAATCTACAAAATCAGAAAAATAATAAATTCTAGTTGCTGACTTTTTACATTGCACTCTGCTGAAACTAAATTCTAGTTGAGCCTTCAGGGATGCCCTCCCAACTCTTGGTTGATGAACTATGGACATACAAAGATTGAAAAGAGATATTGGAAGCTGAGACAGAAAAGGAGCACTTGTTCCTGATTTCTCATTCGGAAATGACAGATTCCTATGCTGTGAACCAGCATGCGAGCATTCGCCTTTCATTTTGTGCAATGCACATTTGCTGTTCCAATGATATGGTCTTCTCTCAATGCCCATGTCACACATTGATAAGCTTCCATCAAAGACACACCAAAACATCATGTCAGCTGCTGCGGCGGCCATTCTCTACTCTTTCTTCTCTAGTTTCCAAGATTTTTCTAATGTGGGTGGTTCCAACTGTGAGTGTGTTTTAACTGGTGTAGGTAAGTGATTTGAGAAAGAATTAGTTTAAATTTTGGCATGTTTCTTGAAGGTTTATATAGAGGTAAGGTTTATGCTTGTATGATTAAAACTACGATTGCGTAGTAGTAACCTAGATTCTATAGAAAAATTTATTGTTGTGTTTCTGTGTAAAGTTCAACAGAAGCTTGGTCTAGAGTTTTTTCAACTATGAAATTGATTTGTTCTGTATTAAAAATACTGTCACTTTTTACTAGGGAAATTTAGGTTCTAGGTGTGATGCCTGGAAGGCATGAACAGGACAGACAAACAGACTGAAGGAAGGGAAACTAAGAATGAGAGGATCAGACAGTTTTTATTTCTCTCTTCTTGACCCATGAAGAGAATCTATGTTCTCATAGTGTAGTCCGACAAATGGGGTTCTTTGGCTTCTATTGTTATCCAATATTCGCAGAAAAGTTGTATGGAACTAAGGATCTTTTCATTTTTATATTTTCACTTGATTCTTGATGCATGACCCCCTACATGATATAACTAGAAATACCTCAGTCCACTAGGTTTCAGATTTCATCTCTAATCATGTTAATGAGCATTAGAAGAAATTTTCTTCTTCATCAATTTCCAAGTAGAACAATGATAAAATGTTTTCGTAATGAGTTTATGGACTCTTCCTTGAACATATATATGCAATACTAACTAAGAATTTTCCTTTTTGTTTTTCTGGTAAAGTCCATCACTCCATATTAAACTGAAGAACAGATGAATCTAATGATGTTTTCCTCCTACATTAGTTAATCTTTTGCAATTTTAGCTTTTAGAAGCAGCATATTGACTTTATTTATGTAAAAATTTATTTTTCTAGTAGCAGAGTAGTTGAATATCGAGTAAACACTGTCTAAATCATCCTCGTAGATCTATAGAGAGTTTCATCTAGTGATGTCTTTTCCTATGTGCTTATCTTTGTTATGAGTCAAAGAGAGGCACAGGAGCTTATAAAGTAATGACTTGCTATCCTATACAAGCATTGTAGGATGTTGGGGTCCAGAATGTTGGTGTTTGTAATGTGGGTCTTTTTACAAACTTTGTCATTGTCTTATCTTATGAAGAAAGAATTTCACTTTTATCGAATTGGACTGAATTTGGATATTTTGTTATTTTCATCCTAACAACTGAAAATCACCTTTAGTTCCATCCTTCCCAGGTTTGATGAAAAAAATATGTTTGTTGTATGATCTGTCATGATCTGCACAAATGTCTATTTTTCACTCTTCCTTAACTTTCTGCTTAGTTTTCCCTTCTTTTGCTTCTCTTCACATACATTTCTGCTTTCATTCTGTACCACACTTGGAAGCTTAGAGCGGCATAGAGTGAATACGTTTTTCTTTGGTCAGTAATAGCTGGAGCTATACTTTCCAACTGTAATTTCTTCATGTGCGTTGAATCCTTGATTTAAGGAACAGAAAAGTTCAAATTAACAATCTCAACTTCTTTCTCTTAGGAGAATCGACACCTCTCCTTTGGTTGTCATCTTCGACTACTTTTTATCTTCTCATTTACATATTGTTAAGCATGCTTTCGGTTTCTTCATTATTCTCATGGAAGATATTGTCCATAGGAATGTAACTGTCAAAGTATAATTGAATGTTTTCAGTTCTGCTGATTAAGTAATAATATTTTCTCCCTCTAACTCTCTCTCTTAATCGATCAACAGAAAAAGTAGTCCTTTACCTCTTCTTTTCTGATAGCATTTTTCAATTAAATAGCATGATGAGTTTTTGTACAATAGCATAATTAGGAAATTATTTTCATATAGATTGTTTACCATCCATGGAAAATGTGCAAGATTAGAGGCCAAACATTTTTGGAGATTCAACAATCACTTGCAGATTCCAATGATGTGCATCCTTTCGCTTTTCAGGTCCCTTTCCTATGAATTTAGTAATTGTTATCAATCTCGTTGCTAACATGGCATTTTGAAATACTTTTCATATTGTACTCATTATTGGTTATTTTAAGAAGAGCCTTCCCAATCATTTGTACCACTTTAATTCTTGTAACTCTGCTTACAAATCAAAGAAATAAATAAAATATGACGAGTGATGTTGCTGTGAAAGCAGGAGATACCTTCAAAGCATGTAATCTTGGAGAAATATTTAATTCCGTTTACATGTTATCAATTTTTACAACTGGGATATCATAAATTGTTGACCTATTTGGCATCATTATTTCTGTGCGGGGAAAAGCTTAGAATAATATGGATCTACACAAGATAAAATAAAATCATTGATATAGCTGGCTCGTGTTTCTCGTTGTTTTGAGAAGGGGATTGGGTGTTTTTTTTTTTTAAATAACTTTTTTATGCTTGTTTTCGTCAACTGCTGAATATGTGAGAATACTATTTTCCTTGTGGAAGAACAAATAAAAAGACAAGCCATTTTCAATGGGCCAGTGCTATTGTCAAGGTTTAAGGAAAATGTCACCTTGTGTTTTCATTTCTATTGCATCACCTGTTAGATGTAGGACTGGCGTTGATGCAGTAAATACCTGCAGGGTCAGAGGAAAGTCTATACACAATTCATTAGTGAACAAGGCAAGTCATATGAATGCCAAAATCCCCAGTAACATAATTTATATGATTTCATCAACAATCCAGGAAACAAGAGAGAGATTGAGATTCAATTGTAAATAGACACAAACATACTTTATATGAGAATCTTTATTATCATAAGAATACAACATTGAAAACTCTGTGCCAAGTTAAGGAAAATCTCTTTTCCGATTTGAGATCAATTAATTCAGTAATTTTACGTTTTCCTTCCTGTTCAAGAAAATGAGACTAACACCATAATTAAAAAAAAAAAATAATTGTAGGAAACATGTAGCCAAACTTTTAAAGAGAAGACAGCTTTCCTGGTTTTGTAATGTATATTATAATCACAATTTGCAGTTCTTCTCTAGATAGTTTAATTCCCTGGAAAATTGCTGGCACCTTTGTCGTGGAAGCATACCTGCGGATCACTGATGGTGAAACTCTTTTATCTCCTAGGCAAGGACTCACTCAAAGATTTCAATGTCCCTGGAGCATTTGAAAGCCTCCACAAACAGCAAAGAGTAGTTCCATGAATTTGTTCTCTGGGTGAAATATATGATCCTGTGTTGAGGGCAAGGTTGGGGAAACTAATTCTTAAGTTGTTCAGTGCAGAGTTGAAATTATAGTGAGATGGTCTACTCTCTGTGTTGATGTCGTTCATGCATATGCTTCCGCTACAAGCACATTCAAGTATAATTTCTGCTGCTCCAGTGGGACAGTTTCCCCCTTCCTCTGCTGCCTAACTTAGCTTTGTTTACATGTCTATGGGTTTAAGGTTTGCTATAATATGTGGGACTGTTAAGTGCGTTAAAAACCATTTTCTTGGTCGAGGAATTATATAGAGAGGAATTCTATGCTTGGTTGGTAGGACAATAAAGTGTAGGTACAATCAAGATATTGAGATTGGTAATTGCTGCCTTGAAGGAGCGGAAAGACTTTCATGCCTTGGAAATCTTGGGAATCAAGTTTATCATACTGTGAATTTCAAAGAGGTGATGTCCCCTATGAAGTCCTCAATTTAAACTGTGGCCTTTAGTAAGATAGTAATTGCTAGTTGGCCAGGCTTGAAATTTCCTTTTCTTTTTAGAGGGGAATACTAGCTTTCTCCTAGGAATAATGGACTAGTAGCATTTTTTTTCCTTCCAGTAGACATATTTTTGGACTAAAGTTAGCTTAGGATTATGGAAAGTTGTCATGACCCGAGGAGTGAATTTTTATGTTCTACATGCTTTAGCATTTTCTTGACTTGTGATTGATTCTTAAGTAAACAATGTTCTGCCTCTCATATTGTATTCATTTTTTTAATATTGAATACTATGGAAAGTCCTTTCTTGTTAGTTAAATCATGGAATCTGATGTAACTACTGTATTTTCCAAATTTCCATGCTTTACTCCATGCTCTTGACCTCATACTTGTGATTTGGGACAAACATCTTTCATCTTTTGGCTCTACACTCATGTTTGAGAACCATGACCTAAACTCAGCACTAGATTATCTTATTGTGTTCTTTGAAAACTCAGCAACAGCTTATCTTATCATGTTCTTAGAAACATGCACTACTAGCTTTGTCAGTATTTTTACATATTGAGATCATTATTCCACATTTTAATCTTAAATTGAGATGACTCTAGTACTTCACTTGATCATGCTTCCCATCCACAAAGGTTGCAGTATGAATATGGATGTGTAAACACCGAACAACTACAGGTGAGTGTCCGTGTAATTGCTTGAGCTTTCTGGCATGTAATCAAATGGTAGTTGAGAAGTAGTTTGCAAAGTTGGTATTAAATTGATCTGATAGAAGTAGCAATAATTGTTTAACTCCAGAGTTTGTGGCTTCATCATTTTTCTTTTATATCTGGCTATTACTTTTGATGAAAAGATTTTCTTTTGACTAGTTAACTTGAAGTTTTGGTGCACAGTATAGTGATATATATGAGTGCAGCATTTTACACAATGTCTAAGAAAATAAATTAGACTCTATTCATACTTATGAAACATACCAGAATGTATAGCAAAAGGAATTATTCCTCTCTAGTCTACATCATTACCTTGAGAATGGTCTGAAAGATCAGAAAGAGAATAAATTCTAGTGGCTAACTTTTTACATTGCACTCTGCTGGAACTAAATGCTAGTGGAGCCTCAATGGATACCCTCCCTACTCTTAGTTGATAACGATGAATGTACAAAGATTGAGAAGAGATATTGGAAGCTGACACAGAAAAGGATCACTTGTTCCTAATTTCTCGTTGGAAATGAAAGATCCCTACAAACCAGCATGTGAGCATTCGCCTTTCATTTTGTGCATTGCACATTTGCAGTTGCGATCAAATGGTCTCCACTCAATGTCCACATCACACATTGATAACTTCCATAAAAGACACCAAAATATCATGTCGGCTGCTCTGGCAACCATTCTCTTCTCTTTCTTCTCCAGTTTCTGAAATTTCTAATGTGGGTGGTTACAAATTTAAGTGTGTGAATTTGTTTATAATGTTTAGTAATTTGAGAGAAGATTTGTTGAAATTGTTGCATGTTTTTTGAAGGGTTTTTATAGAGCTAAGTTTTATCCTTGTATGATTAGAACTAGGAGGGGTAGCAGTAACATAGATTCTACGGAACAATTTGGTTCAGTCTTTCTGTGTAAAGTTCGAGAGAAGTTTGTTCTTGAGTTTCTAACACTATGAAGTTGCTTTGCTTTGTATTAGAAATCTTTGCGCTTTTTACTAGGAAATTTGGATTCCTAGGTGTGGGCTCTAAAAGACATGAGCAAGACAAAAAAAGCTTTGAGGGAAGGGAAGCACAAAAGGAAAGGATCACTTAGTTCTTGTTTTCTTCTTTTTAAACAATGAAACGAATACATCTTCTCATAGTGCAGTCAGGCAAATTGGCTACTTGCCTTTTCGATTTATGCGATAGTGAGGAAAAATTAATGTCATATGATTGACACTCCATGCATTGTCTTTTCCATTCATTTTAGTTGTCCTCCTTAATGATGTTAATGAGCATCTAAAGAAATTTCCTGATGATCAGTTCTGAGTGGCAATTCACCAAATGGTAAATACTAATGTAGTCACTCTTTCTTTCTTGTCGAGATTGGCAATCTCACTTCAATGTATATGCTCAGTAATACTAATTAAGGAAATTTGTCACTCTAAAGTACATTGAGCAGTTCATAGAAAATCAGTGAACAGATGAAATTACTGGCTTTCCTCCTAAATTGTTAATATTTTGCTGTTTGGAGTTTTTGCATACTTCATATAATCTTTGTTTGTCTTTGAGGGATCCAAAGTAGACTTTGGAGGGCATATATTTTCTAAAGAAGCAGATCTCTTGTGAACTTGGTCTTATGAGGTCTTTTACTATGGACTGTACTAAGTTATTAGTCAGGGAGAGGCACATTTAGAAGATTCTACATTTGGGACTGGCTTTCCCATACAAGAGCGTTGTGCATTGGAGGAGTTTGGAGTCTTTGCGTTGTATGTTCCGAAATTCGCATCTTTACAGACTTTGCCATTATCTTGTGGAAGGAGACACTTTCAATATAGGAAACCTTATTCTACGTGTCAGGTCACTAATTCAAAAACTTGACCAGCTCCATTTTTGGAATAGTCATAAGTTTTTAAATTCATTTGTGAATATTGTATCAAAAAGTTATCTTTTACCACATTGGACTGACTCTAGATTTTTTCTCATTTTCATTCTAATAATTTTAAACTGCCTTTAGTTTGTTTGTGTGCTAAAATCTTTGGAATTATGTTATGAAATTGGAACCTTGTGCCATCTACTTGATTTTAATTCAAGATTTGTTAGTTCTATGAACTTATAAATTTTGTTAGATTCAGATGCTCCAGTTTTTTCTCCCTTGCTTAAGTTATATCTTATTTTTGTGGAATTTCAGATGGAATCACTGCCAATGCTGTCCAGAATGTTAATCAAAGGCTAGCATTTTTGATGGTACAGTTCCACAAAAATAGTCTATTGACACAGTTTACAAATATGATACAAGACAACAGAAACAAAAGAATCTTAAATTCAATACATATAAAAGAAACTTACATAATTAACTATTCCCTGACTCCCGGCATATACATTCCAATTTTGTTTTCCTTCACATAGATGAGTGTAGCGAATAACACTAACGGACTTATTGTCTCTCTACTAGGGACAAACAAGAAGAGATTGAGGACAAATTTGATTCTCATGCATCTTGCTTAGAAAACGCTAGATTAATCTGTATGTGTACTTGAAAGCTTAGAGTGGCATAGAATCAACTTTTTTATTCCTTGATCAGTGATTGTTGGAACTTATACTCTTCCGGAACTTTGTAACGCATGTTGAAGTTGGGATGGAAGGAAATGAATGAGAAAAAGGAACTTGTATGTGGTCATTTTGTTCGACAGATGATCATACAATATTTAAGCACTTGAATGTCTTTCAATTAATTTTCTTTCTTCTTCTTCTTTTTTTTGCTTGAGCAACATTAGATCAAATTACTTAGTGAAAATTTAAAGCGTAAGAAAAGGGACTCCATGACAAAGTGAAGGTTAGCTGATACATAAATGTTTTAGATTCTGATGATTAAGGTGCAATGTAATCTCCATGTGACACTTTCTCTTAGGTGGTCTGGTAATCGATGGGAAAGGATAGACTTTTATCATCTCTTTCATCTCAGGTTTTCTGATGGCGTTTCAGCACCATGAATGGTAGTATTAAAATTAGGAGAAAATGGCATAATTAGTTCATTATCTTAATTTTAGTAGCATAATTAGTTATGTTAATGATTCTGACCATGTTTAGAAGCTGATAGGCTTAATAAGTCGACAATTAGCACCTGTACAACGTAACAGTAACAACATTTTGTTGCAGTGAACCACTAGCTGATTCAGATGAGTCCTTTGCAAGAGGTGCTTCCTTTATTTGTTCTTTTTATCCAATAAATAACTTACAGACTTTTCATGTCCCTTTGGTTGAAGAATTTAGAATTAATTGATCGGCTTTAAGAATCACCATTGCCATCATTAATGTCAAATTGAAGTGTAGACCTGTCACATTATTATATAAAGAATAGAAACAAGTAAATGAGACAATAATGAACTGCAAAGCATGTAATCTAGAAGACATATTTAATTCTTTGAATATCAATCAATTTTTACAACATGCATATTTGTCTTCTTTGCATTTGATGCTTCTCTCTTGTTTCACGACAGATTAGTGTTCAAATTGGTATTTTCTTCTGTTTAAAAATAAATCTTAAAACAACATTGTTCCACTGAAGACAAAGTAGAAACCTCGATACAGTTGGTGTGTTTTTCTTGCTCTTTTCGAGCCAATGATACATTTTTCTTTACCATTTTTACGACTGCTGTCTTGAACTGCTAAATGTGCAAGACTTTTATATTCCTTGTGAAATAACAAATAAAGAAACAAATTAACAAATTGGAAGACAAGGAAAAGTAGAAAAGGAAGGACCAGTTATGATATTTTCTAAAAAGATCCTTTGACAACAGTCTATTTGTTGTGCGGAAGCAAGTGGAGGAACTTTTCTTGTTTTGGATGAGGAAAGTGTACATAGTTGCCAGAAACTCAGTGGAAGTGCTTTATATGAATCCAGCAAACGTATCCAGGATACAGAAAATAGAATAAAGGTTTCATTTTCCAAAACGTTCACAGCACATACTGTACATCCTACAATATACTATTTTACGAGTATTTTAGTAAAATATAGAAAAATTATAATACGTATGCTTGTGTATTAATCAATTTGAACAGAGAGAAAATGTGGTGCTCACACACATGGATTTTTATATGGTTATTGATGAGCTCTAAAGTATTATGAAAGAAATCTGAAATTAAGGGTGCACAATGTAGAAATATAATGGCATAGTCTGTCAAGGATTTTTCTGCAATGTCTAAGAGAACAAATCAGACTACC
Source organism: Jacaranda copaia (assembly GCA_014898725.1). Classification (NCBI taxonomy): domain Eukaryota; kingdom Viridiplantae; phylum Streptophyta; class Magnoliopsida; order Lamiales; family Bignoniaceae; genus Jacaranda; species Jacaranda copaia. Next base: position 100,096 of record JACGDI010005344.1, on the reverse strand, counting down.
ATTTATAGATAAATCACCAGAGTGTACAGTAAAAGAAATTATTCCTCCTCAGTCTACCGTTTTGTCTTAAGGATGGTTGAAGAACTAAAATCTGTGGAAAATAATAAATTTAGTTTTTAGCTACTAACCCTGTACATTGCATTCTGCTGCAATTTAATTCTAATTGAACCGTCATTGATGCACTTCCTACTTCTGGTTGATGAATTATAAACATAAGAAGACTGAGATGAAATAGTGGAAGCCGATATAGAAAAGGAGCAGCTGCTCCTAAATTCTTTTTGGGGGAGTGAAACATTCATCTGTTGTGAAGCAGTATGCAAGCGTTTGGCTTTCTCTTTACGCAATGCAGACTTGCAGTTGTGATGATATGGCCTACGCTCAGTATCCATATCACACATTGATAAGCTTCCATCAAAGACACACCCAAACATCATATCAGTAGCTTTGGTGGCAATTCTCTTCTCTTTTTTCTCTTGTTTCATAGATTTCTTTGTGGTTTCAAGTGTTTGTGTGAGTGTATTGGTCTATGTATAGTGATTTCTGAGAGAATTCATTTAAACTGTTGCATGTTTGTACAAGGTTTATATAGAGGTAAGGTTTATGCTTATATGATTAAAACAATGATTTTGTAGCAGTAACCTAGATTCTAGAGAACAACATGTTGCTCAGTTTCTGTGTAAAGTTCGAGAGAAGCTTGGTCTAGAGTTTTTTCAACTATGAAGTTGTTTTGTTCACTATTAAAAATATTATCACTATTTGCTAGGGAAATTTAGATTTCTAGGGGTGAATGTGATACCTAGAAAAAATGAAAAAGACAAACAGGCTGCGAGGGAATGGAAACCAAAGAAGGAGGGGATCAGACAGTTTTTGTTCCTCTCTTTTTGACCCCTGAAGAGATCTATGTTCTCAGTGTAGTCCGACGAATGGGGTTCTTTGTTTTCTTTTGTTATCCAATATTAGCAGAATAGTTTTATGGAACTAAGGATATTTTTCTTTTTACATCTGCACTTGATTCTTCATGCATGGCCCCACAGATGATATAACAAGAAGTACCTCAGTACATTAGGTTTAAGTTTTCATCTCCAATCAAGTTAACAAGCATTAGAAGAAATTTTCTGCTTCATCAATTTCCAAGTAGAAAATTGGTAAGATGTTTTTGTAATGAGTTTATTGACTCTACCTTCAACATATAAACATAATACTAAGTAAGAAATTCTTTTTGGTGGTAAAGTGAATCAAGTCAGATGAAAGTGAAGAACAGATGAATTTACCAGTGTTTTCCTCCTGAATTAGTTATTCTTTTTGCAATTTTGGAACTTTTAGAAGCTGCATATTGATTTTGTTTATGGATCTATTTATTTTCATTTATTTATTTGCTGCTTAGTTTTCCCCATTTTTGCTTCTCTTTTCATATACATGAGGAGTCAGATGGTAATATTTATGAACTTGTTTCCCTCCATACAAACAAGACTTTGATTCTATGTCTTGTTATATTCTGTATCACACTTGAGAGCTTAGAGCAGCATAGGATGGAATTATTTTTCCTTGGTATTAACAGCTGGAGCTATACTCGTCTATGGTAATTTCATTGTGTGCTTTTCTCATTTCACAAAACATGTTGAAGTTAGGGTGGAATTAGATGTTGAGAAAATGACACTGGCAAGTGGTTGTCTGTTCAACAGCATGTCATATGTATTGTGAAATTACGTACTTGAGTGTCTTTCAAATTTATTGTTTCGGAAAGTTGGAATGATAAAAAACTGAATACATTTCTGAATGGATCTGAAAAACTTAATACAACTATTTACAGGAAAACAACAATGATAACAACTTCTAGGAAGATTCCGTGATTCGAGGAAATTCAGATAAACTATCATAACAAATCTTTGGAATCTCGAAAATTCCTTGATTTTTAGAGTAACTGAAAAATTCAACTTAACAATCTCAGCTTATTTTTGCTTAGGAAACTTGGAGCCATTCCTTTGGTTGTTATCTTCAACTAGTTCAGCTTTATTGTCCAATAATATCTGACAGTTTCCATATTGTCAAACATGCTCTCAGTTTCTTCATTAGTCTCATGGAAGATATTATGTCCATAGGAATGTAACTTTCAATGCATAGTCGAATGTTTTCAGAGTTCTGAGGAATTTTCTCCCTTCAACTCTTTCTCTTAACTGATCAACAGAACAATTGGTCTTTTATCTCTTATTTTCTGATAGCATTTTTCAATTAAATAGCATGATTAGCTTTTGTATGACAGCATCATCAGCAAATTATTTTCATATAGTTTGTTACCCTATTTATGTAATATTTGTAAGAATATAGGCCGAACACTTTTGGACACCGACAACCACTTGCTGATTCCAAAAATAGTACTGTCAAGTTGTGCACCCTTTTGTTTTCCTTTTCTTACCCAATGTACTACATAAACAACTTAAGACCTTTTTCATGTCCCTTTCATAAGAATTTAGTAATTGTTATCAGTCTCGTTAGAAACATGGCATTTTGTAATACTTGTCATCTGGTTATTTTAAGAAGAGCCATCTCAATTATTTGTACTACTTCAACTCATAGACTTGTAATATCTCCTTTCAAATCATAAAAACAAATAAATGTGACAGAAGTGATGGTGCTGTGAAGCTGGAGTTACCTACAAAGCATGTAATGTTGGAGAAATAATTCTTTTTTTTTTTTTAAACATAAATCAGTTTTTGCAACAGGGATACCAGGCAATGGGAATCAATTGGCCTGTTGTTTGTGAGCAAGGAGAAGCTTAGATTAAGATGGATCTACATGAGACAAAATAAAATCATTGATACAGCTGGCTTGTCTTTCTTGTTATTTTTGACAACAGGATTGAATTTTTTTTTAATAATCATTTTAATGCTTGTTTTCGTCAACTGCTAGATATGCAAGATTTCCTTTTTCCTCGTGGGAGAACGAATAAAATGGTAAAGCCATTTTCGTTGGATCAGTGTTATTATCAATGTTTAACTGACAAGTCACATTGTGTTTTCATTTCCAATGCATGATCAACCATTAGACGTAAGATTGGCATCAATGCAGTAAATACCTACAGGGTTGGAGGAAAGGTTAAACGCAATTCATTTTGGACAAGGCAAGTACATATGAATGCCAAAAATCCCCACGAACATACTTTATATCATTTCATCAAGTATTCAGGAAATGAAAGACAGATTGAGATTCAATTTTGAAATGTGTAGTGCATATAAGAACCTGTATCATCATATGAATACAGTATTCAAAACTCTGTGCCAAGTTAAGCAAAGATAGTTTCAGTAATTTTATCTTTTCCATCTTGTTCAAGAAAATGAGATTAACACCATAAATCAGAAAAATATTGTTGGAAACATGTTGCCAAACTTTTAATGACAAGAAAATCTTTCTGATTTTGTCATGTAAATTATAATCACAATGTGCAATTCTTCTCTGGACAGTTTAATTACCTGGAAAAGCGCTGGCATCTTTGTCATGAAAGTACACCTGCCAATCTTAAACTGAGAGTGAAATTCGGTTATCTCCTAGACAGGGACTCACTCAAGGATTTCAATGTCCCGGAGCACTTGGAAGTCCCATCAACAACAAACAATAGTTCCTTGTATTTGTTCTCTGGATGAAATATATCATCCCATCTTCAGGGCAGATTTGGAGAAACTAATTCTTAAGTTATGCAGTGTAGAGTAAAAATTATAGTTATATGGCCTACTCTGTGTTACTATCATTCATGCATATGCTTCTGCCGCAGGCACATTCAAGTATAATTCCTGCTGCCTAACTTAAATCTTTCTTTACATGTCTATGGGTATAAGGTTAGCTACAATATGTGGGGACGTTGAGTGTGTTAAAAACATTTGCCTAACTTAGATCTTTCTTTACATGTCTATGGGTATAAAGTTAGCTCCAATATGTGGGAACATTGAGTGTGTTAAAAGCACTTGCTTGGGTTTTTGAGGAATTATATAGAGAGCAATTGTGTTTGGTAGGTAGGACAATAAAGCGTAGGTACAATCAAGGTATTGAGCTTGGTAATTGCTGCCTTGCAGAAGCTGAAAGACTTCCACGCCTTGGGAATCTTGGTGATCAAGTTTATCGTACTATGAGTTTGAAAGAGGTGATATCCCCTATGAAGTCCTCAATTTTGACTCTGGCCTTTAGTAAGATAGTAATTGCTAGTTGGCCAGGCTTGACATTTCCTTGTCTTTTTAGAGGGGAATACCGGCTTTCTCCTAGGAATCATGGACTAGTAGCATTGTATTTTTCCCAGTAGAAAATAAATCAGACTGTACTCATTTATTTATATGAAAGTTACCAGAATGTACAGAAAAAGCAATTATTCCTCTCTAGTCTACCTCATTACCTTGAGAATGGTCTAAAAAATAAGAAAAATAATAAATTCTAGTGGCTGACTTATTACGTTGCACTCTACTGAAACCAAATTCTAGTGGAGCCTTCATGGATACCCTCCATACTCTTAGTTGATAAACTGTGAATGTACGAAGATTGAGAAGATATATTGGAAGCTGAGACAGAAAAGGAGCACTTGTTCCTAATTTCTCTTTTTGGAAATGAAATATTCTTATCTTGTGAACCAGCAAGCAAGCATTCGCTTTTCATTTTGTGCAATGCATATAGTCTCCGCTCAATGTCCACATCACACATTGATAAGCTTCCATCAAAGACGCACCCCAAATCATGTCAGCTGCTCCAGCTGCCATTCCCTTCTCTTTCTTCTCTAGTTTCCAAAATTTCTAATGTGGGTAGTTCCGAGTTTAAGTGTGTGTGAATTTGTTTATAATGTATAGTAACTTGAGAGAAGATTTGTTGAAATTGTTGCATGTTTTTTGAAGGGTTTATATAGAGCTAAGGTTTATTCTTGTATGATTAGAACTAGGAGGGGTAGCAGTAACGTTAGATTCTAGAGAACAATTTGTTTCAGTCTTTCTCTGTAAAGTTCGAAAATAGTTTGTTCTGGAGTTTTTGACACTATGAAGTTGCTTTGCCTTGAATTAGAAACCTAATCACTGTTTACTAGGATTTTGGATTCCTAGATGTGGGACATAAAAGACATGAGCATGACCAAAAAGGCTTTTGAGGGAAGGGAAGCTACAAATGGAAATTATAGGATCACCAAGTTCTTGTTCTCTTCTTTTTAAACAATTAACGGAATCTATTTTCTCGTAGTGTATTCTAGCAAACTGGCTACTTCCAATAGTGAGGAAAAATTAATGTCATATGAAACTGAGGATCTTGTTCTCAACAATGTCTTCACTTGATACTTCATGCATTGCCTTTAACAAGCATCCGATGAAGTTTCCATACGATCTGTTTCTGATTGACAATTCACCAAATGGAAAATACTAATGTAGTGACCCTTTCCTTCTTGTCGAGATTAGCAATCTCACTTCAACATATATGCTTAGAGGGTGTTTGGCTAAGCTTGTTTTAAATATTTTATAAGCTTAGAAATCTTATAAGATGTTTTTGGAGTTTATAAGACATTAAATTTTATTTTTAAAATAAGTTGTTGAAATGTTTGGATAAAATAAGATTTTGGAACTTATTAAATGTTACCAATAGCAATTTTGTAATTAAAATGATTAAAAATGAAGAAGCTTGTTAACATCTTAAAAATAAGTTAGGGTCTTCTTACTTTTTTTAAAAGAACTTATATAAGCTCCTAACATCTTATTTTAGGGTTTTATAAGCTCTCTTTTTAAAAAAAATTACCTAATACTTCTGATCAACTTATAAGTTATTAAACATCTTATAAAATGTTTTGAGAAGCTTATAAACTCACCCAAACACCCTCTTAGTAATACTAATTAAGGAAATTTTTCACATTAAATTGCATTGATCAATTCGTAGAAAATCAGAGAACAGATTAAATTACCGACTGTCCTCCTAAATTCTTATTTTTTGCTGTTTGTAGTCTTTGTGTACCTAATATAATCTTAGTTTATCTTTGCAGGAACCAAAGTAGACTTTGGAGGGCATATATTTTCCAAAGAAGCAGATCTCTTGTGAGCTTGGTCTTATGAGGTCTTTTCCTATGTACTTTAACTTTGGTTATTGGTCATGGAGAGGCACATTTGTCGGAAGATTCTAAATTTGGGTCTGTCTTTCTATACAAAAACCTAGTGCATTGGAGTCTTTGCATTGTATTTTCCGGAATTCACATTCTCTCAAACTCTGTCATTATCTTGTGAAGGAGACACTTTGAATAAAGAAAATTTTAATCTAAGTGTCTCAGAATCATTTCTGGAGATTGTCAGAAAACCTTAATCTAAGCTCCATCCTTAGAATAGTCATAAATTTTTAAAATCCTTTCTGAGGATTGTCTTAGAAAGTTGTCTTCTACCTCATTAGACTGACTCTGGATTTTTTATCATTTCCATTCTAATAATTTTAAATTGCCTTTAGTTTTTCTATGTGCTAAAATCTTTGGCAATTATGTTACTAGATTGGTAACCTGTTCCATCTATTTTGATTTTAATTTTAATTTTAATTTTAATTTAAAATTTGTTAGTTCTACAAACTTGTAAATTCTGTTAGAATTGGAGGACCAGTCTTTTTTTCCCTTGCTTAAGTTGTATTTTCTTAGAATTTATGATGGAATCAAGCTATACTGTCCAGAATCTTAATTCAACACCAATATATACGATGGTAACTTCAACTAGAAAAAAAATATCGACAAGCACCCGTACAAAGTGCTGGCCTTAGTCAGTCGACAACCAGGTGTACAATGTAATAGTAACAACATTCTATCGCAGTGGGAACCACAAAGCTGATTCAGAAGAGTCCCTGCAAGAGGTGCTTCCTTTTTCTGTTCTTTTTACCCAATATACTTGTTAAGTGACTTAAACTTTTCATGTCCCTTTGATTGAAGAATTTAGAACTTAATTAAAATTTTTTAGTAGCAGAAAGGGGTTTAAATTTTGTACGCTTTTGTTATGGTACTCATTATTTGATTCTCTTTAAGAATCACCATCGTCATAGCTTATATCAAAGTGAAGGGTAGACTTGTCACATAATATTATAAAAGAAGAAAAACAAATAAATAAGACAAGAATGAATCGCGAAGCATGTAATCTAGAAGAAATACTTAAAATTTTCGTATATTTATCAATTTTTACAACATGGATATTTGTCTTCTTTGCATGTGATGCTGCTCTCTTGTTTCACCACATCTTGTTCAAAATGGTAGTTTCTTCTGTTCAAAAGTAAAGCTTAGAATGACGTTCTACTGAAGACAAAATAGAAACATTGATATGGTTGGTGTGTTTTTCTTGCTCTTTTTCAAGCCAATGATTACATTTTTCTGTACCGTTCCCGCGCCTGTTTTCTTGAACTGCTAAATGTGCGAGAGTGTTTTATATTCCTTGTGAAGTGACAAATAAAGAAACAAATTAACATCTCGGGAGGCAAGGAAAGGTGTAAAGGGAAGGACCAGTTGTTACGATATTTTCCGAAAGATCCTTTGCTATAACAATCTAGTTGCGAAGAAGCAAGTAAAGGAGGCAATTTTCTTGTTTTGGCTGAGGAAAGTATGCGTAGTTGCCAGAAACTCAGCAAACATGGTTCATATGAATCCAGCGACAAGTATCCAGGAAATAAGAGAGAGTAAAGGTTTCATTTTAGCAAGTTCACTGCACATACAATATATATTCTACATTCTACAATATACACCTTTTTTACGAGTATGTTGGTGAAATATAGAAAAGTTGTCATATATATATGCTTGTGAGTTAATTGATTTTGACCGAGAGAAAAATGTGGCGCTTACACACGCATGCATTTTACACGGTTATTGATGCGCTCTAAGGTATTATGAAAAAGATCAGAAATCAAGGGTGCACAATGTAGTAATATAATATCATATGCCACTGAAGCATTTTCTGCAATTTCTAAGAAAACAAATCAGGCTGCCATTTATAAATAAATCACGAGAATGACAGTTGAAGGAATTATTCCTCACAAATCTACCTCTTTACCTTGAGGATGGCTGAAGAAGATCTGAAATCTGAGGAAAACTAATAGATCCGATTTTCAGCTACTGACCTTTTCTAGTTGAGCCCCCACTGAAGCATTCCCTACTTCTGGTTGATGAATTATGAAGGACAAAAGAAGATTGAGAATAGACATTGGAAGCTGAGACAGAAAAGGAGCACTTGTTCCTGATTTCACTTTTCAGAAATGGAAGGCTCCTATGCTGTGAACCAGCATACGAGCATTCACCTTTCATTTTGTGCGGTGCACATTTGCAGTTGCGATGATATCGTCTCCTCTCGATGTCCATGTCACACATTGATAAGCTTCCTTCAAAGACACACCGAAACATCATGTCGGCTGCTCCGGTGTCCATTCTCTACTCTTTCTTCTCTTGTTTCCTAAATTTTTCTAACGTGGGTGGTTCCAAGTGTGAGTGTGTTTTAATTGGTGTAGATAAGTGATTTGAGAAAGAATTTGTTGAAATTGTTGCATGTTTCTTGGAGGCTTTATATAGGGCAAATGATTATACTTCGTTGATTGGAACTATGCCGGTGCGGTAGTAACCTAAACTCTGCAAAAAAATTCGTTTCAGTGTTCCTGCGTAAAGTTCAAGAGAAGTTTGGCCTTCGAGTTTTTTCGACTACTAAGTTGCTTTGACCTGCATGAGAAGTCTTAGCACCTTTTACTTAGGGAAATTTGCCCAAAAGACATTAGCAAGAAAGGAGATATGAGAGGAGGCAAGTCAAAGAATGAAAGCGTCACTTAGTTTTTGATTTCCTCTGATTGGACCATTTAGGGAATCTATTTCTTCATCGTGTAGACCGTTGATTGTGGTGCTTGCTCTTTTTAGTTGCATATGCTTGATGAAACATAGTCGTACAAAAACTAAGGATCTTATTTTGTGGTCACTTGATGCATAACAAGAAATACTACAGAATCCTTAACGATGCTAATCGAGCATCTTAATAGTTTTGATCGCATGAGTTGCAACAAAAGAAATGGTAAATTATTATTTTGTAATGAATCCATCTCCCCTTGTAAAGATCCATGACTCTTAACTCTAACATATTTGTTAGCTATATAAGTAAAGATGGCATGCTGAATTACTTTAGAGGAAATAAATTTGCATGTCTTGGATTTTTTTTGTATACGTGCATAAAATCTTAGATATGTTGAAGTTATTCTTTATGGGAACTCAGAGTAGTCGACTTTGGAGAAAACATTATGTCAATTTAATGTGCAGATCTCTAGCATATTTCATCCTATAAGGTCTTTTCCTATGTAGAAACTTGTTACAAGTCAAAGGAGGGAAGGCCCAACATTTTGTGACCATAAATAATAGTGACTGGCTTACCTATACAAAAGCCTTGTGCAATGTAGAATCTGTGAGTTCTGCAATGTATGCTCCCGAATTGGCATCTTTAAAAACTTTTGTCAGTATCTTGTGGAAGGAAATAAACAGAACCTTGATTTAAATGTCATGTCACTCAGTTGGACTAAGAACCTTGATTCTTGGAACAGTCTAGAGCTTTTGTTTCTTTTTTGTTTTTTCTGCAAATTTTGTAAATATTGCATCAGAAAAGGTTACGTTTGATCCACCAAAGTGACTCTGGATTCTTTAGTAATTTCACCTAAATAACTGTAGGTTATTTTCAGTTTCACTTTCGCTGCACAGGTGGTTATACGCAGCTATTAAATTGGTAGCTTGTTTGGATTAAGTAATGCCAATTTATGCAAAATCTAAAATCAGGTGTTCTAGTGATTTCCCCAAGTTCATTTTTCGTTCCAGAAGAATTTTGGGTGAAATAACCTTACAGATAAATGCAAAACTATTGCCTTAATTTGACACTCGTTGCTTTTGAAGAGGAATAAATGTATTCATACAGTATGAACAATTGAGAAAAGGAGTCGTGTGAGGTGACTGCGCAGGAACTGCAAGTACCATTTTGTATCTGTCATTAGTCGATGCCCCAACCTAATCTTAATTCTCCTAATACTTTTGTCCTGAATTTTCTTGTTTCTGTATCATTCTCAAGAGTATGTAGAGTGAAAGACTGACATTAAATGAGACTTTCTAGAAGAATCATGATCAAATAATCAGAACTCTGTACTCTGATATATTTTATGGGTGTCTTTCCACCAGCAACAGAGAAGAAGAGACTGAATATAAGTTTTGATTTTACGCCTTGATCATGCAAATTTCAGATTCTATGCGACACATAATAGTTTATAGTTGTGTTGTAGACCGGTAATACTTTATTCAGTTATTTTTGGAATTTTATACTGTCTGGAATTTCCTTGTCTGGTGTGGCATTCATGAACCATATTGAAGTTGGTGTATGACTAAGCGATCAACAAAAATTAATGATCCTTACATGCAGCTGTATAGTTCTTCAATTCATTATCAAATGCATCAAAAATTGATTTGCCTTCCACAATTAATATTTCTCCATGAAAACTTTTTAGTTTACTTCAGTAGTTGAATGGAAAACCTTGTGGTTCAGAAGAAACAAAAGTAGAGTTATAGATATCTGGCGTCACAATTTGATGAAACAACATGAATCCCATCTCTCTCTCATTTCTTTACGTCGTATATAATTATCTAGAATGAATGGCGAACGGTACTTAGCAATGCATTTGCCATATATAGTTCTTACCTAAGCTACCTTAGCATTGGCCATCCCTCCACATGCATTCCCAACACAAACTATTTTACAGTGACTGATTAAAACGCTTAGCATTTCTCTCGTGTAACTAAAATGGTAGTTGGTAACAGTTCTGAAACTCAAATAGCTTGCAAATATACTAATATTCAAAACAAATGATGATAAATGTGAAAGCTGCAATTGTACTTTCACCTTTTACATGTCGTATGGAGTACGTGAGTGTACAGAACTGAATGTACGCCCACATGCAAACAGACATTTCTTTGCTTTTTACAAGTTTGTTGACACATGTAAACAAATTAAATTTTTGACTAATTGAGAAGTAATACGTATAAAATAAATATATTAAATATTAATTTAAAATTTTTTTATTTAAAATTTGGGATATATTAAATTTAATTTTAAAATATAAATAGTTAATTTTAATAATTTAGTATTTATTTTATATTCAAATCAAGTATTGACACGTGTCAAAGATGAAGTGTCTGCATCTCTAAACCAATCAAATCAAAGATATTTGATATTGATATTATCTTTTAGTATTTGATATTATCAAATCAAATATATCCCAAATTGTCTCTTGATATTTGATATAATTTTATCAAAGAAATAACCTTTAAAGTATTCAAGTCAATCTAGAAATCTTCTTCAAGCACCCATATAAAGGAGTGATTTCAGTTCATTTGAGACAACAACAAATTCTAGCAAACGAGAAAAACTTGAAAGGAGTCTAGCAATTCTCTCAACCAAATTCAAGGAGATCCACAACATTCAAGGCAATCTTTGTGAAACTCATATAATTTTGGCGTTTGATTCAAGATCAAGGTGCGAAGCCCTCAAATTGGCATTATTTTTTATTCAAAGAGATCCAAGATGTTTAAAGCGTTCTTCGAGGAACTCATATATTTTTGGTGTTTAATTTAAAATTAAAGTATAAAGCCCTCGAATTGGCATTATTTTTATTTAAGGAGATTTACGACATTCAAGGCATTTTTTGCGAAATTAATATATTTTTGGTATTTGATTCAAGATTAAGGGACGAAACCCTCAAATTGGTGTTATTTTTATTCAAGTTAAATTTAAGGGAGATCTACAGCGTTTAAGGTGTTTTTTGTGAAGCTCACTAAATTCAAGATTATATTTAGAAGGGAAGATTCAGAGAATTAGATTAGAAATAGAATCCACAATTGATTGATTGATTGATTGATTGATTTTAAATTTATTTGTACAATTTTTCTTGTTTTGTAATTTTGATTTTCGCAGACAAGAAAATTTGTTGTTACAAATTTTGGCATGCCCAATGGAACCATCTCCACCTCTCATCTCTTCCCTTCATAAAGTTGAAGTATCATGGCTACCAACAAGACTATTACATTGAAGATGACTACCTCAAATTCCATAAATGCTAGAGTAAGAAGTATTGGCATCACCACAAGGAGTATGTCCAAAAAGTCACAAACATCCTCGAAGGTAAATCCTTCACTTGAAGTTGTGGATAAGACATTGCCGCATGCTATTGATATTAATGAAGGTGGTGTATACTCAAAAGAAGAATCAGCAGCATCCACTCCTCGTTCAATTCCTCAAGCATAGCGCCAGCAATGGTGACAAGTGCTACAACTTTGGAGAAACAAATAGCTAATTTGATAAAGATTGTTGAAGGATTGGCAAAGCATGTCCGAGAGCAAGATTCTCAAATCTCCAAGTTGATGAACAAGGTAGATAATACTGAGACTAGTCACGTGATGGAGAAATAAATAGAAGCTGAAGATGAAGGTGAAATATCCACAAAGAGGCAGCCAGTTGAAAATGAAAATCCTACAGCAAAGGAATTACAAGTTTCCATCAATGGAGTAAGTCCTGTTGACCAGCTAAGGGTGTTTATCATGAGAACTATCAAAGATAAGTTTGAATGGAGCTCTAAGTCATTTATGACTTATTTCAAGCCATATACTCAAAGAATTGACAACTTAAAGATGCCGATTGGTTATAAGCCACCGAAGTTTTAGCAATTGGATGGCAAAGGTAATCCAAAACAACATGTAGTCTACTTCATCAAAACTTGTAATAATGCTGGGACTTATGGAGATCACCTAGTAAAACAATTTGTTCAATCTTTGAAAGGCAATGCTTTTGATTGGTATACTGAGTTGGAAATCGGCTTAATTGATAGTTGGGGACAATTGGAGCAAGAATTTCTCCATCGCTTCTATAGTACCCAAAGGACAGTTAGTATGATTGAACTTACAAATTCTCACCAATGGAAAGAAGAACAAGTTATTGACTACATCAATCACTGGAGAAACTTAAGCCTCAATTACAAAGATTGATTATCAGAAGCTTCAGCTATAAAGATATGCATTCAAGGTATGCATTGGGTGCTTCGATATATTCTCCAAGGAATTTAGCCCAAAATATTTGAAGAGTTGGCTACTCGAGCCCATAATATGGAGTTGAGCATGTTTGCTAGCGGAGTAAAAGGGCCACCAATTCAAAGCCTCATAAGCCTATGGAAAAGCAGGAATTCAAGAAAGGGGGCAAACCTTTTGCCAAGGCATAAAGTAAAGAAACTATGGCGGTGAATGCAGTACCTATCAAGTTTAGTGCAAAGACAAAAATCACGAAAGATGAAAAAAAGGATATCCCCCAAGAAAGAGGGCAAATAAAATTGACTTTAAAGGAGATGCAGGCTAAGACATACCCATTCCTCGATTTTGATGTCTCCAAAATATTTGATGAATTGCTAAATGTAAATCTGATTGAATTACCTTAAATGAAGCGACCTAAAGAAGCTGGGAAAATCGATGACCCAAAGTATTGCAAGTACCATTGATTAGTGGGACACCCAATCTATGATTGCTTCGTAGTCAAAGATAAGGTGATGTAATTGGCTCGACAATGGAAAATCTCACTTAAGGAGGATAATGCTGTCTCAAATCATGCTACAGTCAAGATTGAAAAGAATGTACTTGGTGATCACGACAATGACATTGCATGCTACATGATAAGTGAAGAAGAGATTTCCTCTCATGAAACATGTTTACCTGACGAAGAAAATCATGATGTAACTAAGGAGTGCATGTTGGCAATGACTTTCACTAATGAAGATTTATTACTTGGCTCTAAGCCCCACAATAGGCCACTGTTTGTAACTGGCTGTGATCATGAGCAGAAAATAAATAGAATTTTGATTGATGGAGGCTCTGCAATCAATATCTTTCCAGTAGGTGTGTTAAAAGATTTAGGAATCTCCACAAATGAATTGACAAACAGTCGCCTAATGATCCAAGGGTTCAGTCAAGGGGGGCAAAGGGCTCTTGGAATAATAAGGATAGAGCTATTGATGGACGATATATTGTCAATGGCATTGTTTCATGTCATAGATGCCAAGATGTCATATAATATGCTTCTAGGCCAACCTTGGCTACATGAAAATGGTGTGGTTCCCTCTACTTGGCACCAATATTTCAAGTATTGTCGAGAAGGTGTGGTAAAGAAAATACTTGGAGATAGCGAACCTATCACTAAAGCTGAATCACACTTAGTAGATGCTAAATACTACATCGAAAGTCTGAAAATTGCCAAGCCTAGAGAACAAGAGGGATCCAAGCAGCAAGATGACCTTGATAGAGGAAACAAGGTTAAAGATTTGACTCCAACATGTTATAGTGAAGATCATGTAAAGGGTAAGTTACCTCTAGTAAGATCTGAATCATTAAAGGAATTAATATTTCCTCTCACCAAGCTTGATGTGAATAAGCCATCTCCATAATCACTGAAAGGATTTGTCTGCCTAACTCAAGGAGCCGAAAAGGAACATGGAGAATCTCTACAACTTCAAAATGAGAGCACAAGGAAGACTTCCCCCTGAGGCTTCGAACAAGCAAATGTATAGGCTTAATACTACCTAAAAGATGTTGAAAGAAAAAGGTTAGGGTGTCCAAAGTTCTCGAACGAGACTTAGATTTGTTCCTCAAAATCCTATTCACATTGCAATTAGGAGAGCCAACAGTAATCATATAGTTGGAGAGGAATTTTCCTCAACATATGATGTTTTTGATGAAAATGGGGAGAAAATCTCACGAATCCCAGTTTTTAATAGACTTGGGAAATGATAGCATAAAAGAACCTACAATCAAAGACCAAAAATGCTAAAGTTCTTGAAGTGGGTTAGCAAGCCAAAAAAGCTTAGGAGTTCAATTCCTTTATGCATGAAGTGATGCTCTATTTTGAATATATCATGTGGTAGGACCTTGAAGGTTAAACTTCAAACCATTATCTTCACACAAACTCAAATTGATGAAAAAGGTGATAGAGAAAGTGTGGCCTCTTCATATCATATTATTATTAGTGATAGTCGGCCCATTTGTCAAAATGCTGCAGATCATTTTTCCAAGCAAATCCCTAAGCTTCTCAACAGCGGTTACACAAGTGAAAAGGATGGTATCATACAGACAGTCTATATAAGAAGAAATGATGGACAAATAAGGGCATGTGTAGAATTCAGGAAGATTGAACATGTAGAAAACGTTATTGTGCCAACATACCATATTACTTTAAGTGAAGAATTTTTTATTGAAGAAGAAGATGCTGAAACCGCTCATCCTAAGTTTGAAGAAGGTGCTAAAGCTATTGTAGATGAATTGAAAGAGATTAATTTAGGTAATGCCAATGATTCGTGACCCATCTACATTAGTGCTTTATTAATTGCTGAAGAAAAAGAAGTATATGCTGAGTTATTACATGAATTCAAAGTTGTATTTGCATGGTCATACAAAGAGATGCCTAGGTTAGATCTAAATATGGCAGTCCATCATTTATTAGTAAAGAAAGGAACTTGTCTAGTTAAGTATGCCTAATGGCAGTTTCACCTTGAATTAGTTCCTTTGATTGAAGCTAAAGTAAATAAGCTCATTGAGGTTAGGTTTATTTGAGAAGTCAAGTATCTAACCTGGATCTCCAACATTGTCCCGGGAAGAAAGAAAAATAGCCAAATTGGAGTTTGTGTTGACTTTAGGGACTTGAATAATGCTTGTCCTAAGGATGATTTTGCATTACCCATTGCAGAACTCATGATTGATGCTACCATAGGGCATGAAGCACTATCATTTATGGATGGATCATTAGGGTATAACCAAATACGCATGTCACCAAAAGATGAGGAGTTGATAACTTTTTATACTTCGAAAGGAATATACTGCTATAAAGTAATGCCATTTGGACTAAAAAATGCTGGTGCCACATATCAAAGAGCAATGCAGAAGATCTTTGATGATATGTTTCATAAGAATATTGAATGTTATGTTGATGACATGGTTGTCAAGTCTAAAAGATGAAAAGATCACTTACAAGACTTGAGACAAGTTTTTGAGCGCCTGAGGAAATATCAACTCAAAATGAATTCATTAAAGTGTGCATTTTATGTTACATCGAGGAAGTTTCTAGGATTCATTGTTTATCATCGAGGCTTAGAAATAGAGCAAGCAAAGATTGATGCAATTTTAAAAATGCCTAAACCTTGAGATATCCATGAACTTAAAAGTTTGCAAGGAAAGTTAGCATATTTGCAAAGGTTCATATCAAATTTAGCTAGTAGATGTCAACCATTTAGCCGTCTCTTGAAGAAGAGCATTCCATTTGAGTGGGATAAATCTTTCAGAAATGCTTTTAAAAGTATAAAAGCTTATTTGATGAAACCTCCTGTGTTGGTCACATCAGTACTTGAACGTCCACTAATTCTTTATATTGCTACTCAAGAACATTTTGTTGGAGCTTTATTAGCACAGAAAAATAATAAAGAAAAAGAAAATGCCTCGCACTACTTGAGTAGAATGATGACACCAAATAAGTTGAAATATTCACCAATTGAGAAAATATGTTTGGCTCTAATTTTTGCAATTCAAAAGTTGAAGCATTACTTTCAAGCTCATAGTGTTTGTCTTGTCTTAAAAGCAAATCCATTAAAATATGTTATGTCAAAACTTGTCCTCACTGATAGACTCTCAAGATAGTACCTTCAACTACAACAATTTGAAATCATCTATGTTCCGCACAAAGCAGTAAAAGGACAAGTTTTGGCTGACTTCTTGGCTGATCATCCCATCCCTGTTAAGTGGGAGTTATCTGATGATCTACCTGATAAAGATGTCTTAGTGGTTGAAATTACACCTCCTTGGAAGATGCACTTTGATAGGGCATCCCACAGAGAAGAAGTTGGTGCCGAAGTGGTATTCATCACATCTAATGATGAAGTATTACCATATTCCTTCACTTTAATTGAAAATTGTTCCAACAATGTTACTGAATATCAAGCTCTCATTCTTGGGCTAGAACTAGCGGTTGGCATAAAGCAATTGCACCTTAAAGTATATAGATATTCTAAGTTGGTGGTCAACCACTTGCTTGGATCATATGAAGTCAAAAAGCCTAAATTACTTCTATATTTTAATTATGCAAAAAGGCTCATTGGATGGCTTGGGGATGTATAAATTGAACATGTGCTAAGAAAGGAAAAAAAAAAAAACAAGCTGATGCGCTAGCTAAATTGGCCTCCTCACTTACTGTACCTGAAAGTGAAGTAAGAATTTCAATATGTAAAAGTTGGGTTGTACCGCTAATCTTTGAGGATGAGGATTGTAAAAAAGATGAAAGCCATGTTGTTCAAGTATTTGAAATAGAGAAAGAAGATTGGCGCCAATAGTTTGTGGACTATTTGAAGTGTGAAAAGCTACCAAATGATCTACATCAAAGAGTCGACATCCGACATTGTACGGCTCGCTTTATCTATTACAAAGGTGTACTTTACATGTGATCATTTGATGGGGTCTTCTTGCGTTGTTTAAGTGATGATGAAGCTATCCAAACGATAGAAGAAGTTTATTCCGGAGTTTGCGGCACTCACCAGTCAGGTCCAAAATTACATTTTTGGATAAAGAGAATAGATTACTACTGGCCAACAATGGTAAGAGATTGCATGAATTATGCTCAAAGATGTCAAGCTTGCCAATTTCATGCAAATTTCATTCACCAACCATCCGAGCCATTACGTCCGACTATTACTTCATGGCCCTTTGATGCTTGGGGGTTAGATATGGTTGGACCCATGACAAAGTCATCTGCTAAGCACTTTTATGTTTTGGCTACAATAGACTATTTCTCTAGATGGGCCAAAGCAGAACCCCTTAAAGAAGTAAAGAAGGAAAATGTTGCTGACTTTATTCGTATCAACATTATATATCACTATGGGGTTCCTAGATACATAATCACCGATAATGAAAAGCCCTTTAGTAATAGTCTGATAAATAAACTCTGTTAGAAGTTCAATTTCAAGCAGAGGAAGTCTTCCATATATTATGCCACGACTAATGGTCTTGCTGAGGCATTCAATAAGACTTTGCGTAATTTGTTGAAGAAAATAGTCTCAAAGTCAAAGAGAGATTGGCATAAAAGAATTGGAGAAGCTTTATGAGCATATCGAACTACTCATAGAACACCTACACAAGCAACTTCATATTCATTGGTTTATGGTGTTAAAGCAGTTTTACCCCTTAAACAACAAATTCCTTCATTTAGGATAGTCATACACGAGGGATTGACTGAGGAAGAAAATGCACGCCTACATCTTGAAGAATTGGAAGCCCTTGATGAGAAAAGATTGGAAGTACAACAAAAACTTGAGTGTTATCAAGCTCGATTCTCCAGGGAATTTAACAAGAAAGTGCAATCACAATCTTTTCAAGTTGAGGATTTGGTACTCGCTGTGAGGAGATTCATAATTACAACTCATCGAACTGGGAATACGTTCACAAAATGGGATGGTTCTTATGTTGTCAAAGAAGTTTATACAAATTGTGCATATAAGTTGGTTGCTGATTAAGAATTGGCCTTATAAATGGGAAGTTCTTAAAGCACTACTATGCATAAAGTTGGAAGATATCTCCTTGACGCACGAGCCTAAAATGCATGTTACTTCTAACCCGCATGAGTATAAACTGTGAACGGTACCCATCAAAGGTAGTGCATGTGGATAAACTGCTAACTTACCCCACTAAAGGTATTTTATGCGATCAAAATATTGAATACCCTCACCTAATCTAAGGTGGTTAAGCAATGGATACTCTTGGCCCGCATGAGTATAAACTGTGAACGACGCCCCTCTCCAAAATGTTGCTTTCTTTGAATTACGTTATGACTTGATCCCTTTATTGGGTATGTAGTCAGCTTAGACATTCTCTAAGTTCAGTCATGAGTTTATTTTAAATTATATTTTTTCTTTATTCAAAAAAAAAAGAAAAGAAAAATGTTATTTAGTTGTTTTTGTTAAGTTAGAGATTTTTTTAAGTTAAAAAAATATAAATAAATAAAATAATAAAAATAAAAATAGTTTAGTTGTTTTTATTAGTTTAAGTTAACTAGTTTGTTGAGTTTAGAAAAAGAAAAAAGCAAAAAAAAAAGGAGGGTCATTTAGTTGTTTTTTTTTTTTATTGAGTTAGAGTTTTTTTTTCAAGGTTAAAAAAAATTAAAATAGTTTAGTTGTTTTTATTAATTTAAGTTAATTAGCCTGTTGAGTTTTAAAAAAAAGGGTCATTTAGCTATTTTTTTATTGAGTTAAGAGTCTTTTTTCAAGTTAAAAATATATATAATAATAAAAATAATTTAGTTGTTTTTATTAGTTCTAATTAATTAGTTTGTTGAGTTAAAAAAAAAAAAAGAAAGAAGTTGTTTAGTTGTTTTTTTTTATAGAGTTACTTTTCTTAAGTAAAAAAAAATTAGTTATTTTTATTAAGTTTGAGTTTTTTTTTAGTTTTATATATATATATATATATAGTTTAGTTGTTCGAATTAATTAATTTGAGTTTAAAAAAAAAGAGTAGTAATTTTTGTTTGGTCAAAAAAAAAATTAAAAGATTGCAAAATAGAAAAGAAAGTTATCTTCTATTATGTAATTTCAAAAAATAATGAACGTAGCCTGTTTTATTTTTTAAAAAAAAGAGCAAAAAAACATTTTAAGCGAAAGGACTCAAGTTTTTCAATTCTTCCTTGACAGCTTCCAAGTGCTCCATCGAAGTTTGCAAATTCTCAACCACTTTATTATTTAATGGAGGAGTATTCTTGATAGCAGCAATTTCCTCTTCAATCTCATGAATTTCAACTTGACCACTTCGAAGAAGTTGTTACTAGCATTTCAATGATGAAGTCAAATTCTTCTTGTATTCCTTCAATTTTCCAAGCTCCTTCTCAACACATTCCAACTCTTCTTGGGTGGATTAAATTTGGTTTATTTCTTTACTTTCTCTAGTTTGAGCATTATGAAAACGACTTTTGAACTCATCTAGTTTTTGTGCAAGAGTTTCATTAAATGATTTCTCGAAAGACTTTGCCTCATCATAAGTAGCAGCATTGTCAAAAAGTACTTGCAACAATTCTTCCACATTGGAGATGTCAAATTTGTTAAAGCTCCTCATTGATTCAAGAATAAATTGAACACTATCCTTAATAGATAAAATTGAATCAAGTGGAGTATTTGTTGTTCTCTTGTGAAGGCTATCCCACAAAATTTGAAGATACTCTTTTTGATGATTAAGTACAAATTTCTCACCTTCAAACACTGAAACTGGAGCACAAGGAGATGGTTGTTTAGCTTTCATGTTAAGGAGTGCCTCATTTTGCATGATTATGTTAATTGGAGTGTTCATGGCCAATAAGTTAGGTCCTATGATTGATCATCGGCTACCTTGAGATGTCTCATCTTTATCAACATTAAGAATTTTATTTTCCAGTTGAAATGTTGCATGATTTGAGTGAGCAAACGACCAAAATGGGGCTTATTTAAAGAAAAGAAAATAACCTCTTTGGCAAAGTTCTCCGTTGGCGAAGAATCACTTAGCTTTGGAGATTTGGAACCCATTTTAAGCATTTTCCAATAACAATCTGCATTACTACTACTGCTTGTTTCTAAAGGATAAGGATTCCTTCTCTTTTCTTTTGGAGGCTCAATGTCTTATAGGTTGAAAGGATTTTAAATAGTTGGAGTAGGGGCTCTATCCCCTTTATCACGATCCTTGTCCTTAAGGGATATTTTGATTGACTTCAAGTTGATCAATTGTGCAATATTTTCATCAAAGTAATCTCCATGAATTTTAGTCCACCACTTCCTGTAACCATCTGAAAAGAATTTTTTTGCATTTGGGGGCACACAAGGAAGCCATGTTGTAGACATAGAATTATGCAAATGCATAAACACCAATAGCGAAGTCCTTCATCTAAATCAACTATGCAAATATCAAGAGTAAGAATTCCAGGAACTTCTTGATAATATCCAAATTGATGATTGAAGGGATGAGGACTATAAGGTTTAACAATAAAGTAGTCGCCTTGCAGCAAAGGAAAATAATTTGAGCGAATAGCAATGAAATATTTTTGCTCCAATTCTCTAGCTTTGTCGTCATCAATATATGGAAGCCCTTTGTCTTTGGTAATCATGGTACAAGTTTAGGAAATAAAATCCCCTTTGTGAATTCTTCTACGAGCCTCTTTTGGATCATAATATTTTGTGCCTCCTTTATCGGAATAAATCACCATTTTTGGGCCACATATTATTTGCCAAACTTGATAATGTGTTTTGAAGTAATGCGTCAACCAAGCATAGACAAGGTGGATGGAAAAGAAGAATGGACACGACTCAGCCTCGAGAAACCTAAAATTTTATTCAAACCATTGTAGATGCTAGCTAAAATTGGAATAACAAAACTAATCTTCCTACCAGTAGCCATGCTGCATGCTATCTTCAAAGTGTTGGGATGTATTGAATTGACACCATTAGTAGGAAGAGCAAACGAGCAAAGCCAACAAGCCAAAAATGCTGCCAAATAGGTTTCTTCTCTCAAGTTCCCAAGAATCCCAAGTTTTAAAAATAATGCTTCCTTCAAGGTAGACCATTCTCCATGAACAACAAAGTCATTAAGAGGATTATAAGTTGATTTGGGCCGAACTATTTTTTTCTTCTTGCATGGTGGTGGTTTATGGTATTTTATAACTTTCCAGGACCAATACTTCACCCATTTCTCTATAGTAACTTAAAAACGTTGACCTCCATGAGCACCCCTTTGAAATAAATGATAAGCTTGAAATACGTATTTGCAGGAATTGGATATAAATTTACTTCATATTTCATCAACTCCAGTAAGCTCCTTGGCGCAAGGAATTACTTCATCATAAAAAATTCCTGTCATAGGGAGGCTTGCAAGGCTGTGCAAATCCCACAGCGATATGAATAATTCTCCAAAGGAAGTAAAAAGAGTATTTATAAGTAGACACCATGCCTCGCAAAATGTTTTAACAATCTCAAGATTCCGATCATATGTGAATGATGAAGCATACACTGGATCATATACTTGCACAGCAATCAACTTGTGCTTGCATTGGCTAAGGACATCTTCAGTCTACTCCTAATATCATTTGATATAATAGAATTCGCCATTAAATTAAAGAGTTTCTCCCCACTTAGCTTTTCCCTCAATGATGTTGCAGCCCAATGTTGGCAAAAGAATTGAGTTGTTTGATTGTTGACAGCAAATTAATTCGTTTGAAGGACAATGATGAGTTGTCATTAAAATCCACACCTTAGAAGTCTTGACCCCTTGGGACCATTCCTTGGTATGAAGAGAATTAGTCAGTGGCTACTTTGTTGCCTATCTACCAATAAGTGGACTATAAATAGTCAAAAGTATGCCTTTCTCCATAAGTTGATTCTCTTCATCAAGGATAATTAAGTATTGTACTCTAACATCAGTTGAAACATTCTTAAAGAAAACCATGATGCAATCTGCAAAGATGCGAAAAAAAAAAAGTCAATCAAATCGCTAAGAAAGAAAAGAAGAAAAGAGGAAGTATTCAAAGAAAATTAATGTGAAGAATAGTCATGTTTAATGCTCATGTAAATTGATGGAAAATCAAGTTCATAAGAATGCCAAGATAATGGTGTATATTCAAGGGGGCATTCTATCAAACATGAAGTGTGCATGGATAAAATATTAAACGAACAATAGATGATAAAAGTTTTACACCCAACAATGAAAAGCAAATGCCCAACAATTAAGAGCAAATTCTCAGCAATCGACAGAACCAAATTTCCGATGTGTTGTGTGCTTTTTGAGTTCCTTTTTATAAGTATTCATTAAGGCTAATTAATTTGAATAGTACTCAAACCTTTGATTTATGCATATCTCAATTCTGATGAGACATAGCTTTAACGAAGACAGATTCCAAGAAGTTAAAGATGAAAAAAAATCCAGAAGAGGAGTCTGAAATCTGTTAAAACAATTGGTTGAAGCTTATTGAAGAAATCGAAGGCCGCAGGACTGTCTGCGGGATTGTCTGCTGCAATATATATCTACAGAAATTCCCGCAAAGCCTGTTGCAAGGCTTTTACAAATATTGTCAATTACTTTGTAGTTTATGGTGGGCAAAGTAGTTTATGGTGGGCCATACACCAAATTGGAAAGGGATTTGGTTTGGAAGCTGTTTCTCGGAAGTGAAAATAGTTAAGGGAAAATTGATAATTTGAATTATGCATAGAGGCCCATATTTTACACGTTAAAAAAAAAAGGTTTGCTTCCATGGGTCTAACTTTGAATATGAAGAAATAATTGTGGGCTTTTCGTGTGAATTTTGATATGGACTTTTATTTGGTCCACATTGAATATAAATATATATATATATATGTTTATTCATATATTTTAAGTCTCGTCTCTTTTGAAATTAATTTGCACATTTTCGTCAAATTTTGAAGTGGGGGCAGTTGTAAACATATTGTATTTTTGATTAATTGAAAAGTGACACGTGTAATAAAATATATTAAATATTAATTTAAAATTTTTCTATTTAAATTTTGAGATATATTAAATTTAATTCCAAAAGATAAATAGTTAATTTTAATAATTTAGTATTTATTTTATATTCAAATCAAGTATTGACACGTGTTAAAGATGAAATGTATGCATCAACAGACCAATCAAATCAAAGATATTTGATATTGATATTATCTTTTAGTGTTTGATATTATCAAATCAAATATAACCCAAATCTATTAATATTTGATATTATTTTATCAAAGAGATAACATTTGAAGTATTCAAGTCAATGTAGAAGCCTTCTCCAAGCACCTATATAAAGGGGTGATTTAAGTTCATTTGAGACAACAACAAATTCTAGCAACGAGAGAAACTTGGAAAGAGTCCAGCAATTCTCTCAACTAAATTCAAGAAGATCCATGACGGTCAAGGCGATCTTCGCGGAATTCATATATTTTTGGCGTTTGATTTGAGATCAAGGTGCGAAACCCTCAAATTGACTTTATTTTTTATTCAAGGAGATTCACGACGTTCAAGGCATTTTTCGTAGAACTCATATGTTTTTGGTGTTTAATTTGAAATCAAAGTGTGAAGCCTTCGAATTGACGTTATTTTTATTCAAAAAGATTCACGACGTTCAAGGCATTTTTCGCAAAACTCATATGTTTCTAATGTTTGATTCGAAATTAAGGGGCGAAACTCTCAAGTGGGCATTATTTTTATTCTAGTCAAATTTAAGGGAGATTTGCGGCATTTGAGGAGTTTTTCGTGGAACTCATTAAATTTAAGATTATATTTGAAAGGGAATAATAAAAGTATTAGATTAGAGATATAATCCATAGTTAATTGATTAATTGATTTTAAATTTATTTGTACATTTTTTCTTGTTTTGTAATTTTGATTTTCACAGACAAGAAAATTTGTTGTTACAACATCTTATAAGAGATAAACCAAAAAACAATTAGAAATTGAGATAGCACAATAGGGTAACATATGCCAGTGCAGCACTTTCTGCAATGTCTAAGAAAATAAATCAGAGTGCCATTTATAGATGAATCACCAGAATGTACAGTAAAAGGAACTTTTCCTCTCTAGTCTATGCGCCTCTTTATCTTGAGGATCGTTGAAGAAGATCTAAAATCTGAGGAAAAGAATAAAACTAGTTTTTAGCTACTGACCTTTCAGGATGCACTGTTCTGCCGCAACTAGTTAAATCCTAGTTGAATGATTAATTATGAACAACATAAGAAGATTGAGAAGAGACAGCGGAGGCTGCTACAGAAAGGACACGGCTGCTTCTAAATTCTGTTTTCAGCAATGAAACATTCCTCTGTTGTGAAGCAGTATGCAAGCATTTGGCTTTCTCTTTATGCAATGAACACTTGCAGTTGCGATGATATGGCCTACGCTCAATTCTCTTTCTTCTCTGGGACACAAGAGAAGAAAGAGAAGAGAATGGCAGCCAGAGCAGCTGACGTAGTGTTTTGGTGTGTCTTTGATGGGAGTTTATCAGACATGGATATTGAGCTCCAAGTGGGAGTGTGTGTGAATTGTTGTATGTAACTAATTTGAGAGAGAATTTGTTGAAAGTGTTGCATGTTTCTTGAAGGGTTTATACAGGGCAAAGGATTACACTCTGTTGATTAGAAGAACCATATACCGCAATGTAGGTGTAACCTAGATTCTACAGAAGAATTAGCTTCAGTGTTTCTTAGGAGAATTTTGGTAATTTATTTTTGGAAATGTTAATATAGCATCTCATGGAGTTCCCTGCCTAATCAGCTTCTTAGTAGCAACACTAAAAAAGGAAATTTATTTTTAGAAATGTAAAAACCCTTGACAATTCTCAACTCTCACTGCAACATACAAATTTATTAGTGATTAAAGTTAAATTTGTCATGCTATGTGCACCCGTTCATAGGAAATTGATGAAGAGATGAAGTGGACTGCCGTTCAATTAAATCAGTAAACATGCTCATTTTCTGGATAATTTATGTACTGCATAGATCTCTCTTTGTGGAGGTCAGAGTGGTGGACTTTGGTAAGCATATAATTTATGTAAATTCAATTGCAGATTCCTATGCTGATTAAGTATATTTATCATGCCTAATATTTGTGCAGCATTTCTTAGGAAATTTATCGACAGAACTTAGTGACATTGTCTTCCTAAATTTTCTGTAGTTTAATGTTTTGACTCTTTTACTTGCGGCGCACAGTCTTCCTTTGTCGAAGGAATTATTCCTTGCTGGGAGTCAGAATGATGAACTTTGGAAGAAAGTAAACTATTTAACTTGTAACTGCAAATCTCTAGCGAAAATTGTCTTATATTAGATCATTTTCCTGTGTATTATTAACTTGTTATTGGTCAAACTAGGATCCACATTTTAGGAGCTTAAAAGATAGTGACTGATTTTCCTGCAAAGACACCACCTGCGTTGTAGATCTGGCAGTTTTGCATTGTATGCTCTAGAATTTGGTTCCTTATCTTTAGGAAGCAGATAAAGAGAACCTTGATTTAAGTGTATGTTGGTGACTTGACCAAGTAAGTTACTGCAAAATCTCTTGCAGTAGAGTTATTAGCTGATTCAGTAAAAGCCTAGTAAGAATTGCATTCTTGTCCTTCTATTTGTCTAAAAAGATATCTAGCCCGTCACATTTATAATAAAAGATCTTCAGCTTTCTTTTTATTCTATCTAAGTAATTATCAGATATCTTTGAGTTTTCTTGCCCCTTCTGGTGAAGAAATCACTGTTTATTCCCAATGTTGTCATAGCATGTTCTTTTTAATTACCTTTTTGTCTCCTTTCTTTTCTTTGTTTTTTTTTTTTAATTTTAATTTTAATTTTAATTTTTATTTTTTATGTTACTCCAAGACAAACCATCTCAATTTCTTATTATCTGATCACATTGTAAAAACACAGACCTTCACACATATCGTTAGAATTTTGAAAACAAGAAAAGAAAAAGACAATATAAAAGAGGGAAGATGAAGTCATAGCTAGAGCCAGCTCCACAAGTGTTTAACTAAATTCTTTGTTTTATGCTTCTCTTCTCTCTACGTAAATTCCAATACAGAGCGCTAGCCAAAAGTACAAATGACTGATTGAAATTGTTTTACATTTCTTTCATGTAAGTAAAATGGAAGTTCATAACAGTTAATTTATTAGGATGCGCCAAAGCATTAAGAAGAAAATAGCTAGTGCAGCATCATCTGCTATATATGTCTTTAAGTACATTAACTTCACCAGAATGTTCAGTAAAAAGGAATTACTCCTCTCTAGCCTACCTACTTACCATCCAGTGAGGATGGTTAAAAGGATCAAGATCTAAAATCTGACTTAGAGAATAAAATTAGCCAGTACTTAGCAGCTATTGACCCTTCACGTGTACATTAATGCACTCTGCTGAAACTAAGTTGTACGTTTCGACCCTTGTTGATGCCCTCACTCACTAGTCCCTACCCTTTAGTTGATGAACTATGAATGTAAGAAGATTGAGAAGAGATATTAATGGAATTATATAAGCTGAGACTGAACAAAGCACCAAAGTAGAAAAAAGGGTTTTCTTGAGAGAGAAAGTAAAGAAACTGTGTTGCATTGCTTATCAGTAAACGCTGCTGTGGCAGCAACTTATATACAAGGTGAAAGAAAGCTACAACTAGGCTGACAAAAGGAAAAAGAGCTAGTTACAGCTAACCAACTTACTAACTTAACAAGTGTGTAACTAACTAACTAATTGCAGCTGGAAGAAAGAAAAAAAATCTGTTGAAAAAATTTCTTCAGCGCCCCCCACCCTCCCCCAAGTTGGAGACTGGTGAGCATCTGCTAGGCCCAACTTGGAAGTCAGATAAGAGAATTGGGGAGCAGCAAGGGGCTTAGTGAAGATGTCCGCGATCTGAAGTTTGCTAGAGACGTGTTTGGGAGCAATGAATCCAAGTTTAAATTGGTCACGAACGATGTGGCAATCAATGTCAAGATGCTTGGTCCTTTCATGAAAAACTGGGTTGGCTGTGATATGTAAAGCTACTTGGTTGTTGTAGAAGAGATCAATAGGTTACTGGATAGGGATGCCAAAGTCCTTGAAGAGGTAGGAGATCCACTGAAGTTCGCACACTGTGGAGGCCATGCTTCTATATTCTACTTTGGCTGTGGATTTTGAGACGGTGTTTTGCATCTTGGTCCTCCAGGAAATGAGTAATGAGCCAAGGAATATGCAGAAACCAGTGAGAGACCTTCTCGTGTCCCGGCATGAAGCCCAGTCAGCATCAATGTATGCTTGTAGTAGGAGCCAGCTAAACCGAGGGAAGAAGAGTCCAGTGGATGGGGTGTGTTCAAAATATCTCAGGACATGAATGGCAGCTTGCCAATGAGCCTCACATGGAGTGTTCATGAATTGGCTGAGCTGCTAAATGGCAAATGTGATATCGTGTCTCATTATATTCAGATATAGGGGCCTCCCAACAAGTCTTCTGTACTTGTCTGGTTCAGGGAAAGGAGGGTCACACTCCGCAATAAGCTTATGACCCTTAAGGAGAGGTGTCCATGCTGGTTTAGCCCCAAGGAGTCCAGTGTCCTTTAAAATATCCAAAACAAACTTCCTTTGGTTTAGGTAAGTACCTTCTATATATCTGACTATCTCAATCCTCAGGAAGAACTTAGTTTGCCCTAGGTCTTTGATAGTGAACTCTTCATGCAGAAAGGTTTTAACAGCAACAATTGCAGTCTCACTGTTGCTAGTAACCAGAATGTCATCAACACATACAATCAAAGCCATGAAGTTAGTCCTAGAGTTTTTCATGAAGAGACAACTGTCATGGCTAGACTGTATGAAACCAAATGCCTGCAACTTAGAAGTAAACTTGATTTTCCATTTCCTTGAAGCATGTTTAAGGCCGTAGAAAGATTTTATCAACTTGCATACCTGACCCTTCTTTGCCTTCTTGTAACCTTCTGGAGGAATCATATAGACTTCCTCATGCAACTGTCCATGCAAAAAGGCATTGTTAATGTCCAATTGGTGTATTCCCCAACCTTTAGTAGTAGCTTGGGCAAGGAAAACCCTTACAGTCACCAACTTAGCCACTGGGGAGAAGGAGTCAGTGTAGTCCACACCTTCAACTTGGTTGAATCCTTTCGCAACTAGTCTTACCTTGAACTTGTCAATGCTCCCATTAACCCCATATTTAACCTTATAAACCTATTTAGAGCCAATAGCTCTCTTGCCAGTAGGCAAATCAACCAGTTTCCATGTTTCATTCTTTTCCAAAGCATTTATCTTCTCCTGCATGGCCTTAACCCATCTTGCATCAGTACAGGCTTGCTTGTAAGAGGTAGGTTCTGAAATTTGAGATACATTTGCCAGAAACTATGTGTAGTGGCTATTGAACTTTGAAGATTTAGTGTAGGGATAGGTCTTTGCAGGGTTGAGAGGTACTTCAAACATTTCAGCAGTCGTAGCAGGTATGCAGGGTGACTAGATGGTTGTAGTAACAAAGTCTTCAAACCAAGTAGGTTTTCTTTAGCTTTAGTACTTGCTTGGAGGAATGGCAATAGGAGAAGGCTCAACAGTTTCAATAGTAGGGTCTGGAGAGCAGATAGAGTTTCTGGGGTTAGAATCTTGATTGATAGGAGGCAACGGATCAGCGTAGGAGTATTTAGGGACAGTGTTGATGCTTTCAGGGAAAGCAAAAGGGAGAGGGGTGTCATTTGAATTGGAGATTTGATAAGGAAAAGTAGACTCGTGGAAGATAATATCATTTTATGTGTGAGGGTGTTATAGAGTTTATAGGCCTTTTGGCCAGAATTGTACCCCAAGAAGATACACTTAAAAGCTGTGGCATCAAGCTTATCTTTATGTGGTTGTGTGTTAGTAGCATAACAAAGACAACCAAAGACCTTCAAGGATTCACAGTCAAGACATTTATCATGAAGGATTTCATAAGGAGTCTTCCATTTCAAGATAGATGAGGGAGTTCTATTGATAATGTGAGTGGCCACAAGAATGGCCACTCCCCAAAATTTCTTTGGTAGATGTGATTGAAATAGTAATGCTCTAGCAAGTTGTAGAAGGTACTTATGCTTTCTTTCAACGGTCCCATATGCTGAGGGGTATAAGGAGCAGTTTTTTGATGTAGGATACCATTGGTATGGAAAAGTTTTTGGCATTCTTTGCTAGTGAACTCAGATCCATTGTTTGACCTAGCAACTTTGACAGTGATATGGAATTGGTTTTGTATCATTTTGAGTAAGTATGTCAGTATGGAAAAGACTTGACTCTTGTGACTTAGAAGAAATGTCCAAGTAGCCCTACTAAAGTCATCTATGATAGTTAAGAAGTAGTGTGCTCCAGTTATGGATGCCTGATGATAAGGGCCCCAGACATTTAGATGAACAAGTTCAAAGGGTTTAAAGGTTTGTGAGGAACTAGTAAGGAAGCACAACCTTTGTTGCTTAGCTAGAGGGCAGATATCGTAGGGTGGCAAAGAGATATTAGCTTTATTTTTGAGGAAACTCAAGTGAGACATAGCTTGAGGAGATAAATGTCCAAGCCTTCTATGCTAAAGGCAAAGATTGTCAACTGTTTTTATTTCTTTTGAGAGGCTGGTATAGTTGTTACAAAGAATGGAAGCAGAAGAAAGTTCTACATGTTTATCTTCATGCTCAAGGAGTCTAGTGTATTGTTACAATCGATTACAATCAAATGAGCTAGAATCAAGAACATACAGCTTTCCTGTCACCTTCCCAACAGCCAATACTCTTTTAGTCTGAAAGTCCTGCAAAAGACAGTAAGATGAATAAAAGAGAAACCTGATCTTAGAAGACTCAGATAGCTTATTAACAGATAACAGGTTGTAGTGAAAGGAAGGTATATGCGAGACTTTAGTCAAAATAATATTGTTTGAAAGATGGATATCACCTGTACGATGGACCATTTTAACATGTCCATCTGGAAGATAGACAAGAGTTATTTCTTTCACAAGTTTAGGGTTAGTAATAAACTTAAGGCGGCAACACATATGGTTTGAGGCACCTATATCTATGATCCAACTCATTGACACTAGCAAGCACACTGTACTGAGAGCAGTAATGTGTGAAGAGTTACCTGCAAAGTTATTGAAATGCCCCATATTCACAACCGAGGTATCAACAGTATCTTTTCCTTTCATAAAGTTGCTTATTTCCAATTGAATAATGTCTTGAATTCTGCACTTCAGATCAGCGTTCACAGCACTTTCTCTCCCATCCTCTATGTTGAAAGGAACCTTAGCCATGTTTACACTTTGCCTTAGTATTGTTTTACCTCTGGTGTTCGTCAATTCCTTATACCAGGTAGGAAAACCATTCAGCTTGAAGCAAGTATTCTTAGTATGGCCTGAGCAGTTACAGTGCATGCAAAACAAGTTAAACTTATCAATCTTCTTCCCTTGTCTAGCTCCAATAGCTCCTCCAGCAGTTTTCTTATACAACTGTCCCCCGCTGTTTCCATTGTTTTATTTCTTCAAATTCTGATTGATAGTAAACATAGCTACACTCTCCAGATTCTCAATGAAGGTGCTGTGAACTTCTCTTTGTTTCTCAACTCTCAAAACCATGGAATATGCCTTGTTGATGTTAGGTAGTAGTTCCATCACCAGTATGCTATTTTTGATATTATCACATCCTTCATGGAGCCCCATCAGGAACTGCATCAGCTTGGTTAAGGATTGCTAGTCACTTAACTGTTTTGCGGCACCACAATCACACTGAGGAAGAGGCAGCAAGCATTGCAATTCATCCCACAGTTTCTTCAATTTTGTGAAGTGTTGAGCCACAGTCGGGTTTCTATGTGATATGGAGCTGATTTCTCTTTGTATCTGATACAACAAAGGTCCATTACATTAGCCAAATCTCTCCTCTAATTCCCCCCATAGCTCCTTGGCAGAAGAAGTGTACAGGAAGGCATCCATGATCTCCTTAGAGATAGAGTTCAAAATCCAGGATTGAACCATGTAATCGACCTTACTCCAGTGTTCAAAGTCATCAGAATCCTCGGCAGGTCTTGCATACTTTCCATTGATGAACTTCATGCCAGCTGAGTATGTGTGGATTTGTTTATTGATGCATAGTAATTTGAGACAAGATTTGTTGAAATTGTTGCTTGTTTGTTGAGGCTTTATATGGAGCAAAAAATTATAAATATATATATATACTAGTCTTGATGTGCGGTGCTACATTGCCTAGTAGATATGTTATGTTTGCTTGTGCGTCATGCTGAACTACCTGGTGGATATATTATGTTCGCTTGTTCAATCAGACAATTTCTTTAAAAATTAGAGAATTGCTAGAATAGTAAAAAGATGGGAAAAAAATTAATAGTCTAGCATATTAAATGTCATTCCATTTACTTTGATATTGTTTCGTAATTTAGTTAAATTGCAATCCAATGGAAGAATGCGCACAGGTTACCCTATATATCTCATTTTCATAGAAATAGTACTCTTCATCTGTGTGCAAGTACTCAGATGTGCTAACTTATATTCAAAATAAGAAGAGTTTTTGACATCATCTCATGTATGACTATAGTGCAATTTTGACTTGAAAACTAAAACTACAAAAATTTGCCAAATGAAAAGAAAACATCTACTTCAGCATCAAAAAACATCTTTTGTGGTGTAATTTTAGCTTGAGCAGCAAAGAAAGGCTTGTTAGTTTGGGGACAATGCACACTAGAAGGATCCAACATTCTTGTTAATTTTATTTTCAGTGGTTATTAAATTGTTTGATAAATTCACATTTCATTATAATAGCTTTGGTATGCTACAATTTAGGAAAATTATAGTATGTTTGATTCAATATTTTGTGGAAGTACTATATATTCTAAATACTAAAGTCCAATAAATGTGTGGTAATAAAAAATTGAAGAATTTCTTTTTTGTTTGCAAAATCTTTCAAGATAGGCTAAACTATTTGCAATCTATAATCCCAGGACAGAGCTGGATAAGCCTTGTTGAAAAGATGATCTTTAAGACTTTTGTTCAGCATGTACTCATACACGAGTAGCCTATGACTCTTTCTCCATCGACGGCACAGTACCCAATTAGTAGGCAGAGATTTGGATGTTCAACAACTCCTAGAAACTGCACTTCCACTACCCAATGTTTATGACCCTCAAAATGATCAAATAAATTAATGTTTGGATTGAGATAAATGGACAGAGTCTAAGGAACAGAGATTTTCAACAGATATTTGAACATTATGGAACATTAAACATGATTTCTTCGTAGAATGTCATTTTCTTGCTTGCAATTAGCAAATTTAGGCAATTTGACTGAAGGGAACTAATCTTTTAATCAGTATCCATAAATCTCAGAATAAGTGGTAAAGATTCACAGTAAACTTGAACAGGTCGGGGGCTCTGTGTGTCAAGTTCATTATCTTAAGTGTCCCCTTATTAATGCTTAAGGCTATTTCAACTAATTTGTGATTCCCCACCATATCACAAGCTAAAGTTGCATGGACTTAGAGATTTTGATGATCAACTCCAACATAAAAAGAACACTTTTGTTTGGGAGTCAAGTTGCAGAAAAGGTCTTATGAGAGGTTACGGCTAATATAGACGAACCTCAGCAATGTCATTATATAGTGAAACCACAAAAGTTGTCCGTCCTACCAGATATGCCAATCTCATGGCTCAACTTCAAATTAACAAGGACAAGAATCCAGAAAGACAAATTCATCCTAGAAGGAACCAAATTTTATCATCTCCTTCAGACATATTTTCACAATTAAAGAGCATAAAAACCTAAAATAATAAAACGATAGAGGAGACAAAAGAACAGAAAATGAATTTCTCCACTATTCTTTTCAGCTCCACCCCCCAAATACTCTACTCTGTTTTTGCTCGGGTGATAAGCCAATACTTTTTTTTTTCCTTTCTGATTCAGTCCCTCTGAACAACAAACAAAGAAAGAAGTGTCCTTTTTTTTGAATAATTTTTATAAGTTTTACTTGCAAGGAATTTCAACTATATATCTTCTCTACTTATGGATGGAATTGAAATTCAGAAATGCCAAATCCAATCAAGGATATGAAACTCATAAACAGAAGTTGAAGAATAATTGACAGATCAAGCATATATTTGTCTCATTCATATCACAAAACTAAAAGTCTTTAATAGCCAACATTAAGATAACAACTAAAACACAAACAAGTACCTGAAGCTTTGAAGTTCTTTGCTTTGTTCGCTTAAAAGATCCTCTTTGGCTCAAGCCTGCTAAAACAAATTAAAAGGTTTAATTTAACAAAACTAGCCACTTCATTATCCAATCTAATAGCATGCAACTCTCTTTCCTTGTCATCCATCTTTCTCTCTAGCTCATGTATCTTCTTTTCCTTTTCATACAGTTGCTCCGAAACAATAGATCACATTCCTAAAATTTTAGCAACAAAACTTTGTGAGTGGTACTTGTTCATGCATCTAACTACGAATGTATTAACTTAGAAAAACCACAAATACATAACCAAAGGGAGTGCAAAACCTAAAGTTTGACATTGGCATCCGCTTGCTCTTTTATCTGAGCATCAAAGGTATTCTGCATTCCCACAATTTCGGCTCTTGCAATGACCTACGCATGAAGCTCAATCTCCAGGTACTGCAACTCCTCCCTTTGTTTCACTACAGTTGAAATTTTTACTGCAAAATATCATTATCCAAACCTCCATCAATAGTTATCAAACAAAAATCCGTATCCATTGGTTCTCTCCCGAGTCGAACTTTAATATTACAAATACAAATCACCATAATTTTCACTGGCGTCCACACATAAAAATTACAATAAAAATACAGAGTTTAGGACACAGTAATTACCTTGTATATTAATCTCTCATCAGATTGGCTTAGTTTTGATCGCTCTAACTCCTGCACATAAACATATCAAAACCAAAAGAAGAAGTTGAAAAGCAAAAGAAGTTACGCAACATTTACAGAAAGTGATAAACGTTTAACATATGTTACATAAAAGACTATTATCTCAACAAAAAAGAAAGAAAAGAAAGATAAAAATCAGAATAAATCAACAGAAGGCCAATGCAAGTAGCTATTTCGCTAAAGGCAACCTCGTTATATGTTGTTCGCATTCAAAAATAAATATACAATAAGAATATTTAATTGAAAAACAATTCAAGCAGATGTTTCCACCTCGTTACAAGAGTTTTGAGCCGATTGCTTAGACACGAGATGCCACTCCTTGCGAAAAGGCTAGGAGGAAGAAGCCGACATCAACGCCATCACGAACAATGGAATAATTTAGAGGAGCACAAGTTGATATTGTATCCCACGAAAATAGTGTGGTCAGAGTCTTTTTCAATAATTATGGAAGCAAGCTATTGTATTTTTCTGTCATCAAAATTTAAAAAAATAACAATTAAAATAAATAATGAGTTTAGAGATAATTACATATAACATTGTCATCACTCTTTATAATTTTTCCTAGCTATATAGTTTTTAATTAATTATCAAATTGCATGCTATCAAGTATGTGTTGGAATTTTATTTTAATATGTAGACTTCTATTAATTAGATTTGTTTTCTGATAAAATAAAAAGGGGCTAAATTAATGCGGTTAATGAAATAGACCCATAGAGCCTAATATTTTGACCCAATGTTGTTAAGGCCATTTTCTAAACAAACTTGGTATGACAGTTGGTGTAAACCCAATTTTAGAAGCTCGTGATGGGAGAGCTCTTTAGGGTTTTATCTTACATATAATGTGGCTAGGTCCCCTCTCCACTCCACCATTTTAATATTGCTATCTCATTAAAGCTGTCAAGTTGCTTGTGTGAGGAGAGAAAAACTTAGCGATCAATCGTAAAATTGTAGGAATCATTGATCATTAATCCCACGGTTCAAATAGGTATGTGAATAAATCAATCTGTTTATAGTGTTTTGATTTCATAAATATGTGCATCTTGAGTCAAATTATTTTCGTACAGTTGGTACCAGAGCTTTATATCTATGGATCAAAACCCAATTTTATTAATTGTATTTTGCAGATCTAAATAATTAATATCTTATATATGTATTGATAATTTCTTATACTGTGAATGAATTGGAAAATATTTAAATTATTCGTGTATAGATAAATCAACGAAATCTGCCAATCTTCTTTTGCTTGGATGTTTTTTCAAATTTTGATGAGCCATGGAATGCTTTGGCTTTGCTTGAATCACTGGACACTTTTCCTTTAATTTTTGCCAAAGGATGCATTATTCACGACAGCAATATCTGTGTTTTACGGATAAATTTTGTTGAATTCTGCGTGACCGCATAGATATATATATTGGCTAAATAAATTTTGCCGAATTCTGTGTGACCATATAGATAGATATATATATATTATTTTGTATGTATACTAACAATTTATCATTGGAGATTGTGGTTGTGTGTGTATATATATGGTTAATTACATTATTCCTGCAATATGTTATTTGATCCATCAAAATATATTATTATGATTTTTTTATTTAGTTTAGACTTTAATGAATATTTTTCTTTGAAACAAATTATATTTGTGGGATGTACGTTTTCAAACAAATTGAATTTTGAAACAACTTGAATGTTGCAAATTTTCTTTCTAATTTCCCAAAGTACATATTGTTCTAGTACTCAATTTTATGGGAGTCTTGTATACATATTGTACATGTGCAAGTTGGGCAATTAATGATTGAACTCGGTCATGTGCTTATTTTATAGGTTGAAATAAATAGTTGCACCAAAGTGTTTTATTTATTGAGACTTGTAAAATTTGTGGCATGCATATTTCGAGTTGGTATTATTATGCGTTCTTACTTGCTCAAAGGGGGTTAAATATGTGTGATAATTGGTTTTATTGATGCAGAATATATTGATAGGGATATATTAATTTAGAAAATTTGTTTCCCAAAGGAGACGACTCTTCAACAATCAATATATCTCTATATTGTTCTTGCATGAGAGACCTTGTGTGTGTGGAATTCTCTACCTAAAGGGGAGTTCATCATGACTCACAAGGACTCTATGTAGAACTAAGCTCTATTGCTCTAAGCTTATTCTTGCTAATTGCTTATTATTAATGCGGTTTGTTGCATTCTTGTTGTTTTCTTTTTGATAATTACTGTGAATTTAAATAATGGTAGTGCCACTATTGAAGTACTAACTAGTGGAAATTATAAAAGATGAAAGTGTGATATTGAGTTTGTCCTGGGATTAGTTGATATTGATATAGCCCTTCGGGAGGATCAGCCTCCCCGACCTACTGATGATGCTTCCGATACTGTGAAAAGAGTTTATACCTAATGTGAGAGGTCCAATCGCTTAAGTCTTCTAGCTATGAAAAAGTCTATTAGAGAACATCTAGTTAGTGCACTTCTTGAGACCAATAATGCTAGGGAGTTTTTCCAAGCAGTAGGACAAGGTATCAAGTGTCTGATAAGTTTGAAGCTGGAAATCTAATGAGTGATTTAGCTAGTATGAAGTATAATAACTCTGGTAGGGTTAGAGAATATATTTTGAAAATGGTTCACATCCAATCCTGACTCAAGGATCTTGATATTATCCTCCCTAATAACTATATTGTTAACACTGCTCTCAATTCCTTGCCTATGGAATTCAATCAAATCAAAACAGTCTATAACACCCAAAATGAGTCATGGAGTATTCTTGACTTTATCTCCAAATGTGTATTTGAGGAAAAAAAATTAAGAGGGATAGTAGACGGACAACTTTACTTGTTTTTCATCCTGGTCCTAAATCTAGAAAGAGTCAAAATATCTCCAATCCTAAGAAACCTCACTACCGGTCTCATAAAAAGGCTCAGAATACTAACAAGCATGGCAATGGTCAGACCCATAACCTAGGAATCAAAAAAGATGGTCCTAAAAAGGAAGTAAAATGTTACTTTTGTAAGACGCTGAGCCATAAGAGGTTTGAGTGTCATAATTTCCAATCTTGGTTAGAGAAAAAGAAGTAAGAAGGTAATTCACTAGCCCTAGTTTGTTTTGAATCAAATTTAGTTAATGTTCCCATTAATTCTTGGTAGCTTGACAGTGGGGCAAATGTCCATGTTGCAATTTCTTTGCAGGAGTTCATAAACAAAAGGAAGCCAAGTAGAGAAGAGTCTAAAATTGGAGTAGCTATTGAAGCCCTAGCAATAGTAGAATATGTGGGAACTGCCATTTTGAACTTAGAATATGGTTTTAAGCTTGTTTTGGAAAATGCCTTTTATGTACCGACTTTTAATCGAAATTTAATTTTTATTTCTGTTTTAGATAATTTAGGTTATGATATTTCTTTTGGCAAAGGAAAAGTTAATTTAATTTTAGACTCTAAAATTATTGGTTGCGGTATTTTATACAATGACTTATACATGTTGACCTTGGCTTCTAATCAAATTTATTCATCCTTCAATACTAAAAATATTGTGTCCAAAAGACCCCTAAGTAATGACAACTCTTCCATGTTATGGCATAGATGCCTTGGCCATATTTCTAATGATAGAATAGAAAGACTGATAAAAGCTAGCATTCTTCCTAGTCTTGATTTTGAAGACATGGAGATTTGCATTGATTGTATTAGGGGAAAATTAACTAAGTCCAAGAAAAAGGGTTCCACTCGTAGTTCTGACCTCTTGGAGATTATTCATACGGATATCTCTGGCTCATATATTCCTACCTTATGTGGTAATAAGTATTTTATCACTTTTATTGATAATTTTTCTCGATATGGTTGTGTTTATCTTATTAAAGAAAAATCTGATTCTCTTGAAAAATTCAAGATTTTTAAGATTGAAGTTGAAAAATAATTAGGAAAAGTCATTAAAATTATA
The DNA here is from genome assembly GCA_014898725.1 of Jacaranda copaia. Taxonomy (NCBI): domain Eukaryota; kingdom Viridiplantae; phylum Streptophyta; class Magnoliopsida; order Lamiales; family Bignoniaceae; genus Jacaranda; species Jacaranda copaia. The sequence goes on along the minus strand of JACGDI010005344.1, from coordinate 61,730 downwards.
AGGTCTAACCGAGGTGGTGAATATTATGGGAAACATGATGAGACTGGGCAACGTATGGGACCATTTGCCAAATATCTGCAAGAATCTAGAATTGCTGCTCAATTTACCATGCCTAGGAGTCTTGAGCAAAATGGTATAGCTGAAAGGCGTAATCGCACCCTACCTGGGATGATGAGAAGCATGATGAGCCGATGTGAGTTACCCAAATTTCTTTGGGGTGAAGCCATAAGAACTGCCATGTATATACTTAATCGTGTTCCTACCAAATCAGTTCCTAAAACACCTTTTGAGTTGTGGGTTGGTAAGAAATCTAGCTTAAATCATTTTTGTGTGTGGGGATGTCCTGCAGAGGTTAGAATTTATAACCCTTTTGAGAAAAAGACTGACCTCAGATCTACTTGAGGTTACTTCATTGGGTATCCAGATCATTCTAAAGGATATAAATTCTTTTGTCCTTTGCGTGGAACTCAAGTGGTTGAGTCTTAAATAGCTAAGTTCTTAGAGTATGATGTACCTAATAGGAATTAATGTTCTCATCCTACAATAGTCGATGATCCAATTGAATCTATTACACTCTCTTTACCCATTGCACATGAAATTGAGAATTCTCATGAACAAGTAGCTACACCTAATGCTAATATGGTGGCTAATTTGAATGTTGATGTATCTCAAAATCATATATATCAAATGCCTCCTAGACGTTCTACTAGAGAGAGACATCCTACAATTCTTGATAGCTTCTATGTGTATTTCTTAGAAAGTGATTATGATGTTAATCCTGTAATTGATCCTATCAGCTATTCTGATGCGATGTCTAGTCCTCAATCAGACTTGTGGTTTAGTTCCATGGAGGAAGAAATTCACTCAATGAAAGGGAATAATGTGTGGGAGTTAGTTGATTTACCCCAAGGTCGAAAGACAGTAGGTTGCAAATTGGTGTTTAAAACTAAGAAAGACTCAAAAGGAAAGATTGAAAGGTTTAAGGCTAGACTTGTAGCCAAGGGCTTTACTCAAAAGGTTGGAATTGATTGTGGTGACACATTCTCTCCTGTTTCATCCAAGGATTCCTTCAAGATCATTATGACCGTAGTAGCACATTTTGATTTGGAACTCCACCAAATGGATGTTAGGACAACTTTCCTCAACGGCAACCTTGATGAAGAAGTCTATATAACTCAACTAAAGGGTTTTATTCAAGAAAGGGAGGAACACCTAGTGTGTAAGCTGAATAAGTCAATTTATGGCCTTAAACAAGCTTTTCGACAGTGGTACTTGAAGTTTGATAAGGTAGTGACTTTATTAGATTTTGAGGAAAATAAAGTGGACCATTGCATTTACCTCAAGACCAGTGGAAGCAAATTCATATATTTGGTGCTTTATGTTGTTGATATTTTATTTGCTAGTAGTGATTTGGGCTTGCTTCATGAAACTAAACAAATGTTATGTCATAGTTTTTATATGAAGGATCTTGGTGAAGCATCTTTTGTTCTTGGAATTGAGATTCATCGTGATAGAACTCGAGGTTTGTTAGGACTTTCTCAAGTAAGTTACATTGATCGTGTTTTGACTAGGTTTAACATGCAGAATTGTAAACCTGGTGATGTACCTATTGTGAAAGGTGATAAACTTAGCATTGCACCGTGCCCTAAAAATGAACTTAAGCGAGAGTCCAGGAAAAACATTCCTTACTCTAGTGTTGTTGGAAGTTTGATGTATGCACAAGTCTATACTAGGCTTGATATAGCCCTGTTGTTGGTGTTCTTGGACACTATCTCTCTAATCTAGGACAAGAACATTGGATGGCTGTTAAGAAAGTTTTGAGATATTTGAAGAAGACTAGAGACTTCATGCTCGTATATAAAAAGGTTGATTGTCTTAAGGCTATTGGATACTCATATTCAAATTTTGCTGGTTGTCCTAATGACTTGAGATCTACTTCGAGTTATATTTTTATAATGGCAGGTGGAGCTATCTCATGGAAAAGTGTTAAGCAAATGCTTACTGCTTCATCAACCATGCAGGTTGAGTTTGTTGCTTGTTATGGAGCAGCCACACATGCTGTATGGCTAAAGAACTTCATTTCAGGACTTTTGGTTGTTGATTCAATTTCTAAGCCACTAAGTATTTATTGTGATAATGCTGCTGTTGTGTTCTTTTCAAGAAATAATAAATCCTCTAAACATGTAGAGCTTAAATATCTTGCTATGAGGGATTTGGTTAAAAATAACACTATCATTATAGAACATATCGATACTGACTTTATGCTAGCGGACCTCTTGACCAAGGGATTAAGGCATATTATTTTCAAAAGATATGTAGAACACATGGGTATGATTAAGTTTTTTGATGTATTGAGTGAAGTAAGATATTTTCTTTATGAAAATTGTTACAGCATTGAAGCCTTTTATCTTATTGGCTTTTATTAATATGAGATTCTTTTTCGATTGTTGATATATTTATTATAATTGTGTGCACATTTGTGGTTATATCTCGCTTAACATGTATCTTGAGATTGGGTGTTGATCTTGAGAGTTAGGTATGTCTCATAAATGGCACCATCTTGTATTTAGTATTGAACGAGGCATGTATGACTTCTTTTGAAGTTGAATTTTCTTAGGATTTTATATAGTTCTAGAAATCCATATCTCACAAGAAAATTGGAGGACCAACAATGAACTAACGTACATATTTGGGTCATATTTTAACTGCTATTTCTTGCTACACCACCATGTCTGAATCCATGTTGGTGGAATTGCTGGTACATGTGACCATGGAAGGATTTGTATTAGTGAAAGATATAATTACCGCCATGATCCAATATTACTAATTTTTACTGGACTGGATTGTGTTGGTACTTTTGTCTCATTACCGTATTTCTTTTCTTTAAAATGTGGCCACAGTCAAATTTTTGTAATTTAGCCCGAGAGTCATTTTCTCAAACTTGTCCCTTTATTTATTTAATTGTAAAGTTACAATTAATATTTGTTCAAGTGGGAGAATGTTCGAATTTTATTCCAATATGTAGACTTCTATTAATTGGATTTGTTTTCTAATAAAATAAAAAGGGGCTACATTAATACGGTTAATGAGATAGACCCATAAGGCCTAATATTTTGACCCAATGTTGTTAAGGCCCCTTTTTTAAACAGACTTGGTATGACAACTGGTGTAGGTCCAATCTTAGAAGCCCATGATAGAAGGGCTCTCTAGGGTTTTATCTTATATATAATGTGGCTAGGTCCTCTCTCCACTCCACCGTTTTGATATTATTATCCTATTAAAGCTATCAAGTTGCATATGTGAGAAGGAGAGGAAGACTTAGCGATCAATCGTAAAATTACAGGAATCATTGATCATTAATCCCATGGCTTAAACAGGTATGTGAATAAATTAATCTGTTTATAGTGTTTTTATTTCATAGATATGTGCATATTGGGTCAAATTATTTTCCTACAGTAAGAACATGGTTGACTTAAAATACAAACAAAGGATAGTTGGTTTTGATTAGTTGCATCAGCACTTTGCTGGAAGGATTAATTGTGAAATTTTGAACCAATAGGTACAAAATAAACAAATAAAACTGAAGTTCATGCTTACACATATATACTTTCCTTCCAATTTAATCAAATAAAGCATGCAAAGATGCACACACGCATCAATGGCTTATAAGCTTGAGAGTGTGGTGTTCTTTAAAGCTCTCTTTAAGAAAAGAAAAGTGTTCTTTACTGAGCCTTAGCTTTTTTATTGCTACGGCACCGTTTTTTTCCTCATAACTTTCTCTTGAAGAAGCCGTTCCGTCTGCTTCACTTTCAGTATTCGTTGCAGCAGTTCCTCCAAACACTCCAGAAAAAAACTAATATATACAAAACTAGAAATGCACAGCAAAAGTTACATCCACAAAGAACCACATGGAAGGAAGTGGAAAAAGGGGGAAAAAAAAAGCTATATGAAGAAGTTAGCTCGCACATGCAGTAGCTAGAAGTTGGCAAACTAATGGATGAGTCAAGATGTTGAAGAGAATTGAAAGGAAAGCAAAAGATTAAAATAAAGGGAAAAAAAGATGAAAGAAAAAATAATTTGTGGGGTCCGCCGGTTGAAGAGGTGTTACTGTAGCAATGCATGACCTTTTCCTTAATCTCTTCCGATAGCAGAAACATCCTTGTTGTTTCTGGGTGAATTTGTAAAAACAAAAGCAAGAATCCTCTATTTCTAAAACGATCTATCAAGTCTCTATCGCAATATTATCTTGTTCGAAGCCTCCGACACGTTCACCTCTCATTTTTTTCTTTTTCTTTGTCGGTTTGGGACTTGCTCGAGAGAAAGAAACGGGTAAAGGGAAGAGAAGACCAGAAATGGATAAAATTTACAAGGGAAAGAAGTTGAAGAAGAAAAACCACCCAAAACGATGCCATTTTGCGTGCAAGAATTATTAGAGATTAGATATTAGTTAGGAAGATAATTTTTTCCTTTTAATTAACAAGTTAGTTAGCAAGTTGTTATGTATAACAACCGTATGCTCCTTGTATATAAACATTGAGGTGTACAGTTTTAATAACATATATAGAATAATTTTTTTCACCTTCCTTGTGCTCAAGTTCAGTCTCATGGCCGCCTGCTTCTCAACATGGTATCAGAATTTAACCATTCCTCTGTAAATTCCTTCTTCCTTCATCCTTCCTCCTCCTTCAACTAGACCCTAATTTTCTGTCAGTCATGGAACAAGCTTATTCCTTCAATTCGTCCACCTCAAATGGCCAAACCACATTTGAAGACTCCTCCAGCCCCTATTTTCTACACCATTTCAAAAAATCCTGGCTTGGTCTTAGTCTCACAGCCTCTCACAGGAGAGAATTACTCATCTTGGAGTCGTGCGATGATTATTACACTGTCGGTGAAGAACAAAATCGGCTTCGTCGATAGTTCAATCACTAAACCGAGTTCAGATAATGCGAATCTTCTCAACCTCTGGATTTGCAATAATAATGTCATTATCTCATAGATCTTCAACTTTATATCGAAAGAGATCTCCATCAACATCATCTGCTCCGAATCAGTGTGTGAAATTTGGACTGATCTCCACGAACATTTCTAGCAAGGTAATAGACCACAAATCTTTCAATTACACAAAGAACTTATCTACATCTCATAAGGTTCAAATTCTATTGGTGTCTACTTTACAAAATTGAAAGCACTTTGGGATGAATTAAGTTATTACAAACCTACTTGTTCTTACAGACACAATACTTACGGAGGTGGAAGAGAAGTTCACGAGTATTATCAATGTGAGTACATGATAGCCTTCCTAATGGGATTACATGAATCTTTCAATTAGATTTGAGCTCAAATTCTGTTGATGGAGCTTATTCCATCCATTAGCAAAGTATTCATCCTAGTCGCTCAAGAAGAAAGGCAACAATCTGTTGGTATCTCATCCTTATAGGATCTCAACAATTCCATGGCGTTCAGCTTTAAATCTATTAGCTCTAGACTTCCATCAAAATTTGCAGAAAAATTTGATAATATGACTTCCAGTGGATCTAGTGCTCGAAGGAGGGATAGACCATTCTGTACATATTGCAATTGCTATGGACATACTGTTGAGACTTGCTATAAAATTCATGGCTATCTTTCTAGATTCAAGGCCAAGCCCAAGCCACAACACCCTTCTTATCAAATTTGGTCTCTAATCAATAAGACTCAGCCTCCTCAATCCAGTATCAACAATGTCACTGAACACCCCTTGAATCCTACTCAACACTAACAATCATATGGCGATAACGTTCACAGCTTCATCCACTCTCTAAATTCATATCAATATCACCAACTGTTGAACTTACTATTTATTCACGTTAATACCTTCCCCAAGCCAACTGATGCCAAAGCTTCTACTCCTACCTACACTACAAGCATATGTCTTTCTCTTATCTCTAATATTAACTTAAACTCCTATTGAATATTAAACTCTAGTGCTTCCAACTATATCTGCTCAAACCATAGCATGTTTACTACCTTAAAACCTACTTCACATTTGTCCATTTTCCTTCTAAATGGCACCTACATCACTATTCAATTTGCTAGTAGCATACAACTAAGTCTAGCTATCACTCGACACAATGTCCTATATGTCCCTTAGTTCAAAGTTAACTTGATTTCTATCAGTGCTCTCCTTAAACACACTTCTCTTATGGTGTCTTTCTTTCCTACTTGTTGCATTATCCAGGATCAATAGATGAAGAGCCAAATTGGCAGGGCTGAGAAGCTTAGGGATTTGTATATTCTAGATATGAACTCACATGTTAATTCTTTACATTTGCATAATTGTACTTCTACTAAGCTTGTAAACCACTCTAGTATGAAAATGCAAGCACTTGGCATAATCGATTAGATCACCCTTCTTTCCAAACACTTGTTTATTTAAAACATCTCTTAAAATGTGAAATTATTTCCCCAACTGACCCTTGCACAATTTTCTCTCTTGCTAAACAGACACCTACCTTTTGCCTCTAACAAGCACCTTGCCAAACACCGATTTGATCTCATTCATGGAGACATTTAGGGACCCCTCTATGAGCTAGCTCATATAGGCCATCAATACTTTCTTACCACAATAGATGACTCCACTCGGTACACTTGGCTCTTTATGTTGAATCAAAAATCTAAAATTTCTTCCATCATCCATAAATTCTTCAAAATCATGTCAACCCAATTTAACACCACCATAAAACAATTCTGATCTAATAATGTTAAGGAATTTCAACTTCACGCTTTTTTCTCTCAAACTAGTAGTCTCTATTACTTTTCTTGTGTTGAATGGCCACAACAAAATTCTATGGTCGAATGTAAGCATCAGCATCTACTAAACATTGCCCTAGCCCTCTTCTTTCAGTTTCACATTTGTACTCACTTCTGGAATAAGTGTGTGTTGACAGCCATATACCTCATAAACAAAATCCTATCTCCAATCTTACATAACAAAACCCTTTATGAGCTCCTATACAACATTCCCACAAACTACTCCTCACTTAAAGTTTTTGGTTGCTCAGCTTACACATCCACTCACCATGTTCATCATTCAAATTTGATCCAAGAACAAAACCTTGCATATTCATCGATTATCCTAATGGAACTAAGGGCTACAAACTGTATGATCATTCCAATAAACAACTCATTATCTTACGAGATGTTATCTTTCATGAAAATAATTTTTATTTTTCAATATATGACTTCAACAAACTACGCTATAGACCCTTTTTCTACTCTAGTCCTTCCCATCCCTTTTCCTAATTTCTCCTACAACCTCTCTGACCAGTCAACTACTCCACCAAACACTCAACCTACCAATGAACAAAACACTCCCCCTATCAAATGTTCATTTAGAACCCACAAAGCCCTATCTTACCTTAACGACTACCATTGTGGCCTACTCCAATCCCACAACAAACCTCATCAACCTATCTATCCAATCTCCAACTATGTCTCCTATAACTGTGTCTTAACCCCATATAAAAATATCTTAGAAAATATCTTCTCTCATCCTAAACCTCAAACCCATCTTCAAGCCTCCAAAGACCCTAAATGGCAAAAATCCATGAAGCTTAAGCTTGATGCACTTGAAACTAATAGAAAGCCATGAAGCTTGAGCTTGATGCACCCGAAACCAACCACACATGTACTGTTGTTCCTCTCTCTCCCAATAAACACTCTATCGATTGTAAATGGGTTTTCAAGTTAAAATACAATTCTAATGGCACCATTGAAAGACAAAAAGCATGCCATGTAGCCAAAGGCTACACAATATGAAGGAATTGACTTCATAGATACCTTTTCACCCATAGCAAAGCTTCCTACTGCTAAATGCTTCTAGCTTTTATTGTCATTAAGAATTGGACCCTCATACAATTAGATATTAACAATGCCTTTTTAAATGGCGATCTCTATGAAGAAATTTACATCGACTTGCCTCTAAGCTACAGTCCTCCTCAAACATAACACACACAAACACAAACACAAAAATTTGTTTGCATGTTGAATAAATCCATCTATGGCCTCAAACAAGCCTCTACATAGTAGTACTCAAAACTCACATAGGTTTTCATTCAGCTTAGCTTCACTAAATCCAAATCAAACTATAGATTGTTCATATATGGTTCTGCAAACTCAGTTATTGCATTATTGGTATATTTAGAAGACATTATTCTTGTTAGACCATCCGCCAGTGTATTAAATAGGTTTAAAATAACTCTCTAGCATAGATTCAAGCTTAAGGATCCTGGAAAATTGAAGTATTTTCTTATACTTAAGATAGCTCATCCCCTCAATGGAAATGTATTGTCTCAAGGCTATTACACTTTATAAATATTGGAAGACACAGGTTTTCTCACAACTAAACCAACTACAATTTCAATGGATGCCAAGATTCAGCTTAGCGCTACTGATGGCCTCTTCTACTAAAACCATCTCAGTACAGGCGTTTCATTGCTCGTCTACTCTATCTCACAATCTCCCATCATGACATTGCATTTATAGTCCATAAATTGAGCCAGTATGTCTCTCAACCATGTCTCTCTCACTTGTAGGCTGTTCATCATCTCCTGCACTATCTTAAGAGCACTCACGAGTAAAGCATTTTTTTCCCTTCATCCTGTCAGCTTCAACTTAACACCTTTTTTTATGCAAACTGGGCCTCTTGCAAAGACTCCCAAAAATCCACTATAGGTTACTGTGTTTTCCTTGGAGAATTCTTTGTTTCTTAGAAATTAAAGAAATAAACCACAGTCTTTCAATCCTCAGTCGAAGCCGAGTACAGAGCCTTAGCTACTACTGCATTTGAGATATTATGGCTCCAACAGTTGCTCCATGACCTTCAAACATCCTTGACAAGCCCCACTTTACTGTTTTGTGATAATCAAGTTGCCTTACGCATTGCTTCAAATATGATATTTCATGAATGGATGAGGCACATTGAATTGGACTGCTATTTTATTCATGAGAAAGTAACTATAGGGATAATCCAGCTCATGCCCATCCGCTCACAAGAACAGCTGGCTAACTTGTTCACGAAAGTACTCCCTGTTGCATCATTTCTACCAATACTATCCAAGTTGGCCATCAAAGACTTGTATCTCCCACCTTGAAGGAGGTTATCAAAGATTAGATATTAGTTACGAAGATATTTTTTTTCCTTTTAATTAACAAGTTAGTTTGCAAGTTGTTATGTATAACAACCGCATGCTCCTTATGTATAAACACTGAGGTGTACAGTTTCAATAACATATACAGAATAATTTTTTTCACCTTTCTTGTGCTCAAGTTCAGTCTCATGGCCATCTGCTTCTCAATAAGAACTTAGAAGAAAAAAAAAGAAAAAAATAAATATAGGTCCACCAATCAAGGAGGTGCTATTGTAGCAGCACCATACGCATTTATGTATATATATTACTAACATATATATATATATATATATGTGGTGGTGTTGCTAGCTAGGACGACCGTCCTAGAATGTAGGTAAGGATTTCTTTGACTGCTCCTTTGTAATATTCGATGCTAGTTTGTTCTGGAACCTTTTTAGAGCTATGAATTGTTGCCTTGCTCTGTGCTGCAACTTTACCACTTTTTACTAGCTGGGGGAACTTAGATTAGTAGCTATGGGGCCTAAAAGACATGAATAACACATAAGGAGCATAATTGCTTTTTCATAATTTTATTCAAGTGCAATGAGGTGGTTTTATTTCTTTCTCTTGAACCTATTGATGGAAATAAATAAATTGTATTTCATTAAACCAAGTGTTCATTGTTGTTTAAAGTAGGATTCGAGGACAATATAATTGAAAGAACAATCCAGATATGAAATATAGACCATAGGATCAAACAAATCTCTACCATCCATTCAAGGGATGAATAGCATAAATATGTGATAGAACTTCATTTGTAACTATCCAAGAACTCAAAAATCAAGTTAGAATTCAAATAGAAGTTATTTAGAGTTTCTCTCTCTAGAAATCTCGCTCACATAAAACACTTCAAGGATACTGACTTAATCAGTGTTGCAGTAGATGAATAAGGGACTGAGTGCCGTATTTGAACTTGTAAGAAAAAAGCCCATAACAAAACTCTACCTTTAGTACCAAGACACAACAATATTATGGGCTACAAGTTTAAAGTAAGTAATCAAATTGAAATTGATTGTGTACATCATGTAATATCATCAAAAGCAAATAGAGCCTGTAGACATGTTAATTTTTAGCCACTTGAAAAGTGACATGTGTAAAATAATATGCTATATATTAATTTAAAATTTCTATTTAATCCTTGGAATTTACTAAATTTAATTCTAAAAAATAAATAGTTAATTTTAATTAATGATTTAGTATTTATTTTATATTCAAATCAAATATTGATAAGTGTCAAATATGGAGTATCTGTTCCTATGGACCAATCAAATTAAAGATATTTGACATTATCTCTTGATATTGATATTATCTTTTGATATTTGATATTATCAAATCGAAGGTATTTGATATTATCTTATCGAAGAGATAACCATAGAAGAAATTCAAGTCAATCTAGAAGTCTCCAATTAAGTGCCTATATAAGAGATGGTGACCAAAGCTCATTTGACACACAACAGCAAAAACTTCCAATGAATGAGAGAAACTTTGAAGAAATCCAACAATTCCCTTAAGCAAATTCAAGGAGATCCATGACATTTAAAGCGTTATTTAGAATTCATATATTTTTAGCGTTTAATCTGAGATCAAGGTATGAAGTTCTCAAATTGATGTTATTTTTATTTAAGGAGATCTACAACATTCAAGGCGTTCTTCACGGAATTCATATGTTCTTGGCATATGATTCGAGATTAAGATGTGAAGCTTTTGAATTGGCGCTATTTTTATTCAAGGAGATCCACAACGTTTAAAGCGTTCTTTGCAAAACTTAATATTTCTGGTGTTTGATTCGAGAATAAAATGTGAAGCCCTCATGTTGGCATTACTTTATTAAAATCAAATTTAAAGGAGATCCACAGTGTTTAAGGTATTTTTTGCAGAGCTCAATTCAAAATTATATTTAGAAGGGAAGAATCAGAAAATTAATTAAAGATAGAATGCATAGTTGATTGATAGATTTTAATTTTATTTTATTTTTATAATATTTCTTGTCTTGTAATTTTATTTCTTGCAGACAAGAAAATTTGTTGTTACAAATTTTGGCACACCTGATGGGACGGTCTCTACCTCTCATCTCTTTCCTTCATCAAAAGTAAAGTATCAAATGGCCGCCAACAAAACTACTACATTGAGAATTACTACCTCAAATTTCTCAAGTGCTGGGGTAAAAAAGTCTTGGCGTCATCATAAGAAGTATATCTAAGAAGTTGCAATCATCTTCAGAGGTGGCTCATTTACTTGCTGTGGAAAAGCTGTTGCCATATTTTATTGATGTGAATAAAGACAGTGGAGGCTCAAAGAAAGAATTTGTATCATCCATTCCTCACTCAACATCAAATTCCTCAGGCATGGCGACAGTGATGGTGACAAGTGTTACAACTTTAGAGAAACAAATTGCAAATTTGATGAAGGCAATTGAAAGACTCACGAAGAATATCCAAGAGCGAGCTTTCAAATATCTAAATTGATGAGTATAATGGACAATATTGATGCAAAGTACATGGTGGAGAAATAAATTGAGTCTCAGGACAAAAGCAAAACATCCACAAAAAAGCAGCCAACCAAAGATGAAAAGACTACAAATAAAGAACTACAAGTTTTCTTTGATAGACTAGTTCCCATTAACCCATTGAAGGAGTTCATTATAGAGACTATCAAAGATAAGCTTGATGGAAGTTCTAAGTCATCTATGAGTTATTCCAAGCCATATACTCAAAGGATTGATAACTTGAAGATGCTGTTTGATTACCAGCCCCCAAAGTTTTAGTAATTCGATGGCAAGGGCACCCCAAAGCAACATATGGCTCATTTCATTAAGATTTGTAATAATGCTGGGACATATGGAGATCATCTAGCCAAGCAATTTGTTCGATCATTAAAGGATGATGCTTTTGATTCATATATTAACTTGGAGGCATGGTCCATTGATAGTTGAGGGCAATTGGAACTAGAGTTCCTGAATTATTTCTATAGCACTCGAAGGACAATCAGCATGATTGAACCTACCAACTCTTGCCAATGGAAAGAAGAACCTGTTATTAAATATACCAATTGCTGGAGAAATTTGAGTCTTAACTACAAAGATCAATTATCAGAGGCTTCAACCATTGAGATGTGCATCCAAGGAATAAATTAGAGTCTTTGCTACATACTTCAAGGAATTAAACCAAAAACTTTTGAAGATTTGACAACTTGTGTACATAATATTGAAATGAGCATGAATTTTGATGAACAAGAAGATTCAAGTGATGCCAATGATGATGAAGATGTTGGGGGCAATTAATTTTCATCTTCAAATTTCATGTGCTCCTTGATATGAGCCTAAACTATCAATAATGTTCCCAAATAAGAGTATAAATTATCTAAAATTCTCAAGTTTCCATATCTCTAAATCCATGACTCAAGTCTCCAAGTCTTCAAATTCAAAACTCAAATCTTCAAGTCTCCAAATTCAAACTCAAACTCAAACTCAAGTCTTCAAACCTTCAAATATAGACTCAAGTTTCCAAGTCTCTAAAATCTACGACTCAAGTCTTCAAATTCATGATTCAAGTCTCCAGATATCTAAATTCAAGACTTAAGTCTTCAAGTTTCTAAATCTAAGACTCAAATCTTTAAGTCTTAAAGTCTAAAGCTCAAGTCTTCAAACCCTAAATGCTCCTAGATATGAGCATAAACTATCTAAAATTTTTAAATTAAAATTTTTCCATGTGATCCTTGATAAGAGTTTAAACTATCAATAAGGCTCTCAGATACGAGCATAAACTATTTAAATATTCAAAGTTTTCATATGTGCTCCTTGATATAAGCTTAAACGTTCTATAAGGCTCTTGAGTATGAGCATAAACTATCTAAATATTTAAATTCTCCCCATGTACTCCTTGATAAGAGTGTAAACTGTCTATTAAGTCAAACTCAAGTAAACTCCTTGATATGAGTATAAATTATCGACTAAATTCAAGTGAACTCCTTGACATGAGTATAAAATGTCTATTCAAGTTAAATATGCTCCTTGATGCATGAGCCTAAAATATATGTTACTCTTGGCTCATGAGTATAAACTATATACGACACCCTCCTAAAAAAGATATTTACTTTGAATTATGTTATACTTGACCTTCTTATTATGTACCATAGCTCGAGAAATACTTCAAGGGTGTTTTTATTGTAGGTGCATGATAAATGGAGAGAAAAGAAAAAATTATCAAATACTTCAAGCCTTGCCTCTTTTGTGGATTATCGACACATTTTTCACCAACTCTTGAAGTGGGGGTATTTGTAGAAATGTTAATTTTTGGTCATTTGAAAAGTGACATGTATAAAATAATATGCTAAATATTAATTTAAAATTTCTATTTATTTCTTGGAATTTACTAAATTTAATTTTAAAAGATAAATAGTTAATTTTAATTAATAATTTAGTATTTATTTTATACTCAAATCAAATATTGACAAGTGTCAAAGATGGAGTATCTATTCTACGGACCAATCAAATTAAAGATATTTAACATTATCTCTTGATATTGATATTATCTTTTGATATTTGATATTATCAAATGAAAGATATTTGATATTATCTTGTCGAAGAGATAATCGTCGAAAAAATTTAAGTCAATCTACAAGTCTCCAATCAAGTGCTTATATAAGAGAGGGTGACCAAAGCCCATTTGACACACAACAGCAAAAAATTCCACCATACGAGAGAAACTTTGAAGAAATTCAGCAATTCTCTCAAGCAAATTCAAGAAGATTCATGACGTTCAAGGAGTTCTTCAGAATTCATATATTTTTTATGTTTGATCCAAGATCAAGGTACAAAGCCCTCGAATTGACGTTATTTTTATTTAAAGAGATCCACGACGTTCAAGGCACTCTTCACGGAATCCATATATTTTTTACATTTGATTTGAGATCAAGGTACGAAGTTCTCGAATTGGCATTATTTTTATTCAAGGAGATCCATGACATTCAAGGTGTTTTTCACATAACTTATATATTTTTGGCGTTTGATTCGAGATAAAGGTGCAAAGCCCTCAAGTTGGCATTATTTTATTCAAATCAAATTTAAAGGAGATTCACGGTGTTTAAGGCATTTTTTGTATAGCTCAATTCAAGATTATATTTAGAAGGGAAGAATCATAGGATTAGATTAAAGATAGAGTGTACAGTTGATTGATAGATTTTAATTTTATTTTATTTGCACAATATTTCTTGTCTTGTAATTTTATTTCTTGTAGACAAGAAAATTTATTGTTACAGAGCCCTTACAAAATATAATTGGAAAATGCTAAAGCAAAATATAATTGGTAAATGCTAAAGTGATTTATATTCTTCTTGTAGGAAGTACAACTCATCACCTTGTTATGTCTTGTTTCTAATGTATGGAATGTTTAGCTTGCCAAGTTTGATGATGCCTTTGAGCTCTCCACTCAGCTAATCTTGCCGGATAATGCTTGATTTTTTGATGGTGCGTGCATAATTTGCTAGATAATCTACTGCTCGATTTCCCTTTAGATAGAAATGTGGCATTCTATCTTCTTCCATGTTATTTATCATGTCTCTGGTCTTGAATAATAATTGTTTGTTCAAAGATCTTTCACTTAAGGTGTTTATCAGTGGTATGATGCTCAAAGCATCAACTTCAATCCATTTTCTCTTGATGCCTCTTTCTTGGCAAACTTGCAGCCGTTTCTTTAGTGTCTTTAATTCTGCTACCATGTTGTGCCATTTCTCCAAGATTCTCAAAGTTTTTCAATTTTTTCGAATGATTTCCAATGATCAAGAAACCAAACTAGACCGGTCAGTTCGATCAGGAACCGACCAAGGTTTTGGTCCAATTATATATATAACAAGTTTACTATAAAATTGGTGCCAACCAATGTTAACCAGTAAAAACCTGGTCCAACTAGTGAACTGGTTTTATAGTAAATTGGTTTTTTTTAAATAAAAAAATTTAAAAAGTAATTAAATATAAAGTAAAGACAAAAAATTAAAAACCTAAAATCCCTAACTTACCAACCAATTACCTTTTAGGCCTTTACCAACACAACAGATGGCAAGCCAAGCAAATTCCAACCCGCAACAACTGTGGGATTCTTCTTCATCTCACTGTCTTCTTTCATTTTCAATCCTATTCTTTTTTTTTCCTTTTCCTTATATTTTGTCATTACAAAATCCAAACATCAAACCCTAAACATATATTCAATAATTAAGTTTCAAGAACTAAGAACCAAACTTTGAAAGAGGTACTTTTCAAGTTTATTGTTCATTTGTTGTTGTTTTTTATTATTATTTATTTTCTTTAAATATGTGCGTGGATTCAATTGAAATAAAATAGGAGTTTATTGTTCATTAGTTGTTTTTTTTATTTTCTTTAAATATGTGTATGGATTTAATTGAAATGAAATAGGAGTTTATTGTTCATTTGTTGTTGTTGTTGGTTTTTTTTTTTTTTCTTTAAATATGTATATGGATTTAATTGAAATAAAGTAAAATTTTCAATAAAATGAGTTTATGATTTGCTCAAACTTGAACCCAATATGAGGTCCTATATGTGATTTTTTATTGTTCATTTATTATTATTTTTTCTTTAAACATGTACATGGATTCAATTGAAATAAAGTAAAATTTTCACTAAAATGGGTTTATGATTTGCTCAAACTTGAACTCCATATGAGGTCCTATATGTGATTCCCCCCCTCATTTTCTAGAAGAGATATCTATAAAAAGTAAAAGAAAAAGAAAAAGAAAGAAGTAGTAAAGAATTATTTGTGTGTAGCTTGATTATAACCAATTTCAAGGTTACTTGAATTAGCTTAATAAATTAAGTGATCAAAAAGTCTTTAAAATGGGACTCCCCTAATTTGCAAGTTGAGGCCAATTCTTGAAAGATGTCCAAATTTTCAGCCTGCTTTACTAGTGTGTATCAATAAAAATAGTGTTTGCTTTTAAATTAATTATTAAGATAATTCGATCATAACTTGATCTCACCATGTTTGATCAAATTTGTAGGACTTGGACGGTGTTGATAGAACTGTGCCTACAGAATCCCAATAAGTGGATCAGACATCGAATAGCCAAACTTCAAATCCAAGGTGAATATTAGACCTAGCGTGGAAATATTGTTATGAAGCACCATCAAAAAGTGGGAAAGGTCAGACAATTACATGCCAATTTTGCAATCAATCAATTGTTGGAGGGGGAATTAATTGAGTGAAGCAACATCTTGCTAGCATAACTGGTAATGTGAGACCATGTCCTAAAGTTACTTCTGAAGTTCATTTTCAATTGAAAACAAGTTTAGCAAAGATTAGTCAAAAGAAAAAAGAAAATATTGAAACTTTTGATGATGTGCATCATTATAAGGAAGATGATATTCATGAGATTCCGCATTTAGGGGATAAAAATGAAGGTAGTAATAAACGAAAGAGGATAATATAGAAAACTACATGAAAGGCAAGGCTGGAATTGATTCATTCCAACCTAGTATACAAGCATGCATGCAAAGTCGAGAAAGACGGCATGAAGCTGACATGGCTATAGCTCTATGGATTTATGATAGTGGTATTCCACTAAAGGCCATGAATTCACCTTATTTTCAACTGGCAATTTGTAGGATAGCCACCGTGGGCCATGGTTATACTAGACTTACTTACTATGCACTAAGGTTTCCTTAGAGCAGCTAAAACATAAGTCCAGTTGATTGCTGATTCTTTTCGTACTAAGTGGTTTGAGACTAGTTGTACAGTTATGACTGATGGTTGGACTGATAATAGGTGTAGATCTTTGATTAATTTATTAATGTATTGTTCCTTTAGGATTTTGTTCATTAAATCTATTGATATTTCAAGTATAGAGGCAAATGCTAAGAATTTGTGCAATATTTTTGTTGAAATTGTTGAAATGGTTGGTCCAAAAAATGTTGTGCAAGTGGTTATTAATAATGCAAGCAACTACAAAAGTGTTGGAAAATTGTTTTCTGAAAAGTATCCATTAATATGTGGGATTGCTCATTGCATTAATTTAATTATGAAGGACATATATGAGATGCCTCTTGTCAATGACTTAATGATACTTGCTTCAAGAATTACAGTTTTTGCTTACAATCATAAGTGGCCTCATGCTTGGTTGAGAAAAAGGTCGGGTTTGACAGAAATTATTTGCCCATGAGATACCCGTTTTGGCACAACATTCATTGCTTTGAAAAGTCTTTATGACCAAAAAGGACATTAGCAAGTAATGGTTACAAGTCACGGATTTAAAAAGTTTTGAATTCAGTTAAAGCGAAGGAAGTTAAACAAATTATTCTAGATGAGAAGTTTTGGAATAATCATTTAATTATTTCAAAGATCATGGGCCCAATCATGAGATTGATGCGCATTTGTGATTTTGATGAGAAACCTTCAATAGGTTATGTGTATGAGGATATATTGAGGGTGATCAAAGGCATAAAAGAATTGTTTCGTAATAAAGAGAGGTATTATGGTGAATACATTGACAAAATCAATGCAAGGTGAGACAAGATGTTACGCAAGAACATAGCTGCCTTTTAGTTAAATCATTGTTTTCAATTCAATCCGAAAAGTCCTACTAGAAGTCCTAAGGTGATGAAAGGATTTCTTGATGCCATTGACATACATCTTCTGGATGTGACGACTGTGGAGAAAATTAACCTGTTTCGGGACCTTCAAAAAGGCTTTAGGAGGGCATTGGCTTTGAAGAACTCAAGAAGTACTCATCCTGATTAGTATTCTTAATTAGTTATGGATCTTAAAATTTATTATTTATTTTATAATATTTATTCTGACCTTTATATTTGATAATTTTTAGATGAATGGTGGAGGGAATTTGGTTTTGATGCACCAAGCTTAAAAAAGCTTACTATTAAAATTTTAAGTCACACTTCATCTTCATCCAGTTGTGAGCATAATTGGAGTGTGTTTGAGCACATCCACACAAAGAAAAGAAATAGATTGGAGCATGCTAGACTTAATGATCTTGTCTTTGTCCACTATAATTTATATTTGCAACATTGGTATGACGTTTGTCTTTTGTTTATTTTACTTATTACTTTAATGTTCTCTTAGTCGATTTATGTAGTTGTCATAATAAATTTTCATTTTATATTTTTGATATACTTTGTAGTCTTAGTGCAAAGAAAAGACCATATGATCTGATTGATTATGAGTGCATTGATAAGGTGGAGTTTTGGGTAGTTGAAGAAGCCCAAACGGAGAGCTAGATTATGATGAATTTGAAGAAATGCTTGAGGAAGACATTTCTAATGATCAATTGCAAGCTAAGCAATCAAAAGGTTAGTATATACTTTAATTTATTCAATAATTATATTGTATTTCTTACTTATTCATATCTTTAAATTTTATCTAGGGCATGCAAACAATGTGAATGAAGCCGAATCCATTAGAAATGATGATATTGGTTTGTCAAAATATGGTGGTGTTGGGACTAGTTCAAGTGATGGTGGTGATACTACGAATATTGCTCATTTGAGAAGGTTTGATGAGAGTGGGGATGATGATTGAAAATTTGTATAATGTGACTTTGTTTAGTTGTTGTCTATTGTAATATTAGTTTTTATTTACATTGAAACTTTTATGTTATTTAAGTTGGTGTTTATTATTTTTATAAGTTATAATGGATTTTATAATGATATTTTCTAGCAAGTCTTATTTCATAATTTGACATTTTAAATTGATGTATGGATATTATTATGTAGTAGAATTTGGAGAAAGTTTCATGATATTAGGTAATTTTTATTTTTTTCCCTTTATATATATATATTTATGTATATTTTTTATATTTTTAATATATTTATATAATATTAAATATAATTATAACATTATACCAGTTGAATCGGTTGAACTAATAACCAATAAAGTCATCGGTTCACTCACCGGTTCGGTTGCTCAAATATTGATGATTTCGTGTACCCAAATTTTCTTTGGGGCCCAATTTTTATAGTGTATTTCGATTGATTTAGATCTATTAGGTTTTTTATGCTTCTTTTTCGTCGGCTTAATTAGTTTTGGCTTTTTGACCCTTTTTATTTAATTAATTAGGTCGATCCATTGGTTTTTTTTTTTTTTTTTTGGTTTCTTACCACTTTACTATTGTGGACTTCATTATCCATATAGTTAAATCTACATATTTTCAATTTGAAAAGTTGGTTTTCATATTAAAAATGTAACATAAGGTTTAATTTTAATTTTTATCTTACCTTAAATTGTTAATTTAATTTTCTTGGTCAATTTAATTTAATTTACTCACAACAAAATGATTTCATTGATTGCTCCAGAAACATGATATTCCACAATAACACTTTCCTACCTTTCTCCTAAATTTTGGAATTCTGATTGGCTGTTAGAATAGTTAAATATCTGCAAAATTGACGAATAATACATTAATTTAGAATTAGAGTAATATTTTATGTAGGGCGATTTTTATTTCCAAAAAAAATAACAATAAGAAGAAGAAACATAGAGCATCCCAAATGTATTTGTATTGTTGCCCATCAAAATGTATAACTGGTCTGTGGGCAAACTTTTTAGATTCTGTACGACAGATGAAGGTTTATGCGTTATAGTTGTCGTCTTACGTTTGTGAAAGTAACAGTGCTAAGTGGGCTGAAAACCGTGGTCCAACCCAACCCATATGATTCTAGCTTGGATTTTAAAGTTTTGAAAATGGGTTGGGCTGAAGAATTTTTTTTAAACAAAAAACGGGTTGAAGTTAGTTAAAATTGGGACCAATTAACAAATTAAAATATATATATATATATATATATATATTTAAATTAACAATCACAAATCCATATTATTTTCACTTCCTCATTTTTGTCAAAGTCTCATTTTTTTTATTATTAATAATCTTTAGATTGAAATGAAATCATCTTATACTTAGGTTAGTTGTCTTGAATTGTTTTCAAAATACAAATTTTAGATAATATATAAAAGTTATAGAAATAAGTATTGATCTAATAATTGCAAATAAATTTTAAATTTAATTTATTGCTTAACTAATACTGAAAATTTAATTTGCTTTGCTCGAATAGTTTTTTGTTTTTTCATTTTTTCTGACATCAAACACTGTTGACCTTGAATCCTTAAGTATTTTTGAGATTTGATTTGTATTAGTTCTTTTTGCTATAATAAACCCTTAAGCTTTTAGCGCATGTAAATAAAAGGATCAATAAAAGGTCCAATCATTTGCAACTTCTTGGATATG
This sequence comes from Jacaranda copaia, assembly GCA_014898725.1. Lineage (NCBI taxonomy): Eukaryota > Viridiplantae > Streptophyta > Magnoliopsida > Lamiales > Bignoniaceae > Jacaranda > Jacaranda copaia. The sequence continues at coordinate 41,319 of JACGDI010005344.1, read as the reverse complement.
TTTCCATGTCATATTTTCAATTTCTAGTATTTTCAAAGTTGGAAAAAATATTAATTGATTTTCTTGTAGAAATGAAAATATGTATGATGATTTATATGAAAATGTGGAGTCAAATAGATATAGAGTTGAAAATTTATTTAATTATAATTTTTATATGAAAAGATGTGCCTTTTGAAATGATATATATATAGATATATTAAATATTTTTATAATAATTTGTGGATATTTTATGTCATATTTAATTTATTTTGATAAATGTGATATATGATAATAGGATAAATTTAAAAATAAAAATAAATAGGATTACTAGTAAAAATGAGACAAAACAAATATGTATTCAATTATGACAATGTGAAAGCTGGAAATACGCCTTTCGGAAAGCCATCCAAACAGTGCTTGAGGCTTAGGAGCTACTTTAATTTAAAACTAATTAATAATCCAAAATAAAAAAAACTTCAATCTAAAAATAGTTAATAATAACAAAATACAATGCTCCAACAAAACTGAGAAATGAGGTGTAACATAGATTTATGATTATTGATTCAAAATTAATTTCTTTTAAATTTAGCAAACCTATCTTTGACACAAAATTTAATAATTTCTATTAAACCGAACCAAATTGAAAACACAACCTAATTCAAGACTAATTGGATTGGAGTTTTAACCCACTTTACTCCTAACTAACGGCCTATTTACTTTGTGTGGTGAGATGATAAATGATGATGAAATATGATATGAAATGAGTAATAAAATTAAATAATCAAATAATGTGTAAGGTGTATTTTATAGGATAATTCAAATAATAAATTAATTATTAATAGTCATTATATGCCTATTTTGTTGAACTGCTATATCTATGATATCCCATATACTCTTTATTTCAATAAATAAAAAATATCTTAATAAATCTAAGTTTTTTTTTATTTTTATAATTGATAAATTTTACATCTTGCCAACTAAATTAATAATTTAAAATGAAACAAAATATTGAATTTATTTAAGTGAATATCATTTTTTTCATAAATTTAAATAATTTAATTAAATATTTATTTTACCTCACTACAAAAGACAATGGCATCAACTATGGCTAATCCGTGGTTGATGTTAAAAATTTGTAATTTTAGCTACAAAATTATTCTAGTCAAATTCAAAATTGATGCTCTCGTAGCTAAGAGTCTCGCTACCATCAATTCGTCGTTAATGATCATTCTTTTTTCTTTTATATATATATATATATATATATGTATTAATTTTTCTATAAATAATGCATATCTAATCTGTTACACTTGGAATGTAAAATGCTATGGATTGATAATTAATAAATTTTATTGATTATCATTAAAAAAAATCACATTTTGTATATAAATTCATAGCTAAACAATTTTTTCATGGCAAATATTTAGTTTTTTGGTAGTGCCTAAAACTTAACAATATGATTAATTTTATTTTCATTATAATTAAATAAATTAATTTTATTTTTATATTCAACTAGTTATCCTTCGAACAATTTTTCATCTCATATAGAGCTGTTATGCTTAAACTTTGTGATCTCTTTGTTTTACTGTCATTATTGCCTCATCAATATGAGCTTGTAATTAAATGTCCATCTCTTTCTTTCATGTTTGTACTTGTAGGGAAATACGAAACTTTAGTTCCTTCCTTTTTAACAAAGGGCCACAAGAGTTGGATAAGAATATCCCATTTTGTAGGTAGGATATAAGGTTGGCAATTTCCAACACGATATGATAATTTGACATGTGTTTAAATAAAAAAATCAGGTTTGGGTTAATTTATTTTGGGTTCAGGTTCAATAAAGTCAATACAAATAAGAATTCAAAGAAAATGATTAGGTTGGATTGAATTTTAAGCTACACGAACAACTCAAAATTTGACTTTGGCTCACACAACAACCCAAACCTACTTAAACCAACTTGACTCAACTCAAATTAAACAAATAAAATTTAATTTTCTAGGATTAAAAATATAAAATAACAAAATAATATTTAAAAATTTGAACTTTAGCAATATCTAATTACTACTTTGGTATTTTTCGATCTTATTTATTTTCGCAAACATATGAGATGGAAGATTATAATTTTATACTATTTCTAATAGTTATTTTTGGGTATCCAAACGAATATGAAAGTTGTTCTGCAAAGAGTTAACAAAACACTACTTTGACTATTGAATTATCCTATAAATTTTTCTTAAACCTTACGCAATGCAAAATTTTGCATATATAAATAGAAAAGAATTTTTTTTTTTGTTGAGAGGTTACAAAAAATTCAAAAGGCTCAAGTAAGTTTTATAATAAATTATGTGTCGAATTAAAATATTTGTTTACGTATTTGTTTGATGATATATTTTTATTAATTTATGTATTGCTTAATTGAATTAATTGTAACACCCCATAACTTTTAAATTAGAAAAATTAGAAATTTTAAGTTTTAAAATTTTAATTTGATTAAAAAAAAGTTTGGGGTTCAAAACATAAATAGGAAAGGACTTAATTGTAAGGAGCCTAAAAGTTTTGGGGGTCAATCTGTAAATAATTTAGGTCAAATGGGTCAATAGGGCACTAACTAGTTGAGGGATTTAATATGAAATTGAGGAAAAATTCTGGGGTCATTAAATTCCCACATGCAAGCACCCATATCCTCTCCGCCCTCCAACGACTTTCTCTCCAACATTGGCAAAACTCAAAAACAACCACACCATTGCACTCTTCTCAGCTCAGGGATCACACCAATACCAACATCTCATGGAGATAATAGGCAGAATGACCAAAATTTGAGTAAGAAACCTTAGCACGATGGAGGGTGGCGGACGTGGCGCTTTCGACGACATTTGGAAACAAACCACTTATGGGTTTTGACAAGCTCAGCTCAGATAATAGCTTGATGCCTTCATTTTTGAGAATGGACCAGTGGTGAAAGAGAATTGAACACAATAGTGAGTGGCGGCGTTGAGCGACCAAGTTTGATTTTTTGGCTAATTAAGCAACAAATTGATGGCAAATTTTGAAAGTAATTTGGGCATTTGATCGTATATGTCAACAAGCATCGATTGGTGGTCGTTGCACACAACTCTGGCGGCAATGCATGGCAGACATAGGACTAGAACCTTGAGCTCATCATGGTGATCGCATGCTTGGTGTTTTTCTTATGGTGATTTGGCTCCATAAAATAAGTGAATTGGTAAAATTTGATTGGAAATGGGATTCACTACCAATGAGCTTTTGATTATTCTTGTTGACATATAATTACTTGTATTTCGATGTAATTGGAATTACATATGAATTCTACCAAGACATTGGATATATATGTAGTTGTACTTAGGGCTAAGTGGGCTTGATATGTTAAAATAAGCTTAACCATGGTTAATTAAGTCAAATGATGTAATTAAAATCCTAATCTTTTGTATGATGAGATGCGAGCCCGAGTTATTAAAGATTAGATTATCATTAGCTAGATTAATTAGTGTATTTACATGCCTGACTTTTACATAACGTTGCAAAGACCAAATATCAACAGGAATTTAAGTTAATTCTTATGTATTGACTAAATTGTGATTTAGGACTTAGATTATTAAATTAGAAAATATTGACATAAAGAATAACTATTAACCCAAAATAAATATATTCCTCGTTAATACTATAGTGACATTAGTATAATTAGTATGTTATCCTTATGATATTTTTTGAATTAAGCCTCTAAATATTATATTAATTGGAAAACACTCAATATTAAGATATAAAATGGGTTAATTATTGTTTGCAGAATGTGATGCAGGTATTTTGACATTAAATACATTCTATTGGTATAGGTGATGAGAAGCTAGGGTCTACAGGGCCATAGGATGAGGATAACACTTTTTGTGGAATTTAAGGTGAGGGTATAGCTTTTCTTTCTTCTCAGAAGTGAATGATCTTCGCTGTTTAAATTCTTTATGCCTTTTTGTCTGATTTTAATAGTACTTGTTTTGGCATCCAGAACTCCTTTTATATCGTCAATATTCTGTCCTATATACCCCACAACCTTTTCATCTTTCCCTAGATGTGTTGGTGTTTCGGTCTTGTTGACCAACTTCATTTCTTGTTCCTGATTCAATCATTTTGCATGTTATTCGTATAGCTTTGCTAGTTAATATTTTTATGGATTGTATTGTTCTATTCAATATAACATACATGTTTCTGATCAATTATTTCGAAATACTTTTTAATGTTGGCATTATGTTATGTTACCCATGGGGACACCCTTAGGAAGTTTGTTACCCATAGAATGCCACATGAAGTTGGCCTAAAACTAGGTCTGCAAAGATAATTGGGCTGCATGAACCGATAGTGGCTGGTCTCCCAACTAGTACCCACTCATAATCTTGACCTACTGATAGTTAGAGGTAGATATCTGCTGGGGATAGATCCAGCATGTAGTTGGCTATGCCACATGTTAGTTATTTCACACTGAGCTGAGTATTTGAGCAATGGAGAGATAAGGATAGTTTTGTGATACATTTAGTTTCTATTATGTTTGTTATGTTCTGTTTTGGGAGCAATAAGGTTGGAATTGCCAACAGTCTACCGAATATTGTATGACATCTATTATGATGTATCATTATATCATGTCATAAGTTATATCATGTCTTGTTACTTGAATATCTACTTATTTATACTTTGCTTTTTTATAGAATTACTTTCAACAATTTTTCCCTTAACTACTTGTTGTACACTTCCCACACTAAGTCTTTAAGACTTACCCTCTTCTATTATTTCTTATTTCCTTCCTGAACAGCGTCTTATGGAAGATGAAAGTTTAAGACATGCTTTAGTGATAGTATGTGTGTCTTGTAATAGAATAGGTGTTATATATTAAGGACTTGGATTTGGCTACTTCCTGACTTGTATTTATCTAACTTTGGGTGTGCATATATATACCTAGGAACTTGTCTAGGATGCACCTAACTTCTATGTTCAGACGTTTAGGTTTATATGTAAATGGTTAAGTAAGTTTGACCTTGTCTTTTGATATATACATATCTGCATGTGTTGGGTTAGTCCTTTGTATTTTCCTTCACTGTTATCTTTTGAGGTTAAATGTTGGATTTTAGTATCTTTTAGTTATTTTGATTATACTTTAAATACAGACATATGGGAACTTAGGTTAGGTTTGGCAATGACCTAGATATATAGGTTAGGTTAGGTCTCACCTCTGGCCAAGGTGTTACAGAGGTGGTATCAAAGCTTAGGTTTGGCAATGACCTAGATATATGGGTAATAGTAGGATTTAAGTTGAATAGGTTAGATATAAGGCTAGTTAAGGTATAAACTCTTACATATAGTGTTTGATACTAGGAGGTAGGAGATTATAAATAGAATAGCCTACCAATTTGTAATCTTGACTTCCAAAAATTGAGCATTGGACTTTAGAATGAGATTAGAATCTTGGGTGTCATGTGTGTGATTGTAAAGCCCTTATGTGGTTCAGGAATTTTGGAAAAAACTTAACTATTATGACTTTAATGTGATAAGCTTATATATTATAAGATAATATGAAGACATAGAGAAGGAAAGAAACTTATAAAGGATGAGAGCAAAGAGTCTTTAGAGGAGAGGAATAGCGCCATAGAATATGAGTGGGCAAAGTTCTTGGAATAATGCCAAAACTCTGAGGATTGGCACATTAACTTGAACGAGATATTGATAAGAAGGTGAGCAGAAAAATACCATTTTGAAATAATTATTCAACTCAAAAGTGATACTATATAGAGGCTTATAAATGAAGTGGATCGGGAGAGTGAAAAAGTAAGGATAGTTGAGGGAGAGATCGAGAGACTTTATATGGTACAGGCTCAAATGGAAAGAACTTTTAGGACTTTGGAGGCAGATCATCAAAAGATTGTTTCTATGACTTATATGATCATGGATGAAGTTAGGATGATGTTGGCACACTACTAGAATACCATAGATCAAATTATTAGTATTAGGATAGCACTTAAGGTTGGACCCTCTGGATTATGTTTCTCCCTAGAACTAAAGCAGAGAGAGGGTATTCATACTGATAAGATACTATGAGGACACCTTGAGGGAAGTCCCAAAGGGAACCTTGAGGATGTGCCAGCAGAGAACCTTAAGGGGCCACCGTTTGAGGAGGAGCTTTAGTTGAGGAACTACAGGGGATGAACATTGAAAATGAGTTTTTAGAGTTCAAAAAGAATGGTGAGGAACTGGACATGGAGTTGAATAAAGAGGAGTGGTGGATAAGGACAAGGATGAGGATATAGAGTTTGACATTACCAATGTGGAAGACTAAAGCTTGAAGCTCTTGTCAGTGTAAATATGCCTATATATATGTGTGTGTGTGTCCTAGTGATAGCCTATAGCAACTAAAATTAAAGTGTAATAGGCTAATGCTAGCCAGACTAGTAAGGTAAGCCCCCAACCCATGCCTTATCATTTTGTTCCACGATCAAGCAGATAGTTAGCTTAGCTAGTTTTGAGATTTTAACTTTGTATATACTGTTGTGAACAATTGCTATTGCTAACTCATAATGGTAATGAAAGCTTTTATGTTGATTTTCAAACGATTAGACTCTTGTTGTAATGAATTTTACTCAAATTTGTTAATACCTTATATTGAAATTTAAGGAACTAGAAAGAACTAATGATAACATTAAATATCATTGCACAACCTTGATAACTTGTAAGTTAAGAAACACTTCAAGATTTATATTGGTTTAGAGAAAGAATGGCTTTGCAAGAGTGTTCTTAAACACCCACACAAGCTTAGTTGGGACAACATAGAAGGCCCTCCGATAGATGGGCTAATGTGTACAATGTCCCTAAGCAGGGGGCATCCGCTCTACAACAACCACTGCAAGAAGAAGAAGTTTCACAAGCCCCTTTAGTAGATCAGCTAACTGCGAGTCAGCTAGTAGGCCTTATATTTCAAATGTGGCAACACTTTATGCAATTTTACTGGCAATAAGGATAGGCTAATAGAGCAGGAAATGCATAAGAACTCACTGAGGATTAGGTATTGGAACAATTTTTTTTCTTTTAGCCCCCTAATAAGGGGAATTGGATGACAAAATAGCCAAAGCTTGGATTGAGAATTTGGAGAAAATATTTGGAACTTTGCATTTCCTAAATGAAAAAAAAGTCTAATATGCTACATTTTTGCTAGAAAGACTCAAACACAATCAGTGGAAAATAATAGACCACAAGTGGATAGTAGAAAGAACTTAGGGGATTTGGGAAAATTGTACTGTAGAATTAATGGAAAAATATGTGCCACAGGTTGCTAAGCATGCAAGGGAAAGGGAGTTTATGGATATGATATAGGGAATATCATCTGTAAGTTAGTACGAGGCTACCTTTAGTCAACTGATTCAATATGCACCATATGTACTTCGAGACAAGGAATGACAAACGCATAAATTTATGGAAGAACTTTATCCAAAAATTAGATGAGCCCTTATCACATGTGAATTGTTAAGCTTTAACCATGCTATAAGTAAAGCACTGCAAGTGGAGTCAGAATTACGGGAAATTCAAAAAATTGAGGACAAAGGACGAAAAAGAAGAATGCCCCTTGTGGATAGAATAACCCCAGAAAGAAACAACCAAAATTATAGATTGAGGGAGCCAACCAATGAGCTTACTAGTCCAGTGGAGCTGCAAATACAAATAGAGGGGCAGCACAAAAAAAATGTGCATTTTGTGGAAGGCCAAGCTATGAAGAACAAAATATTGAAGAAAGCAAGACAGATGTGTAGGATGTGGAAGTGATCAGCACTTTATCAGAGATTTCCCTAATAGAAAGAAGTTAGCGCCCACGGGGAAAGAAAAAAAGAGGGTAGGGATAGAGAAAAACTGAAGGTTCGAGCACATGCATATGCCCTAATAGGAGAAAAAATGCCAGAGCTGAATAAAGTAGTTAAAGGTATGGTTTCTATTTATGGAATTACTGGTAATGCTTTTTATGATCCTGGAGTCACTCATTCCTTTATATTTATAACGTTTTATCACAAATTAATTATACAACCAAAAAATATGGTCTATTAAATAAAAATATAGGCATCCTTAGGGGTAGGGTTGATAGTCGACACTATGTACTAAGCATGTCCAATTAGGATTTGGGATAAGGAGTATTTGGCTAATCTCATAGAAATGCCTATTCAGGATTATGATTCAATACTTAGAATGGATTGGTTATATTGGCATCAAACACAAGTGAATTGTTATACCAAATGTATCACTCTTGGAAATGAGATGCCAATTTTGACGTGTCGTTCCTCATACGTTACTTCCTTGATACCTATTATATCCACAGTGGAGGTTAAGAAAATTTTGAAGTAAGGAAGATAAGGGATTTTTAGCATACCTTATCAACAAACCCTAAGATACAACTAGATTAATGGAAGTGGGGATAGTAGCTTAGTACTTAAATGTATTTTCGGAGAAACTAAACTCATTGTCCCCAGACCGAGAGATAGAGTTTGTCATCTACACTCTTTGTGATGCCATGCCTTTTTCTAATACTCCATATCGAATGGCGCCTACAAGATTGAAAGAACTGAAAAACCAACTCCATGAACTATTAGAGAAGAAATTCATAAGACCTAGCACCTCCTCATGGAGAGTGCTGGTGTTGTTCGTTAAGAAGAAAAATGGCCCTTTAAGGATGTGCATAAACTATTTGGAGTTGAATAAAATCACTATTAAAACAAATACCCATTGCCACTTGTGAAAGAGTTGTTTGACCTTCTATAAGGATCCACAACTTTATCAAAGTTGGATTTGAGACAAGGGTACTATCAATTAAAAATTAAGGAAGAGGATATACCAAAGACAGCATTCAATTCCCAGTATGATCATTTTGAGTTTGTAGTGATGCCATTTGGTTTAACTAATGCCCAAGCAGCTTTCATGGATTTAATGCACTGGATCTTTTGACCGTACGTAGACCAGTTTATGGTAATATTCATTGAAACTATCCTAGTGTACTCAAAAACCAGAGAGAATTATGCAGAACACATACATTTAGTTTTGAGAACATTGAAGGAGCACCAGCTATATGCGAAGTTTAGAAAATGTGAATTCTAGTTAGAGAAAATGGCCTTTTTGGTATACATCATATCTTGAGATGGGTTAGAGGCTGATCCCTCTAAGATAGAGATAATAGTTATCAAGAGACAACCTAAGAATATAATAGAAGTTTGCAGCTTTTTAGGAATTGCTGGCTATTATTGGAGGTTTGTACAGGATTTTTGTAAGATAGTTGACTTGTTGACTAAGTTGACTCAAAAAAATTAACTATTTGATTGGAATGAGAAGAGTGAGAGAAGCTTGCCAAAAATTGAAGAACCGGTTGACCTCAACTCTAGGTTTAGCCCTTCTCGAAGGGTTGGAAAGTTTTATTGTTTATATTAACAACTCTAAAGAAGCTTGGTTGTGTGCTAATGCAAAATACGCGAATTATTGCATATGTATCCCAAAAACTTAAACCACATGAAAAGAACTACCCAACTCATGACTTGGAACTCCCTGCAATGATTTTTGCATTGGCAAAATGGAGACACTATCTATATGGAGTCATCTTCAAGGTATACGCTAATCATAAGAGCCTCAAGTACTTCCATACCCAGAAAGACTTAAATAAGCAATAGCGAAAATAGATGGAATTTTTTGAAGATTACAACTTCTCTATATCTACATCCTAGGAATGCAAATGTAGTGGTAGATGCCTTGGGTCAAAATGTCAGCATTGCCCATACATTGGGTAGAGGAGCATCAGAGAGTTAAGGGGCAGAGGTCATAATAAGAATGAAACAACGAGCTTGGATTGCAAGAGTAAACGTGCAATCAAAGCTATATGAAGATATACAACGAGCCTAGGCTAATGGTGGTTGGATGCAAAAATAGAAAGAAGCTATCGCGAGTCTTGAAGAGTTTGAATTTAGTTTAGATAGTTAAGGCACTCTCTTTTTTCGTTAAAGAATATGTGCCTGAAGAAATGAAAGGAAGACTATTGGAATAAGCACATAAAGCAAGATATGCAGTGCATCTAGAATGCACGAAGATGTATCGGGATTTGAAAAAGAAGTTTTGGTGGAACAAGATAAAGAAAGATGTTGTAGATTATGTGCAAAAATGCCTAACCTGCCAATTAGTGAAAGTAAAGCATTAGTGATTATCAAGATTGCTACAGCCACTTTCGATCCCTGATTGAAAATGGGAGCAGATAACTATGGACTTTGTAATAGATCTATCGATAGCATGAAGAAGATATGAAAGCATCTAAGTGATAATGAACCAATTAACAAAGTTTTCACATTTTCTATTAGTTGCGACACACTACTGGTTTGAAAAATTAGCAGAATTATACATCAAGGAGCTAGTCAAGTTACATGGAATTCCAACCAATATTATGTTAGATCAAGATCCAAAATTTAACTCAAGATTTTGGAGGAGTTTACAAGAACACCTTGGGATGAGGTTATAATTTAGCTCTACTATTTACCATCAAACTGATGGTTATTTGAAAAGAGTCATCCGAATATTGGAAGATGTGCTATGGGCATGTGTTTTAGATTTCGCTGGAAGTTGGAACAGACACCTTCTTCAAATAGAATTTGATTACAATGACATCTACTAGTCTATCATTCGAATGGCCCCATGCGAAGCATTGTATGATAGCAAATGCCAATCTCCATTATAATGGGATCTTGACGAGCATAGAAGTAACATTGATCAATCTTTGGGAACCTGAAGGCCATTGATATGGGTGCTATAGGTGAGCCCACATGCCCAATAAAGGTGCAGGCCCAATAGCAAGTCTAAACAAACCAATTTCTAAAGCCCAAGTGGGTTAATTTGCATCAATGAAGAAAGTTTGAATCAACCTAGAAAGTTGAATCTTCTCAACCTCAAGAGGTCAAAACTGGTAGGTAATAAGGCATCCACCTGGCCATAAAAGCATTAATGGCACCACGTACCACCCATCGCATCCACATTAAATGCAACTAAACTAGCATTCTATCCTCATTTAATGATCCTAATAGTGCATCACCTCCACATTAATGGTGGTAGTGGTGTCCCTTATTGCCAGTCGGTCACAAGCAAGACAGTAAGCTAAGTCAAAAAGACTTAGGCTGCCTTAAATCTAAGGAGATATGATCTGACTCATGTTAGGGAAAAATTTATCTTTTTCACTTATTGCCAAGTACTATAAATACCTTTTTTTTAAAGAGATAAAGGCATGCTTTTAAACATACTCTAAGCCATTACTTTGCCAAAATATTCTCTGGTCAAATATTGACTTAAGTTGGGAACCCTCTTAACTAGCTTGACATTTAACCATTGTTTATAGGATTTGACTTCACCATCTATCTGCAACTCATCCTTTTGGGCCTATTTGGGCCATTAGATCAAAACTAAGAAGCTCACATTACCTAAAAGGACATCATCATTTGGCATTGTCAGTGCAACATAGAATCCACAATCAAAAAATGGTGAACACCAATAAATATCGAGTGACTGCAGGTCATTACCACCACCCCCACCACCACCATAACCTTAGTTAGACCAGCAAGCCTAAGCTCTCAACCAGGATAAGTGGTTATTTTAACTATTGCTTAGCTTATGCAAATGATTGGCGATTAGATATCCGCTCAGCTCTTAGCGCAGTTATCTACTACCTTGCAAAGGCACAATAACTAGCTAGTAACTGTGGCTAGTGCCACATCATACCTTTCCTAATAGGAAAAAAAACCCCCGCGAGAGGACAAAATAAGAAATAAAGCGCATTGCAACCTTAGCAAATGAGATGTTAGCCCTAATCATTTTTTGCGAGATGAAGCTCGCTATCAACCTAGCAAGGAGGTAGCAGATTTAGTAGAACACTTTGCTCAACCCAATCAAGTTCAACAGTGTGAGAGGGTTGAGTAATAGCAACCTCAACCAAGCAAAGACTTATCTCAAGTAGACCAAGATGAATGGGGGGAGGTATCACACCAAGTCCAATAGCTAAATAGATGATTGGAAGAAATCTAAAAAAGAAATACTAAAAGGCTTCAATTTGAAAATGCCCTTAGGCTTCGATGAGAAAGAAAATCACCATTCATTCAGAAGATAATTGATGAATACATAGCAATTGATGCAAAAATCCCAATTAGATTACCCAGGTACGATAGATCAACCAACCCCAATGAACACCTACTTCAGTTTAAGCACACGACGTAGCTTGATGGCCACAATAACTATATGTCGATGCTAAAATATTGGTCACCACTTTCTAAGAAGCAGCACTCGAATGGTTTGTTAAGTTGGAACCGCATCCTTTTTTTCCTATAACCAGTTCTATGACAAATTTCTCCACCAATTTGCTAGTAGGAGAAAAGTAAAGCTCCCCCATACTCACCTCCACATATTTAAGCAAAATGAAGGATAAACTCTTTAGGATTTCTTTAACAGGTTCAACACTAAAGTGCAAAAAATTGATAATCCTAGGATTAGATTTTTGATCAATGTACTATTCCTTAGACTTAGGCATAAGGAATGTGCCAATGCCTTGGTCAAAAAGAGACCACGAGTGATGGAAGAGCTTCTCAACCTTGCAGAGAGGTATATGATCCAGGAAGATATAATTAAGATGAAGTATGGAAGTAGAGAAAATAATAAAAATAAAGGAAAAGAGAATGATGATAGGCATAAGAAATACAGTCACCGATCTCCAAATAAGAGGTTTCATAATTATACCCCATTGAACACTCCTAGAAAAGAAATTCTATTTGCAAACCAAATTGAAAATCTTCTCAAAAGACTAAGGAAACTCAACAAGATACATGTCATGAAAAATTTCAAGAGAAGTATTGCCATCTCATTGGCAGAAGGGCCACGACATGGAGGATTGCTTTAAACTTTAGGATAAAATTGAGCTACTCATTCAACAAGGCTACTTGAAAAAGTATATTAATGAGAAAATCGAACAAGCAATAGCTTAACCACACCAGACTCCCCTGTAGATGGTTAGTTAGCCCAAGAAAGAATGATAAGGAAAAGAGGAGGATCAAAGAAGAATACACCCCATGAGAAGTGTGATTGACATCATTGTAGAAGGACTAATTTGTGAGGGTTCTAAATCAGCAAAGAGACAGGCACAAAGATAGCTCGAATCAACCAAGTTAATGCCAACCAAGATAATCTTTAAGCTTTCCACCAATGCAAACCCCATCTCTTTTTCATATTTCAACCTCTTTCACTTGGGAGGTCAAGGGGTAGAGAGCAAACTAGATTGCCCTCTTGTGGCAATTGTTGAGATAGCAAACTTTGAAGTAAAAAAGATTATGGTTGACAACAACATCTCTGCAAACATAAGTTTTTGGTTGACCTTGGAAAGAATGAAGTTGGGAAAATTGAAATTTGAACTAGTTTGTGCCTTACTGATTAGGTTTAGTAGGTCAGAGATCATAACAATTAGGTCCATCAACTTATGTACATCTTTCGAAGAAGCACCAAACAAGCACACCCTTATGGTATCATTGACGCATCCTTTGTTCATAATGCCAAAATTAGGAGATAAGCACTCAATGATTTCAGAGCAATAGTTTCAGCCTATCATATAAAAGTTAAATTCCCAACAATGTTTGGTATTGGAGAATTGCTATGTAACATAAAGGAAGCATGGCGTTTCTATACCATTTTAGTTAAGATAGGCGAGCAAAATGCCCAACCAAAACTGACACCCTCAGGGAGCAATACTGTAATGGAACCCAAGAAAGGATAGACAAGTAAGAAGAGAAAGAGAGAGAAGTCCACGATCGAGCTAATGGAAGAATTCAAGACCATAGAACTGGAACTTGGGAATCCCACAAGACCATGAAGATAGGGACTAACTTGAGATGTAACATAGAGTGCATGTTGATTAATTTCTTTAGAAAGAACATTAATATTTTTGTAGAAAAGCAATCGACCTCCAAGGAATTGACCCCCGGATCATTGTCCACCATCTTAACATGGATCTATCTTTCAAGCCAATCAAACAAAAAAATAGGACATTTAATGCTGACATGTGTTAGATCATCAAGGAAAAGGTCAACAAATGTTTGGAGATAGGCTACATAGTAGAAATTCAATATTCTAATTGGTTGTATAATGTAGTCCTTATTCTTAAAAATGAGGGCAAATAGAGAATGTGTAATGATTTCACTGATATTGATAAAGCATGCCATAAGGACCCTTACCTTACTCACTATCTTGAATAAATCTATTAGCTAATTCAACAGTAGGTTGTGACCTCTTAAGCATGATTGATGCTTTTCAAAGATACTACCAAATCTTCATAGCTTTTGAGGATAGAGATAAAATTGCTTTTGTAGTCCTAAATGGTTTATATTGTTATCTAGTCATGCCATTCTAACTGAAAAATGCTAGGGCAACTTACCAAAAACTAATCAACTTTATGCTTAAAAAAGAGATTGATCGATCCATAGAGGTCTATGTGGATGATATGATTGTCAAAATGAAGAATAGATCAATCAATCTCTTTTTTCAACACTAAAAGCTTTCAGCATGAAACTCAACCCTAAAAAATGCACATTCAGAGTACGAGGTAGAAGGTTCTTAAGCTACATGGTTAGTTAGAGAGGCATTAATGCTAATCCACAAAAGATACAAGTAATCTAAGACATGCCACTTCCAAAGGCAGTAAGGGATGTTTAGAGGTTAGTCAGAAGAATCATTACTCTAGGGCGATTCATTGCTTGATTGGTAGATAAAAGTTTACAATTTTTCAAGATCCCCAAAAATGTAAGAAACTTTTAGTGGATAGAAAAATATGACCAAGCCTTGGTCAACCTAAACTAATATCTGACCACTTTTCCATTACTCACTACACTTGTAATTGGAAAGGTCTTGTACCTATATTTGGTAATTTCTGTAGCAGCTATTAACTCAGTTTTGATGTGTACTCAACAAAGCTCATACAGACTAATATACTATACCAACGAAGCTGTGCAAGATCCTAATAATAACTATTTGGAGATTGAAAAATTTGCTCTCGCTTTGATCATAATAGCAAGAAAGCTAAGACCTTATTTCCTGGTGCATACTATTATTGTTCTGACAAACTAGCCCTTGAGGGAAGTGTTATCTAAGCAAATACATCTGGAAGGTTGACCAAATGGGCCATCGAATTAGGAAAATTTGATGTCAAGTTCCAACCTCGAATATTTATAAAAGCCCAAGTGTTAGCAAATTTTGTAGCAGAGCGTATTAACCTCTTTACAGTTATCAAACAAGATCAACCAGTTTAGTCCTTGCATGTTGGTGGATTGGCCACATCTTCTGAAGGTAGAGCAAGAATTTCCTTACACTCTCCTCAGGTGAAATAATATAACTTACCATCAAACTCAACTACCTAGTCATAGACAACAAAGCAGAGTATGAAGCTCTGATTGTAGGTATGAAGATAGCCATTGACAGGAGGGTCAAATTTCTGGCAACTGTCATAGACTTGCAATTAGTTGTGGAATAATTTGGAGAAAGTTTTGAAGCAAAAGAAATAACCATGAATACATACCTCGCAGAGGTTAGAATGCTAGAACAACAATTTAAGAAATTTACACTCAGCTAAGTACCCAAGTCGAAAAATCAAAGAGCAAACATGCCATCTAAATTTGCCAGCTCGACCAAAGACACCAAAGAAAGAACCATTACTTTTTTGGTTTCAAATAAGTCCACCATAAGCAAACTTCACTAAAGATAGGTCTTAATGGTTGAAGGTGAAAACTCCAGTTGGTTGGATAAAATAAAATCTTACCTCAAAGAAGGAAAATTGCCAGAAGACAAGGTGGAAGCCTGGAGACTAAACGGTTGAGCAGTAAAATTTGCCCCTGATGAGTTGGGTCAATTGTATAAAAGATCAATTTCTAGCCCCTCACTAAGATGTTTGACATTAAAACAAAGGTAAGAGGTCTTATAAGAGATCCACACCAGTTGATAAGAGGTCTTATCAACCTCCTTACAGTTATCAAACAGGATCAACCAGTTTGGTCTTTGCATGTCAATGGATCAGCCACATCTTTTAAAGGTAGAGCAAGAATTTCCTTACACTTTCCTTAGGCGAAATAATATAAATTACCATCAAACTCAACTACCCAGTCATAGACAACAAAGCAGAGTATGAAGCTCTTATCGTAGGTATGAAGGTAGCCCTTGACAGGAGGGTCAAATTTCTGGCAACTATCATAGACTTGCGATTAGTTGCGGAATAATTTGGAGAAAATTTTGAAGCAAAAGAAACAACCATGAATACATACCTAGCAGAGGTCAGAATGCTAGAACAATAATTTAAGAAATTTACACTCAGCTAAGTACCCAAGTTGAAAAATGAATGAGCAGACATGCTATCTAAATTTGCCAGCTCGATCAAAGGCACCAAAGAAAGAACTATTACTTTTTTGGTTTCAAATAAGTCCACCATAAGCAAACTTCACCAAAGACTGGTCTTAACAGTTGAAGGGGCAAACCCTAGTTGGTCGGATGAAATAAAATCTTACCTCAGAGAATGAAAATTGCCAGAAGACAAGGTAGGAGCCTAGAGACTAAACAGGTGAGCAATAAAATTTGCCCTTGATGAGTTGGGTCAAATTGTAGAAAAGATCCATTTTGGCTCCCCTAGTAAGATGTTTGACATCGAAACAAGGGTGAGAGGTCTTGTAGGAGATCCATGCCAATATTGTGGAAACCATTTTGGGGAACAGTTGTTAGCTAATAAGTTCATTAGGCATGACTACTTTTGGCCAACTTTACTCAAGGACGAGATTGACTTTGCCTAGAAATGTCCATCCTGCCAAGTGCATACCAACATCTCCCATCAACTTGTTGCAACCCTTATCCTAGTCTAGCTCACTTGGCCTTTTGACCAATGCGGGGTCGACATTGTGGGATCTTTCCTAAAAGCCATAGGTTAAAAAAAGTACATATTAGTTGCAGTAGAATATTTCACTAAATGTATCGAGGTAAAAGCTATACCAAAGATAACGAACATAGCAATAAGGAGTTTCTTATAAAAAAACATCATCTATCGCTTTAATCTACCAAAAGTGCTTATATCCTACAACAACACACAATTCTAAAGTGAAAAATAAAAGATTGGTGCAAAAGCTTGGGAATTAGACAACACTTCACTTCAATAGGAAACCCATAAGTGAATGGCCATATGGAGGTCATCAATAGAACAATCCTAAATCATATCAAAACTCGACCAGAAGGATCTAAAGGCAATTGGACAGATAACCTCCCAAGCATCCTTTAGGCCTCTAGGACCACCCTAAGTGCAGCCATGGAACAAAGCCCTTATAGCCTAGTTTATAGCTTAGAAGCAATGATTCCATCATATTAATCTAATATACAGCTCAAGTAATTCATTATAACCCGATCAAGAATGAAGCAGAAAGGCAATTCGACCTTGAGATAATCGATGAGCCATGATAGCAAGCATTCACAAGAATACAAAGGTATAGGTCAATCATGGCCAAGCACTATGATAAAAGTGTTAGGCTAAGAAGCTTTAAAGTGCGCCACCTCGTCCTTAAAAAGGTCAAAGTCTCAAAAATGTTGGCAATCTTGACCTAAAATGGGAAGGTCCCTATTCCATGGTGAAATGTCAAAGCACAACTCATATCGACTAGTGAATATGAGCGGAAATGAACTCCCTCGACCATGGAATGCAATAAATTTGAAAATATATTATGTGTAAACTGAGATCCAATAATCTCATTTACCCATGCTGATGAAAACAAGCCTATTCAATACATATGATTTTGTTGACCCCATAATCACATGATTAATTTGGTTTTTGACTAATTATCAAAAAAAAACAAAAGTCAACCTAGTAGTCACATTATAAAGTTGGTTTATGACCAATCATTAAAGAAAGCTAAAGTTAACCCTGCATTCACATGATTAAGATAATTTCTAGCCAATTATTAAACAGATAAAGTTGACTTATTATCAAAGTACATTCAACTTCCTAGTTGAAATATAGTAACATGACATACACAATATACATTTAGTGAAAACACACAAAATCAACTAAAGATATTGCTAAAAATTATAATTAAAATTCAAAAATTGCATGATATCCAACACGCTTGAAAATAAATATAGCATTGTCCAAATGCCTATTCAAGCTTTACATTATTCAAAAGCAACTACAATTACAAAGCAAAAGAACTCCTTAACTCGAGTCGGCACCCTCTTCTCGACACCCTCAAGTAGAAACCTCTGTGGCAACCTCGTCAAAAACTTTGTCAAGCTCATTAGTCATGCTGACACCAGTATCCAGAGATAGGCCCTCCTCCTCTTGCTCAGGCCCAAAAGGAGGCACTCCTACAAGTCAAAAAAGACTAGTTTCATCTACTAAGAAGGGCTACTTGTCTATAAAAAAACTATGCCACATCTATCTTGTTATTTTTGATCTCTATAGCGAAGTTTGATCAATGAAAATATTTCCTCACTTCGAGAACTTTAGGGTGCAACGAAGCTTCAACTTCCTTAAGGGTAGCATTTTTGTCGAAGTCCTCCAATCACTCATTCTTCGAAACACTAAGATGTGCCTTATCTTCTACTCAAATCTTATAGCTAAAGAACTCAAGCTATCTCATAGCTTTCTTAAATACCTCCTTGGTGTCATCAATACTAAAAGTCATACTTGCATTAGTAAATGCTAAGCTCAACATGAACTGCAGTACATCATCCTTTCATATCTCAAGCAACACTTTAAAAAACTTTCCCCTAGTATAGTGAAGATAGCTCTCATACTCTTGGGCTTGACCTAATAAAGAGGCCTCCTAGATTGAGGTCATATACTTCTTCAACCACTCCTCTAGCTAACTCCTTTCTTGCACAACAACTAAGAGCTCAGTGTCTTTCTCTTTGAGTTGCTTAGCTAGCTTTGTGATCCTTAACATCAAAGATTCAACCTTAGTTTTAGTCAAATCATTATGTTCCTTCTCCAGCTCATCACATTTCTCTTCCAACCTTTGACAAGTTATTTCGCATAGCTCAAACTATTGATTGAGATTATTCCCCTATTGCCCCACTTGCACGAAAATAAATATAAATCAATAAAATAATAGTTTTAGAAATTAACTATGCTGAAATTGAATAGTTCATTTAGCATTAAATTTTTACCATGTTTGCATGATATGTAAATACGTTCGAAGCATTAATTTGCTCATAATGAAACATCTCCAATTGATCTCTTTAGAAGAGATAAGCAGTTAGGGAAACCAATGGAGTGACTGAGGTTAGGCCTGCACCCATCATTGTCAAAAGATTTAACACCCTAATTTTTGGGCCAAAGCGAGGTACAGGGAATATGGGTAAGTTGCACAATCATTCTGAAGGAAGCATCTCATAAGCAGTTACCTTAGGATTAGTAGCTTTCTTATTTCCCTTATCCGCTACACTCTTTTTAGAAATGCCCTACCCTTGGACCTCCATTACTTTTCTTTTAGGTTAAGGAACAAAGCTACTCTTTCCTCATATACTTTGAGCTACAGGGGACAAATTAGTTTGTGGCATTTGTTCAGCTTTAGTGACTTGAGAAGTCACTTCCCAATGAATGGTAATAGCCTCACAGTGCTCTTAAGCCTTTTGCTACTTATATGTCGCTATCTACCTGACATAATTCATGATGAATTGAATTGTAGAGGCACACATCATCTCAATTAAAAACTATAATACTATTGGATATTGATAAGAGATTAGATAAGTCAAATAAGTTAGTTCTATCTAAATGTGTATTAGCATGCATTCTTAATTGGGTGGTCGACAATCCTACTAGAACCAAGTTTCTCTCCCTAACAAATTTAGATGTATCTATTTCTCCAAAATCGAGTAGATCTAGAATGAAAACATTATTCCAGGTTAGATTTTCTTCATTGTCCATCTTAACTCTACCAATCCACCATCCCCTTAGGATATTAAAACTAACCCCACTTGGGGCTCGAACATGGAATTATCTCTTCATCCAAGATTGACCATGAGAAAAAGTAGAGGTTACAAAAAAAATTTTGAGATGATGAGTTATTAGATAATAGAACCCCGACACCCCAAAACTCTCGAACTTTCAAGATATTAGGAGATGGAAAAAATTACTAAAATTCACCTAGGAAGGGGTTGATTATTTATATCATTAAACTAATAAAACTCTATAGAAGGGAAAAATAATTGGGTAATAATTAAGTTACATAGACATGGAGACCTCTCAGCAGGTCAAATTTAGGCCAAGCCAAAGAAAACCTAAAACCATACTTTAGTGTGTCCTCAAACATAGTATCACATCCTTTGGGAAGGGTATGCATCATATTCCCTCCCCTATGCTTAATCAACTCAAATTCTTTAGGAATATAATACTTGTCCCTAATCGACCTCAAAACATTTGTGGTCACCTCAGATATAATCTCATTGTAATGGGCAGTTGTAAATAGCTTACCCCTCAATTGGGGAGACTAGTCAGCCTCTACAGATGGCCTCACCTTATCGATCATTTGCTTAGAAAGACCAACCTCGTCGATAATAAAATTGGAAGGCCCAACCCTCTCATCAATCTCTACTTTTTCCCCGATAATATCTAACTTCTCATGACTACTAGAAGAACCTGATCCATCACTCAACATCTCATCTGAACTTACCCCGCTAGTTGAGGTATTTATTGAAATCGAGTTGCCTCCAAGTTAGAACTCTTAACCCTACTTTTCTCAACAATCCCAATCATTGCTATGAACTAAGATAGACAAATGGAAAGTGAACAATAAAACTAAGTAAAAGAATAGGAAGACTTATGCAAGATACAGGCAAAAAAACTAAGAATTGTAAAATGCTGAAAGTCAACCAAGTTAAGCTTGAGCTCAACCTATTAATGATGCAGTAAGAGTAGTAAATGAATGGGGAAAATGACTATTTATAGGCTAGGCCCAATATACTAATTAGTTTATTTGATTGGCCATCGAGTAATTAATACATAGCCGTCAGTCCTCATTACACAAATATTAATGTAATCACCTAAAATAGTTTCCCTCTTCAAAAACTGAGTCTAGATTTGAAAATAGTTTCTACTTCCATAGGCCTATTCGAGATTTAAAATTGGGCCTCACATAGAGATCCTGCATAGTAGTAAAGTAACATAACAAGCTACTCCTTACTCTAACCTCTGTAGGGTTGGTCGGACTACAGAGTATGGAGGACACATGATATGGGTGCTTTGGGTAAGCCCATAATCCTAACAAAGATGCAAGCTCAGCAGTAAGCCTAAACAAACCAAGTCCTGAAGCCTAAATAGGTTCATTCGCATCAATATTTTATCAAATTTAAATTTATCTCTAAAGTTGAAGCTTCTTGACCTCAAGAGGTTGAAATTGGCAGGTAATAAGGTGGCCGCCTAGTCGCATAAGCATTAATGGCAAGGCTTGCCACCTATTGTGTCCATATTAAATGCAACCAAACCACATTTCTGTCCATACTTAATGTCTTGATGGCACATCACTTGTGTATTAATGGCAGTAATGTGCCTTTTACGGCCAATTAGTCACAAGAAAAATGCTAAGCAAGGTTGAAAAGACCTAGACTGGCCTTACTTGAGGTAAAGAAAGCCTAACTCATGTCAAGGCAAAATTTATCTTTTCCACTTCTTGCTAAGCACTATAAATGTCCTTTTTTTCAAGAGATAAAGGTACGCTTTTGAACATACTCTATGCCATTACTTTTCCAATATATTCTTTGGTTGAACATTAACTTAAGCATCGGAGGCTCTGAATTGAGGACTCTCTTAGCTAGCCTGATATTTGTCCATTGGTTGCAGGATTTAACCCGCACCACTTATCTCCAACCCATTTTTCTATTTAATTTGGACCACTAGGTTGAAACTAAAAAGCCTACCTTATCAAAAGAGACATCATCAATCGAAATTGATACATGAGACCATTGATAAGATTCAGATGATTAAACAAAAAATGAAAACAGCTCAAAATCGATAGAAAAGATATGTAGACAAGTGGAGAAAGGACTTAGAGTTTGAAGTTTGTGATCAAGTGTTCCTCAAAGTATCTCCGAGAAAGGGCATTCAAAGGATTGAAAAAGACGAAAAGCTTAGCTTAAGGAATGTTGGTCCTTATGAGATCTGTGAACGAGTTAGACCAGTAGCTTACCAATTGACACTACCTCAGGGCTTGATAGGAATACATGACATTTTTCATATATCATAACTCCAGAAGTATCACCTTGACCACTCCCACATTCTTGGCAAGCAACCTAAACTATGAAGAGCAATTGATCCGTATCTTGGATGAAAATTCCAAGAGCTTCGAAATCAAAGAATTCCTCAAGTGAAAGTGCAATGGCATAATCACAATATAGAAGTGGCAACATGGGAAGAGAGGATCACATGCACTTGCATTATCCCAAACTTTTCCAATGGTCAAGTTAGAATTTAGAGACCAAATTCTTTTAAAGAGGGAAGATTATAACACCCCCTAAATTTTAAATTAGAAAAATAAAAAATTTTAAGTTTTAAATTTTTAATTTGATTTAAAAAATGTTTGGAGTTCAAAACGTAAATAGGAAAGGACTTAATTGTAAGAAACCTGAAAGTTTTGTGGGTCAATCTATAAATAATTTGGGTTAATTGGGTCAATGTAAGGTAGTAACTAGTTCATAGTTAAGGGATTTAATCTAAAATCTTAGAAAAATTTTGGGATCAATTTGTGATTCTAAAACCTATAAATATAAATAGCAATTTCCCCTTATTTTTATTAAATTCCCACATCCAAGCACCTTTATCCTCTCTAGTAACTTTCTCTCTAATGCTAGCAAAACTTGAAAACAACCACACCATTGCACTCCTCTCAACTTAAGGATGACACTGATGCCTATATCTCACGGAGACAACTAGTGGAATGACCAAAATTTGAGAAAGAAACCTCGGCATGGCAAAGAGTAATGTATGCAACACTTTCGACAACGTTTGGAGGTAGACTACTGGTGGGTTTTAATAGGCTTTGCTTAGAGGACAACAACCTGGTGTCTTTAATTTCACGAACGAACTAGTGGCAGAGAAGAATTGAACGTGGCAATGAGCAGTAGCATTAGGCTACCCAATTCAATTTTCTGGCCAATTGAGCGGTAAATCAATGGCAAAACTTGAAATTAATCTAGGCATTCAATTGCATGCATCAAGAGGCACTAATTGGTGGTGGTTGCATACAACTCTAGCAATGGGACATGATGAACTTAGGAGTTTAAACTTTAGCTCATCACGGTGATCACATGTATGGTGTTTTCTTATAGTGGTTTAGCTCTAAAAATCGAGTGAATTGGTAAAATTCAATTGGAAATGAGATTCACTACCATTGAGCTTTTAATTGTTCTTGATGGCATATAATTACCCACATTTTGGTGTAATTGGAATTACATATGAAATCTATCGAGACATTAGATATATATGTAGTCATACTTAGTGGTATATGGGCTCGGATATGTTAAAATAAGCTTAGCCATGGTTAATTAAGCCAAATGATGTAAATAAAACCCTAACCTTGTGTATGATGAGATATAGGCCCAAGTTATTAAAGACTAGATTATCATTAACTAAATTAATCAGTGTCATTATATGCTTGACTTTTGTGTAACATTGCAAGGACCATATATCGATAGAATTCTGAGTTAATTCTTATATGTTGACTAAATTGTGATTTAGGACATAGATTGTTAAATTAGAAAATATTGACATAAAGAATAATTATTGACCCAAAGCAAATATATTCCTCGTTAATACTATACTGACATTAATATAATTAGTATGTTACCCTTATGATATTTTTGGAATTTAGCCTCTAAATATTATACTAATTGGAAAACACCTAATATTAAGATATGAAAATGGTTAACTATTGTTTACAAAATGTGGTGCAAGTATTTTGACATGAAAGACGTTCTATTGGTATAGGTGATGAGCAGCTATGGTCTACAGGGCCATAAGATGATGATAGCACTTTTTATGGAATTTAAGGTGAGGGTATAGCTTTTCTTTCTTCTCAGAAGTGAATGATCTTCGCTATTTAATTTCTTTATGCTTATTTGTCTGATCTTGATAATACTCATTCTATGCTCAGCACCCATATACTCCATAGCCTTGCCAACTTTCCCTATATGTGTTAGTGTTTCAGTCTTGCTGACCAACTTCATTTTGTGTTCCTGGTTAAATCATTCTACATGTTATTCATACGGCCTTGCCGGCAAATATTTTTATGGATTGTACTATTCTGTTCAATATGACATACTTATTTTTGAGCAGTTATTTTGAAATACATTTTACTGTTGGCATTATGTTATGTTAACCATGGGGACGCCCTTGGGAAGTTTGTTACCCTTAAAGACGCCACAAAAAATTGGGCTCGGGACTAGGTTCAAAAAGATAACCGAGTGGTACGAATCAACTATGGCAAATCTCCCAGTTAGTACCCACTCACGATCCTAACTTGCAGATAGTTGGAGATAGTTGCCTACAAATGGTGAGATTTAGCATACAACCGGCCATGCCACATGTCAATTATTTCACGTCAAATTGAGTGCTCAAGTAATGGAGAGATAAGGATGGTTTTGTGGCACATTTGGTTTCTATTATGTTTGTTATGCTCTATTCTATGAGCAATAAGGTCAGAATTGCTAGCTGTTTGTTGAATATTGTATGACATCTATTATGATGTATCTTTATATTGTGTCATAAGTTATTTTATGTCATGTTACTTGAATCCCTACTTATTTATACTTTGCTTGTTGATGGAATTACTTCCAACAATTTTTCCCTTGACTACTTGTTGTACACTTCTCTCAATAAGTCCTTAGGACTTACCCCCTTCTGCTGTTTCTTATTTCCTTCCCAGACATGGTCTTACGAAAGATGAAGGTTTAAGATATGCTCTAGTGACAGCATGTGTGTTTTATAATTAAATAGGCATTATGTATTAAGGATTTGGATTTGGCTATTCCTGAATTGTATTTATCTAACTTTAGGTATGTATATATATACACATATCTATGAACTTGTCTAGGATGCACCGAACTCCTATGCTTAGACTTTTAGGTTGATATGTAAATAGTTAAGTAAGTTTGACCTTATCTTTTGATATGTACATATTTGCATATTTTGGGTTAGTCATTTGGATTTACTTTCACTGCTATCTTTTGAGGTTAAAAGTTGGATTTTGGCATCTTCTAGTTATCTTTGTGATTATATTTTAAGTTTGGATAGGTGGCACCTCAGGTTAGGTCTCACCCCTGGCTGCAATGCTACAAATATAAAGTAAAAAACTAATATCATTTTAAAAAGTTAAAGAAACAATTTGATTGATACAAAAGATACAAAAATTAAAGAGTGAGAGTGAATAAAACTTGAAAAAATATGCTATTTTTAAAAATAAAATACTTTGTGATTTCAATATTTTTATAATGTTGATAGATACTAGAAAATGAAAGGGAAAAAAGTTCTAAAATTAATATATTATGTGGTTCAATTAATTTTTTTTAGAAAGTTGCTATCATGAATTTATTATGAGAATTCCTTACTCCTATTTTAATTTATTAATAATTAAGAATAGATAAAATAAAAAAATAAAAACACCAAAAAATTTCTAAAATTGAAAACAAATGTTTGAAATAATTTTTTTGAATGGGGTTGACAGGTTAGATTGGGTGAATTTGAGTTAGCAAGTTAACTTAATAAAAATCAAGTCGACTCAAACCTAACCTAATATGATTTAGGTTGGGTTGAGATTAAGCATTTTCAGGTTAAGTGGGGCTGGAGTTTAAGAAATTAATGTTATACCACTACTTCAACCCAATTCGAACCTACCTGACCCACCCAAATTACCACCCATCCTGAAATGTTTCATTCCATGGTAAGAATTTTTTGTGTCAGGGGGACATTAATATTTAACTTATATCATACAAAATATGTACGGTATTAAATTCAATAAATAGTAAATATTCAACTTTATACCTTTCAGTATTCAATGGGGGACTAAGAGCAACTTATAAACCCAACTTACTTGGGCATTTTACTAAAATTAATAAGCATCGATCACTTATAAAATATGACAAAAATTACTATACAATGTGTAATCCAATTAGTCAGCATCGCTTATTATACTGTTGCGCTTAAATAAATAACCATCTAGTGTATCTTCAAACACTTAGTAGAGGCCTTGGGAAAGCTGTTTTCCCTTGGAAAAATCCATCTCCTAAGCGGGGAACTTAAACTAATTGGGGTTTCGTGAAATGAAGACACGCCTTTTGTTTACAAGTGGAAGACCGACAGGGCAAGGGCCAATTTCTCTATATTAACAATTCCTAGGCGGCCTCTTCTTCATAGTTACTCACTGCGAGATTTTTGACCTTAAATATGATATGGAACCGTTTTTGTTTGTGTTAATTGGTACAAAGTCTGCATGGAGATGCGGTTGGGTGCAAATGAAATTGAAATCAAGTCAAGTTAAAAGCGATCATTTTGAGACTGAGCTCAAAATTATTTAAATGAGTTTGAAATTATACGAACTAGCTCTAATAGGAGCTCAGAAATTTAAATATGCTTGTAGCTAAAAATATTGAACATGAACGCTAGAACTTACATAAAAATAAATAAATAAATAGATTAAAAATATTTTCATTATTTTAAAAATATTATTTCTATATGGCTCGAGTTCAACCAAACAAGCTCAAGTTTAAGGCAAATGTCAACTATAAAGTTATAAGTCCACAATAATTATTCCTATGTATTTGATTTTTAAAAGTGAAAAAATTCTATGTTTAGTTTATTTTAATTTATTTGTGTATTTTACAATTAAAATATATATTTTTTATATTATTAGTATATAAATCTTGACCCGGTTTGGATTGGATCAGTTTTTAAGATTAAAACCAAAAATCAATCCAATCCAATCAATTTTAAAAAAACAAATTCAATTCAATCCAAAAAAGTTCGATTTTGAATAATTTTCGATTTTTTGGATCAATTCTTTGACTTTTTTTAGATTGGATTTGAATACCCCTAACAAATTATCTGCACCAAAAGCATCAAAATATTTGATTTTAAATGTTGTGTCTGATAAGAAAAGAATTATCAAAAGACATGTACGTCCATGAGGATATTAAAAATAACAGGAAAAATGCAATTTTAGTCGACCAACTATTGCTTATTTTGATTTTAGTCCATCCTATTTGAAGGTTAGCACATTTGATCCATTCATATTAATTTTTCACACGTTTAGTCCATTTTCTCACAATTTTGGTCCTTCGTGCTGGACAATTTTCAATTGGACCCAAAATTGTCCTAGTCAGTACCGATTGTGCTCAATTTTGGGCATTTTCTGCCATTTGGCAAGCAATGCCACATCACCATCCATTTCATTGCCATGTCATCAAAATAACTTTAATAAAAAAAGGAAAAGAAAAACTTTGAAACGCTAAAAATAAAGATTTAAAAAAAAATCCTCAAATAAAAGGCAAAAAAATGCTGGAAAAAAATAAAAATAAAAAACAATAAAATTAAAAATTTTAAAAGTTATTCTAAAATGGAAAAAAATATAAAATATTAAATATGTAAGATAATTTATTTAAATAATTAATATCAAATATTAATAATAAATCTATTTATTAATTGAGTACATATTTAATAATTTAAAATAATAAATATTTAAAATAGTTTAATTAAATTAATTAAAATAAAATTAATTAATTAAAATATAATTTATTTAATAATATTATATATAATTTATTTAAAACAAGTATTAATAATATTTTTTATTTATCCTTATATACATATATAAATTTATCTAAAACATGTATATACTAAACCCAGCAAAAAAGTACCCAAACCCACGGGTACCCAAAAAATTTTGACATACAATGAAATTTAAATTTAAACTTCAAAATGTAATATAACTTACATTTAATATATGTATAAATATTTATGTTGTAATTTTCAAACTAAAATATTTGATATGCTTTAGAATATTTGTTCAAATAATATTTAAAATTTGTAGCCTCTTTTATTAATTTTGTTTAGGTAACATTTAAATAATATTGT
>JACGDI010005344.1:0-13074 GCA_014898725.1 Jacaranda copaia | reverse complement strand
TATATATTATACATATGTATTACATTACATATATAATAATATAAATTTTTAATTTTATTGACTATTTTTATTTTTTCCCCTCAACATTTTTCTTTTTTTTTAAGTTTAACTATTTTGTTGATGTGGCGGTCGAGGTGAATGCTAATGTGGCGCTTGGTGGCAAATGTTACAAAATCTCGAAAAATTAGGTCTAATTGAAGCTAATTGGGCAATTTTTGGGCTCAATTGAAATTTTTTTAGTTCGATGGACCAAAATTGTAAAAAATTAGACTAAATGTGCGAAAATTTACAAGCCACTAGACTAAATATGCTAACCTCAAATGACAATGGACTAAAATTGAAATAGGCAATAATAGGTGGACTAAATTTGCTTTTTTCCCTAAAAATAACAAAGGACCCCAAGGATTTTTTTTCTTTCTTATTGGGGTCTGTTCTCAACCTCACTCGAATCCACACGCAGAGAAAATCCAAGCCATCCAAAGATGTCACATGGTTCAGGGGAGATGGAGTTGCGTAGGATGAATAGTATCAGGCCAATTCAATCATTAATTATGAATACCCTCATTAAACGCACTCGCACGCAGAGGGAAGGACTTCCCATTGGAGAATCCACACTCCAATCATTTTATTCCTTTGTGCAGATCTATTTAACTTTCATGAGTGTAATGGTACCAATTCAGGACATTTTGATCCGTACTCAAACTACTTATCGATCAGCAATAAATATTCTAACATTAAAATAGCCAACATTAGTGCCTTGTGAGAATTTGTTTAGGAAATATTGATCAATTCAAAAGAAGTGGCCAACAACATATGTATATTGGAATATGGTTGAGAAATCCATAGCAGATATGCTAACTGTTTGGAGCTCGTTTGCTTAGTGTATTTGGATTATATATGATATGCATGATTAGCATAAGTGATGAATTATTACTCATCCTATTTAATATTTGTTTGCATATTTTAGATAAATTAATATCCAATTTTGATTATTTGTTTGGTATGATTATCACATTTGATAAATTTACAACTTAAGCTGGAAAACATATTACTCCATAAGGCATTGATATACAAGTTATATTTGGCTTTAAATGCATATTGGGCCCTAACTATATCAAAGACTTCTAAAAATAAGTCAAACATTAAAATTGAATTGGATTATATATCTATCATCCAACACCAAAACAAGCAAACGAGCTCCCATTCTAGAACATATCCATAAAAAATATTCCTGCTTGGTTTTGACCGATTATATATATACGACAAGTTTAATTATCCTACTCTACAATCAATAATATAATGGAATGACTAAAACATATTACAACTAGAACAAACAAATGCTAGCTAGTGATACCTGCGAGTGTTAATATGGTGAAACTTGCACTGCAGTCAAACCCGTGTGTGTTGTGAGTTGTGACCGTGAAATATTCGATAGTTCTTACTGAAATACTACCGCGCAACGCTCTTACTCGTCCTTGCTTAATTTAGCTTTGAAATCTTCCTTAGCCAAAAGGATGTGTGTGTTTGTGTGTGTGTGTATTTATACACGTAGAATCTTTAACCAAAATAAGCGTGACTTAGTTAATGTCAACGAAAGAATTAATTTCTAAAAAATAAAAAATAAAATTGTCTCAAATTAGTTCTAATAAGATTTTGATAATCACCTTGCAAGATACAATTATATTTTTTTATATGTCGAGTGATCAATCAATCCAATGGCATCGCTTTTATACATATGAAAGTGTGAAATTTGGAGTTGCATCAAGAATACTGGATCAAAAGATGCTTATAACTCTCCTAAAAGAAATGAATTTTCAAGTTAGAACACAAGTCTACAAGTGAAAGATGCAGTTGGGTGAATTTTCTAAATGTTCATAATTCAATAAATCATTGAATGCTAGCAAGCGTGTAGGATGTATTTATAGTTGTTGAAAGGTTGTATTTAAATAAACATAACTATTAAACGTATGAATCCCCACTAAACACGTTGGAAAGATACTTACTAGATAAAATAATATATCAATTTGAAAATATAAACTGGATGTACATGTATCTTAGTGCTTCTTTCTTTTTGAATTTTCAATTAAAATGGACGACATTTCAACTTACTAACTTTTTATTTATGCAGATCTTATTATCTTTAAGTAGATTAGTCTTGATTTTAGTTTCTAATTCATCCAAAATTAGTTTTAATTATTTTTAAAGCTAAAAGTGTTCCCGTAATTATTAAATGGAGCCTACTTAGGATAATTAATTATACCAACATTAACGTTTTCAAATTAATTACCAACAATGTACATATACGTAAAGCAAGACTAGTAATTAATAAAAAAATAAAAGGAGCTCTTTTACAATTAATAGGAATATAACCCGAAAAGTAAACAAAGGAGTGTTTGTCAATAATTTGGATGCTATATTTTATTTCCTATTTCGTTTTATACAGGGATATATCCATGCTAAGTATAAGAAATATTTTTTTTATAAAAATAATTAATTTGAAATTAGGTACACGCACATGACATGCATTTAATAAATTGAAATAAGAGATAAAATATATACAAAATGAAATAAAAAATTCAAAATAATTTGATAAGCAGCTGAAACTCTTAAAATCACGTTTAGATCCCTGTTAATTTATAAATGCATCTAAATAAAAATCAAAGTTCTAACTTCTAAAAATTTGAACAAACTCACTAGACAACAAGCTGATTAATTGAATAGGCACATTTACGTAATATTCAATTTTAGTGTGCTAATGCAGACAAAAATGATAAATGGATCGTCAAAGGTGCTTCCAAAAACGCTGGTTATGAAGCTACTCAACCAGTTGGACATCATAAATATCCTCGATTCTTTCCAACTTGGTAATATTTTTGGCCTATTCACACACACACACACACACACGCGTGGTGGTGGTTGTCATAAATTTATATTTCTGTACTAATTTGCATGCTACACGCATGAGCTTCTCATGTTTGACTACCTACTGCAGAAATACTTTTTATAAGTCATTTGGCAAATACGTGTAGACATGGGTTGATTCCAAATCTTGAAATATTGCATTCACTCTCTCTCTCTCTCTATATATATATATAACACTGCGTGCATATATAATTCACCTTATGTAATTCCTAAGAGTGCATAGACAAACCAAATTAAACCTACGTACTACATACACAAACCAAATTAAATCTGTAGACCAACATTTCTTTTGGCGTCTTGTATGAGATACACTTAGGGTTAGGTTTGAAATTTGAACAGGTGACATTACACACAAGTACGCAGCGTACAAACGCAGCGGATATTTCACAAGAATAAATGAATAATTTAATTTTAATTTCCACACCCGCGACTTGATGATTGCGGACTCGAATTCCATGAATTATAGTTGGAGATGTAATAATTATTTCTTTTCGTATTTATTATTTTTCACACATACACCACTACAATATATAAAGGACTTCTTGAACTATTTTCTTTTTCATTTAAAATTTTAAAACTTTTCTCCAACATTTGGACAAATAGGTTCCATAGCTGCGTCATGGAGGCTATTTACATGTTACCTTCATATAAAAAAATATATGCAATTTCTTACTCCTTGGGGTTATTTTACTATAATTTATGAGTTATTCTAATATGCCTCAATACATAAGTTTTTAAAAACATGACAATACTTTTAAATATAATTAATATGAAATTGTCCACTTAAATTATCATCGGTAACTATTTTAAGATATACTTTTATTTATTTGTCTTTAATTAATTAATTTTGTTGTAATGATGTGTGCATAGAGCATAGGAAATCCTATACACCTTTACCCTCGGAGATTGTTTATGTTTACCTTTTCTTTGGCATAATATCATAGCTAGAGGTGATTTTATTTCCGTGAAATTCGAACAAAGTGACGGTTGTAAATAGTTAGACAATTAGAAAAAAGAAATGGATAGAACAATAAATTAGTTGTACAAGTAGGTCGAGGTAAGAGTTAGATTTATTTTTTTTGCCCTAATGAAAATTGCTCCGCACAGGTGCCAGTGAATTTCCAATACTCGTCTCCCATAACACAATAAAATTTAAATCTCTTTGCAACATAGGAGCAGTACAAATTTCAACAACAACCAATCTAAAGAATATTTCAAACATAGAAAAGAAATATTTCTCGGAGTATTTCTAGAACAATTAAGTGCATGCAGAAAAGAAATGTGTAAATGAGAATGAAATCTGCAACCTAATGGTCTATTTATAATTACTCAAAAAATGTGTCCACCGAGCACAACTTGGAGCATACAGCGCCTGAAGCCTTTCCAATTTCCACTATGGAATGGATACGTTTCCATCTTCCCGTCATTCTTCATTTCAATAATTTACAGTATTTAGGTTACTTACGTTTAGCTTTATTTTCTTATTTACCTTAAAATAATAAAATTTTGAATGACTAAATAGATATATATATATTCCATTTTATTCGCAAAGAAGATCAAATTAGGTTAAAATATTCTTATAATCATTAAATAAAACCCACTTGATAATTTATCAAAATTTTCAACATAATGTCTAAGATATCACAACACTATACATGTTTGTATTCCGTATTCAACCGTCTTCCCTCGCAATTCATTAGGCAAAGTTTGCCATGGTAGCACACAGCGCGTAAGCTTAAATTTTAAAATATGAAATTAAAAGTATCTATAATTAATTATTTTGGTACAGTAGTTTCTAATTTTTTAAATTATTCTTCAAAATCCGTGATAACTAAAATATATTTTTAAATGATATTAATATGATTTAGAAAAGAAAAAGAAATTAGGGACATAAAGAGAAAGAATATTGAAGAAAAGAGAAAAGATATAATCTCATTGAATAGAAGCAATTCCAACAGTATGTTAAAAGACATACGATAATAATTAAATTATACCTCTTCAATTTTATAAATAATATAAATTATTAGTCCTAAAAATATTCTAAAAATGTTTATATATACGTACATATATATACACTCACACATGTATACATATACATACATATAATATCTTGTATGGAAATCTCTTAAATATATACAGCCGTGCGCAAGTTGAAGTGAACTGGGGGAGTAGCGTGTTGCATTTGGCCTCCAAATATTCCCTAGCAAAATAAATAACAATCATGATAATGAAACAACCAAAAAATGATGATTATATTTATTTCTCATTCCTTGTAAAATATTAAGTATAGAATAATTAAAGTTATATCGATATTATTATTATTATTATTTTGTTTTTAACATGATTTTATTTTCACCTAATTTTATTTTTGCATATCAATCAATCACAGCCTCCCTTATAATCAAAATTCATAACGTGCCAAAACCAAGCTCAAAGAAACACAATTTGACCACTAGCATTTCCAATTTCTTCCAAGTAGGGATGACTTCACTTGGCGTCCGAGAAGATTGGAGGAACCGACCGACCACGTGACCTGCATATGCAAAAAGTACGATGCATCCCCCCTACTTTTAACCGGCCAAAGGTGGCTCAAACTTATGAAATTTTGCATGCAAGATGAATGTCCCAAAATTAAGAGAATTCAAATAGTGAAGTTGAATTCTTAAAATTATAAATTTTGAAAGATTAAAGTCCCAAAACTAAGAGATTTGTGCTTTTTTTTTAACTTTTCAATCCTCATATTGGGCACACATTTTTTATTAATCCTGTAACAAAATTGTGGGCTCTTATGCTACTTTTTCGAATTATTTCATGTACTCATTTGATTATTTAGCATTAATAAATCTGGTAGAGAATATTTGATTATTCACCAAGGCACAAGCGGTTTTTATGTTTAGAAAAAATATCACGGGCGTTGACGTTAAGAGGATATCTTATTAAAATTAAATCGAAATGCTTATAAACTCACATTTCTTATAAAATATTTTTTTGTAGCTTATAGAATATTAAATCATATTTTGAAAATAAAATTTTAAAATATTTAAATAAAATAAAAATTTAAAATTTATAAAATATTAGTAATAATTGTTTTATAATTAATATAATTAAAATTTTTAAAAATTTAAAAATAATAAGCGAGGAACTTCATACCAAAGGTGAGAGAAATTTTTGACACTCATATATATATATATATATATATATATTACATGACAAGCTCAAGGAGCCCAATATTTTGAGCTAGAATTTGATGAGGCTAATATTTTGAATTCAAATTCAATTTGACCAAAATCAAATTTGAATCAACTCGATTTGATCAAATTCAAATGGTCAATTAAGTCACAAACAACTACGAATCAAACTCGAAATATAATAATAATAATAATAATAATAATAATAATATATTTGTTGATGAAATATAAATAATATTTAATTATGTATCAATGAGCCACACACAACTCAAAATCAAAAAATCGAGGCTGCAGCTGGCTCGCGAGAACTCAACTTGTCTGTACGTACCCCTACTCCATATTTTTTCCAAACAAATTTATAAAATCTCATCGGCCTTATAAACTTCTTTTTAAAAATATTTATAAAATACTCTATTTAACATCCCTTTGAGAGATCTTAAGGGGGATGGGGGGGATAGTCCTCTTATATATTCATGCAATTGATGGCTTTCAATAAAAAGAAAGGGGAGAAAAAACCAAATGCTCAACACTTCCCCACCTTTAATTGCTAGCAATTATGAATGTTAAATATGGCAGAAACGAGTAAGGCGATAGAACCCAGCTGTCTCTCATTTGAACCCAAAATATCTCTGTCACTCCCAACACCCTTGAATAACAATTAACAGCTACAAAAATATTGAAGAAAGAAAAAGTTCAATCAATTAAGTTCAAACCATTATCATACAATGCTCTTACAAAGGTTAAAAGAAGAAAGAAAAAACACATACACAGAGAAAACACAGAAATACATGCATAGGACAGGCCTGAGACTGATTACAAATGACAGCATATCCTCTGTCCCATACATCCATCACTCACTAAATAGTGATTTTTTTTTTTTTTTATTTCTTTACAAATCAAAAACTAGACACATCGATCAATTATTTCTGAAAAATTAAAGGAAAAAAAGGAAATTCAAACCCTAATTAGGTGAAACACTCTGCTCTTCGACCTCATCTTTGCACAGTACCAATTGCGTCGGAGTCCTTGTCATCTCCGCTGCAGTAGTGGGGGAGGGGGAGCAACCCGGCGAGGATTGACCGATCAGCGCCAGGCAACCCTCACTCCACGATCGCCGAATTGGATACGAGACGTTGTTATGACGAGTCTGGTGTGAACAATGGCCCCGGGACTTGTGGAGGGCGCAGCCACAGTTCTTGTGGTAGGGGCGCCGTTGGATGCCCATATCTCCGCCGGAAATGCAGCCCTCGAATAGGCCCCGAAGAAGCCCATCTCCAGCAGCTCCTGTCGCCATAGTTAATTCTTCCCTTTAATATGTCGGTCTCGATTGAATCTCTATCAAGATGGTGCGAAGAATTTTGGGGGATTTTTTTGGTGAGCGTGATTTGGGAAGGGCGTGGGGGGGCCGAGGGGGATCGGGTGGGGGCTGCGTAGTACCGATGGACGGTTTAAATGTTGAGAAAAACGAGTGGGGTTTGCTAAACGTGTGACGAGGGCGCATATACCGTACTGAGGCGGCGACATGTGGAGGGGTCATAGACCTAGTAACTCAAGTGGGGGCCCCTAAGTTAAATTTAAATTATTTATTTTAAGAAAAATGATGAAAGATTGTGATATTTTTAGATTATTTATTTCTTCTAAAATTGATTAACATGTTTATATTCATTTATATTTTTATTTATATACATATATAATTTGAATCCTTAATTTTAATTTAACTGTTTGACATTTACATTGTTTCTTTTAGGAGGAAAAGGTGGTAAACTGTAAATGTAATTACACCTTTTTGATTTTTTTTGATAGATAATTCCAAGCATTTAAGCCCTTGATAATAACACCATTTTCATCAAATTCCATCAATTTTTGTTAAAAAGATGCATGTTAAAAAAATTTCCTCTGCTTTCAACACTCACCAAAAAGTAATCGGGTAAAAATAAAAATTGTAGTTATTCATTCTCACATTATGCAATATATACATACATATATATATATATGTGTGTGTGTGTGTGTACATGTTGTAAACATCACCAAAACAATGAATATAATGCTTACTTTCATTATGCCAACTTTATAATCAAAATTAAATTTAGCGTGAAAAAACGAACCTATTACGTCAAATAAATATAGATACTCCGGATCTGGATTTTGTAATACAAACATGATATTAATGCTTTTCATGATTGAAATATAAAAATTTGCAACATCATTAAAAGAACTAAAAGTGTTCGGAACATTTCGCGCAAAATAAGTGTTGCGTAGGAGCAAAACATTATGCCTGCAGACCAATAGGAATCTCACAATAGATACAAACAATGAATTATACAAAAATAAAATAAAGTAAAACGTTAAGAAAATGATGCAGATGTACACAACAGAAAGTAGATGACAAAAATTACGGAAATGAGATGAAAACCTTGAAGAGATTAAAATAAAAGAAGAGTGAAGACTTGGATTATATATTTCTTCGGGAATTTGGTTGTTTTTAGCTGGTTAATTATTATAACATTTTTTTTATTTTTATCTAATTTCATAACAATGTCTTTTGAATCAATATAAAACAGAGACGAATGTAATAGGACTTTTAATAATAGAAATAGAGCGAATATGATTAAGACCATCTTCAATCCTGGATCCATTTCAGAGTTCATTTTTTTGCCACATCAGGAAAAATAGCATCTCAAAAAGATAGCACCCCAAGTAACATTTTCTTTCTGCAACCAAAGATTCTACTTTTTATATTATTTTAATGTACATAAATATTATTTTAATATTTCAATTTCTAGAAAAATATTTAAAAAAGAAAAAATTAATAACTAAAAAACAAATATTTTGTTAAACAACTTATCAAAACGTACATACTTGAACCCTGAAGGAAAAAGAATAATACAAATAAATTAATGAACTGACACAATTTAGTTCTCGCCACATATGTTTTATCAAGTTAGCTTACAATTTTTGATGATTTCCCCTATCACACGTTCAAAGATGATTTTGGAGGAACATTTCATCCTCTGATAAATGGTCCAGAGAGATTTGAACTGTTACATCGTTGGTAGGCACGTTGTCATATGAGAAATCAAGAGAAAATGTGTTCCACTCATCCTCAACAGCTAGTTTTTTAAATCTTCCTTACAAAAAATTTCCACAATAACCAATAAGTTAAAATATATATAATTTTACACTTAAAATTTTTGAAATATATGAAATAATTTTTTTGAAATATATAAGATAAAAATGTATGGAATATATAATTTTATATATAAATATATAAAAATTAAAATTTACTTGTAAATTAATACACAAATTAATATAATTTTTGAAGTTTTTTACACTAATTAAAATAAATTAAATAAAATAAAAGGATAAAAAAAATGATAAAATAAGAAACGGAACCTTTGGTCAAAGTTCCATATTTGGAACCTTAACCAAGAGTTCTAAATTTGGAACCACAATAGCACTTGAGTCGGTTACCCATTTGAGAAATAGCACACCAAATAGACATGGGTTGAAAATGCCCTAGTACGTGTAGTACTTCTGCAACATTTTTGGCAAAGAAAGGTGATTTATTTTTAATCGTTTGGTGATCATGGGATCTTTTCTTTTTTTTTTTTAATTTTTTTTACTAGAGAAATTAGAATAAAAAGACAAATATGTTCTCTTATCAAACAAAGAAATAAATGGAATTTAGATGAAATAGATGTCATTGTCGTTGCTAAAAATTGAAATGTCTAAGGTTACTTGTCAAAAGAGCAAAGACCAGAACATGTGATTGCATTTTTTTTATTTTTTATTTTTTTGAGAGAAACGATGATATTATTAATTAGAGTCAAAAGCAAAATCCTGCTGAATTACATTAGTCTCTTCTATCTCATTTTGGTATGTGGATAGAGCTTTCTTAGCAACAAAATGAGCATAAGCATTAGCACTACATCTAATATGTACAAAGGAAACTGATTGAGCATATCCAACAAATCTTTTTGCATCAAAAATTAATGGCTCAATAGTAGAAAAATCATCCTTATGTGACTGAAGAGCTTTGATAACCTGAAGAAAGTCTCCTTCAACTGTGACATATTCCATCCATGTACCAAACAAAGTGCACTAGCTTCTAAGATTGCTAATGTTTCTGCTGTATCTGGTGGAATCGACATATTTGCCAGTTTAGAAATCTAAGATGCACATTGGCCACTACGGTTACGTGCTACTATACTGATTCCAACAATTGTACCTGCATAAATACTACATTACTACTGCATCAAAATTTATTTTCACCTTCCCCACATTTGGTGGTATCCATGGAGGTATTTGTTCAAGTTATGCTCCCACCAAGTGAGCATTATTAGGCTATTGGAAGGATTCAATATAGAAACTTGTAAAATAGATAATATCTTTTGGAGACCACGTTCCCCCTTCATGATGTGATTCATTTCTCAAAAACCACAAACTCCGGCAACATATAAGAAAAAAAGCAAACTACTCAAACTCTAATAATTCATACACTTTCTAGAACCAATCAAGAATAGAGGTAACAGAATGTGTTAATGAGGAAAACTGCATATTGGAAAATGACCAAACCTGTCTAGCAAAATGACAAAACCACAAGCAATGTGTGGTGTCGTGCTCCAAATTTTCATAGATGTCGCACAATATATTCTTTTATGCACCAAAGATTGATTTGTTAATAGAAAATACCTCGTTCCAAACCAAGCAAAATGTTTGACTTTTGGTGGGATGTTACCATTCCAAATAAAACAGTAATCTCCATCATTAACATCATTGATAGTCTTCCTTGTTTCATCTAACATATGTTTCCTCATGGATACAGCTAAATAATAAGTAGAACGAACAGAAAACTTACCAGTTTTAGTATAATGATAGATTCTTCTATCCTCATTATTGAAGCTACCAAGCGGCATGGTCAAAATGATGTTATTTTCAGGTGACAGGAAAATGGAATCAATTAAATCCTTCTTCCACACTCTTAAATAAGAGTCAATCAAATTTGAAAATGTAGCACCAAACGGTAGAATGTTTGGAGGAGGAAAAAACTTGAAGTGATGGATTCTACAGTAACCAATTATCTATCCAGATTTCAATTTTTCATTACCAATCCTCCATCTAATTCTATTGACCTTCCAAATACATCTGCGAGAAAGATGGGTTAGAACCTAGTTGAGCATGGATGACATCGGAATGAGGAAAGTATTTGACCTTAAATAATTTGGAGATTAAAAGATTTGGTTTTGTAAGAAATCTCCAACCTTGATTTGCCAACAATGCATTATTGAACTTTCTAATGTCATGTAAGCCCATTCCACCACTATTTTTGGTTTGGCCAAGGTCTTACCACTTAACCCAATGAATATTTCTTGTTCCTTTATTTCCTCACCAAAAGGTAGCCATCATAGATTCAATGTCCCAAATAAGACCCTCAAGTAACTTAAAGCACCTCATGGCATATGTTAGATTCCTAGGCAACTGCTTTGAGTAAATTTCTTTACCTACTTGGTACAAAGTCATTTCCAACCAACCACTAACACAACTCCATACTTTCTCACAAATATAATTAAATATCTCTTTTTTTGTAGATTTTTTGTGACAATTAATGGAAAACCTAGATACTTATCTAGCTTGTCAACAGTCCTCACATGAAGAGACCTTAGGATATCACTTTGAGCATGTAGAGGTGTGTTTTTACTAAAAACAACTGAGGATTGTCCAAATTAAGCTATTGACCAAGGCACATTCATAAAATTGTAAGATTTGCCCAATACATTGCATTGCATCTCTTGTTACTTTGCATAAAATCAAAGTACCGTCGGTGAATAATAAATGTGAGACTTTACGTGCATTCCTGCAAGCTAATATTCCTTCAATTAAATTGGCTTCTTCATTTTTTTGGATTGAGGAACTAAGTGCTTCAATGCAAAATAGAAAATGATAAGGAGATAACGGATCCCCCTGACGTGAACCCCAGGTCGTATGGAAACAACCAAATTGTTGCTCATTAATAACAATGGAATATGAGACAATCTCCACATAGAACATAATCAGATTCACCAATCTATTTGCGAAACCCATTTTTGTTACCATCCAGCGAAGAAACAACCACTTCACTTTGTCATACGCTTTGCTCATATCTAATTTAAGAATCATACACCCAGATTTTCCTTTCCACTTCCTTTTAAAGTATTAATTTACTTCAAATGCCACCAACACGTTATGTGTAATCAACCAAGCTGGTCCAAAAGCTAATTGTGTTTCTGCCACAATAGAGTCCATAAAGGGCTCCAAATGGTTGGCTATTATCTTGGAAGCAATTTTATAAATTACATTCCCCAAACTAATTAGCCTAAATTGAGTGACATATTATGGTCCGATTGTTTTTGGAATAAGGATGATACGAGTATAATTGAACTTCTCATCAAAATTACTATCATTTAAAAAGCATTGGACAAATTTTGTAACATCACAGCCCTCAACATTCTAAAACGTCCGATAAAAGATAATAGGTATTACATCAAGACTTGGTGATTTCAAAGGGCTCGTTTTGGAAAAAGCTAGTTTAAGTTCTTCTGTTGTAAATAGTTCAACGAGCTTCCCATTCATTTGATCATCCACTCGCTTGTCCAAACAATCTAGAACAACATTAATATCATCTTGTGAGAAACAAGTTGAATGGAATAGTTCTTTAAGTAGCCCAAAACCAAGTTCTCCACTTCCAAACCAGATTCACACCATTTCCCACAATCATTTTCGGGCCAATAATGTGATTGTTTTTATATTTGGTTGTTTCCTTTGCATGAAAAAATCTTGCATTGCGATCCATATCCTCCATCCAATGTGTTTTTTATTTTTCTTTCCACATTACAAATTCCTTATCCAATAAATCTTTTAAGTCCCATATGAGGTATGTTCACACAAATTTCGTTGTCTGCAAAATTAAATCACAAGACAAAGAAAA
>JACGDI010005343.1:1246703-1259059 GCA_014898725.1 Jacaranda copaia | reverse complement strand
CAGTATCAACTCAATCCACCGGACTTCCGGACCATTCAGCTCACTGCAGCTTCAGTCATCTAATATATTTTTTTGTTGCATTTTATTAATGTCACAATAGAAGTAAGCGAATGACATTTATTCTTTTAGCTACACTGATATAAGTGACATTTTTAAAAATTGTCATTAAATATAAAATTTCCATTATAACACTATTTAAGTTGCACTTTCTAATCCCATTAAATGCAAATTTTCTTGTTGTGTTGATTTATTAAAATTGTATCAAGTAATTAATTTAATCAATACATTGCACTAAGATATAAATTTATAAATTTTACAATTATTGATACACATATTCTTTAGCTACTTTTATAATATTTTCATTTACGTCATAACTAAATTATAAGAGGTATTATTTTTCAAAAAAAAATAGTGATACTAGTTAAATGCCTTTGGCATATTTAGTATCTTTAAGAAATTACATGTTTACAATATTCATATATCAATCAATTGCTGCTACGTATTATATTATAGTGAAAAAAATTTATTGTTATCACTATATTATTTTAATATGTCACTCTACTTTAAATGATGTTAAATTAGTGTCACTAAATAATTTTTGACATTTTTTACAAACGACGCCATAAATAAATATGAAAAATATGTTTAGGAAATAATTAGTGGCACTACTTAAATGCCTCGCAAATACATTTATGTTGGCACCTTCAATCAAATATCACTGTTTTTATTTGTCATTTATTAATCAAAGTCACTAAATATTGTATTATAGTGACTTTTTTTCTATAACTATCACCATATTATTCTTTTGTGTCAATATACTATCAAATGACACTAAATCAAAGCCACTAAATATTTTGTGGTATTTGTTTTAGATGATACCATAAATAAATATAAGTGGCATTTTTTAAGAAACAATTAGTGGCACTAATTAAATGTCTTCAAATTATATTTTTGTTGAATTTTGTACTCAAATGCCACTATTTTATATGTCATTTAATAATCAAATGCTACTAAATATTTTATTTTAATGACATTTGTTTCGGCTGTCACTATATTACTTTTGTGTGCCATTATACTACAAAATGTCACTTAGTCAGTACCACTGAATACTTTATGATATTTTTTTAGTGGCATTTTTATTTGAAAATTTAGTGCCAACAGTTAAATGTCTTTAAAATACATTTACCTTGGCATTTTTAATCAAATGTCATTTTTTTATTTGTCATTTAATAATAAAATACCACTAAATATTAAATTATATTGGCATTATTTTGCAACTATCACTATATTATCTTTTTTGTGTCATTATATCGCATTATGTCACCAAATTAGTGCAACTATATGTAAATTTCTTGTAATGTTTTTTATTTTTAAATTTAAAAAAAAATTATTTGTGCATTTTGAATTTTCTTTTTTTGCTTTTATATATATTTACATATAATTATATAAAATATTTATGTACATATTTATATTTATATAATATATAATATTTATAATTCACCTATTTTATGCCTAGAGTACCAATTTATCATAATTGTTTTATTTATATTAATGGAAAAATAAATAAATATATTAAAATTATTAAAACTTAAAAACTAAATATAAAATTATAAAAAACTTTTAGCACGTGCATTAAATGTACTAAATTGTTAGTTTCATACATACTCTTTCATCTCTTTGACACCAATTTTTTTTACTTTTAAATTTTAAAAAATTATTTTTATTTGTTTATATAATTTTATATATTTGTATATAATTGTATATTATATATTTTTATACATAAATATATAAATATATTATATATGAATATTCATAAAATTTATTCAATATTTTTAAAATATAAATATACATTTATCAGTATCATATATATATATATATATATATATGATCCCCAAACCTCCACCCTAACATCTTACGTACCTCATTGCCCCCACCCCCGCCCCATTGCAGCTGAGCGCTGCACACCAAATGGTAGGTAGACTACCCACACAAATAGTAGCCTAGGCTACATCTCAAGACTCAATGAAGTTCACAAATCCTACTATGTCTTCAAATCTAGCTAACAATCCATTCTTTATGCGTCCCACGCTGTGGACCGAAAAAGATGATTGGGAATTGTTTGGTTTGTTTAATCCTTCTTCGATTCAAGGTCCTTTGAGCTTCTATACATCTTCATTCAACGCAAAAACACATTATGCTAAGAAGTGATGTTTGTGTTTTCCCATTTCCACGGAACTTGTTAACATTATCATTGTAGCATCTGTGTGTCATTAAATACCCCATTCCCTGTGTGTTTGAATAAGCATCATTAACATTAACTTAGTATAGGTTAGTGTTGGCTGCAACTATTATGTTCCTTCATGTGTGAGTTTATGTTTTGTTAACTTTTATGATATTTTGCCTATCCAAAATTTAACATACATATTTCATTTTTAGCTAGGTCCAACTCTGCTTGAGTTTTTCGTCAATGTTTGTTTCCTAGAAATGCCGTTGCTGATGCGAATAGTATGGATTTTGTGAGTTGAGACTTGAGATGGAAATGGGACTAGCCTCATTTGTGACCATCTCAATCAAAGTTGTCTATGGAACCAACCCATTACCGAGCAAGTGATTGCTGCAAACTTTCATTATGACTACTTCTAAAATTAGTAATAATAGTAATAAAATTGTTCATGGTATCAAAATAGTTAAATAATCAATATCATAGTTATGTTAGGGGTCCTTATTATTAATTAGATCAAATATTATGTTATATTCTTTTCACTATTACTGATATTCAAGAATTAGCCCACTAAATTTTAATAAGTTTGAAAAAAATTGTTTTGAAAAGTAATCTATATCCTCACTTGTGCGTGTCAAGTATCTATTAGAGGTCCTAAAATTGAACACACCGTGATATAGGCAGTATCTCTTTCCAATGTAATATACATGTGATTGAATTAACTTGAGGTTCTAAATATTCCAAAAAAGAAAATAGAAGTTAAATTGTTATGGTTCCAAATTTGTTTCACTATTCTAAATGTAATTGATTCACTATACTTTGTTTCAATTCTTGCATATTAAAACATTAGATGAGTTCACCATTAGAAACAACACAAATACTAATCGTGCTGTAATGGAAAACTCAATTTGGACAACTACAGAAGTCTGAGATACAACATGGATTACATGGTTAGATTGATTAGTACTTTGAATTCCACCAGAAGTCAGACCATTGCCTATGTCTTCATCCCATTTATTAGCACCAATATTATCATTTAGCCATATGTCAAGTTAAAATGCTCCGCAAAATTGCAACATGACAAATGAAAA
The DNA here is from genome assembly GCA_014898725.1 of Jacaranda copaia. NCBI lineage: Eukaryota > Viridiplantae > Streptophyta > Magnoliopsida > Lamiales > Bignoniaceae > Jacaranda > Jacaranda copaia. The sequence goes on along the minus strand of JACGDI010005343.1, from coordinate 1,255,747 downwards.
TATATAATTCCCTAATGTTTTAATTCACAATATGAGTAAAAAGCCTATCCAAGTTTCCATTCACAACATCTTTAGGTTGAGGAAGTAATAATACATCGTCTGTTCCAGGTAAGAGCATATCCACATAGTCATGAAATATATTGACACATATATAATCTTTAAGCATTGGCATAGATTCTTTCAACATGCTATAGTGTGCACAATCATATGAAAAAAACTAATACAAGTAACATACTCACTATATTAAACAGAATTATACACCAGTCAGCTGTAGAAATGCATCTTGATTTCTCATTCAATGAATGTTAATGTTAGTGTATTAAATGAGACATCCCTAATATGAACAAAATTAAAATTACTAGTAGCAGTCCTTCAAAAACATAGCAATGTATCAAAATAGTATGGTAGAGAGATATGGTAGCATTCGTAAGGTAAACATACTTAATCATATAGGATTAGATGAACATATAGAGCCCCAGCATCTTTGTTCATCCCCTAAAAGGCATCCATATCCATTTTTTGTAAGCAAGATGATGAGTTGCCTTGACCTGGTCATCCAAAATAATTCTGGGATTTCAGTGATGGCTTCAAATAGAGATGTTCTCAATGTAGAATCTAAGTTAGTAGACGTTGGTGTAGATTGGAGAAGCTTATCAGCGATATTTCCAAGAGCTGCTTTGGTGTCTTTGAGGATGGTGCTCACCACATTATCGAACTCAATGATTAACGAGTTGATCAAGACAGCATCATTTTTTATATTAATCCCTATATCATTTCCACTAGACTCAACAATATTGGTTGACTTCTCACCTTGCATACTATGAGAACCATGCAATAGCTCTTGAACAATGTTAACTGCATCAAACAACCCATCTCCAGTAGCCTTATCATTCCCAAAGATCTCAACCCAACTATTATGCCATAGGTGAGGCTTCCATCTCAACTTGGTTGCATCAAGTTACACTTGTGCAATATTTAGCAGTAAAAAATGCTTATAATGTTGTGTTAATATTACAAAAGGAGGATATCAAAAAGTTTAAAGCTTTTACCTTCACATATTTAGCTCAAACTACTTCAGACTTCACAATGATCATATGCATATTGGATCTATATAGGCTCTACCACCTCCATTACACCCTTTAGAGTCATGTACGTCTTCTGATTGGATAATAAGTTGTGCACCTTAGGACTGCCCATCATTCCTTCGAAGTCAAAATGCCTTATCAATTTCATTGTGTACCCTAGCATACTTCATGATTGAAATATTTACAAGGCCCTTGTGGTGCCAAAGCTCCATCACTCCAATCATCTAAGTGGTATCTAATGCTACGATATAGAGTTAACAACCCTTCATAGTTAGAATACCTAACATCACATAGATAGTAATTCCCCGCCAATGAAAATAGTAGTTATTTTATCAAGAACATTGGTAGCAAAGGACATATGGTTCATGTAATATACTGTAAACATAGTAACACCTACCAAGTGGCACTCTAAGGCCATTCAGCTTATTAACCACTACACATAACACTCTGCTATCCACAGTGGAGCCTCCTATCCAACAAGCATATATATGAAATTTATCTCATGATTGCAAACCCTAAGAACATTCACTACAATCTCACTTTCCCTAGACTTATAATTTGTTTGTTTGCTCGTTGGGACACACACCTTAATATATATGCCATTGAGGGCACGAGGACACCCTTACAAATCAAAAGCAAACATCCATAATGGTATCATAGTTTAGACTATACAATTATTTATCATATTTACATTGAAGCATCTCCATGTTTCATTAGTACAATCCTGTTCGACGAGCTAGGGTTAGACAAGGAACATGGACTAACCTTTATAATTGCTTTCAAATATTGTCTAAAATACTTGCTAATTAAAAGACCAAACCTCATAAAGTTGTGCATGACAATCATATTCTTTTTTATGGTATGTTAGGATAGAAAGAAAAATGGTAACTTTTTCAGAGATGCCAACAAATCTTTTGTTTTTCAAACCCCTTACATGCTTCATCAAACAACATAGCCTCCAAAATGCATCTCTATCCATATGCAAGTTATCCAAACATGCCTGATCATTTAATTCCGTAATCTTCCTCAAGTGTGTTAATTGATCTAGAATCTTAGAAATCACACTCCACTATCTAACGACTTGACTCCATCTATAACCACATCTTTCACAATGTATAATGAAAGCTTGATAATGAAAAGAAATGCAAATAATTCTTCATAACAAAAACACATAAATCCATAACAAAATACAGATTTTGGTATTCCGATCCATACAATTTGCCTACTACAAATCCAGAAGGAGCAAAATCAAACGGATTATGTTGGTTGAATGTCAAACATAAAGTTAGAGATACAAGTGTTGTGGAGGCATTTTGTTACATTAACATTGTTAGTTTCCCTCACTAGTGAAATACAGCAACTGTACTATTATGCTTATGAAAACAATTGTAAAGTTTTAGAAAGGATTTTTAATCACATGATAGTACGCAAATGTATATGAATTATAATTATGCAACTTGCACGTGGCAAAACCCTAATCAAGTGGATGCGACAATTTATCGAAGCAGTTTTAACTTTAAATTTGAGCAATGCATTAATTATGAACAATGCATAAGCATAAAAAAAAAAAAACTTGTACCTATCCATCTATGAGGGAGGGCGAGTAATAAGTCAAGAAGCCATTAGGAAAAAAGAAAGGAAAAGCAAAATGTTATGGGCTTTTTATACACACCACACATATGGATATATGAAAAAAAGAAGTTCGCCAATTTCAGTAAAACAGTTATCATTCAAATTTCGATTTGTAGCAATGATCTACAATCTTAAAATATTATAGTATCAAGATTTTGAAAACTAAGCTCCCAAAGACAACATTTTGGTAAAAAGAGAAAGAAAGTCCACAACCTAGATTCATGTGTCCAATAGAAAGGGACAATGCGTTTGCGAATTTCATATGGTTGCATGAATCCATTTTTTTGAAGTTATTAACATTTATGAGTGACAAAAGAAAGCACAAATAGAATATATTTTCATCCTCAACTGTAGTATCTCACAAACACAATATTTGCATTTTCAGAAATTAATGTTCCATACCAAACTATCCAAAATTAATCCTACTGAGTTGACTATTAATCAAAGGCATCAGCGTCGCAGTCTTTCTTAGGGCAGAGGAACACAAATCCTCAATTAAGGCTACAATTAATACTTTTATGAGTCAGGTTGTTTCGCCTCCACAATTAATCTTATGCCGTTCATGGTAATCAATACACGACCAACTCATAAATAATGAAGCAAACTTGCAGTGAAAAATGACTAAACAAAGAAACCTAGATACCATGTAAGACACAACAAGGTAACAATTGTTCAGTTGTAGCCAATCGTCACCATCAACAAGTCAAAACACCAACAGAAAGGTAAGAGCAATAAGTAGCAGCCCGGAACAAGTTGGGAAATAAAACCCACAAACAAAACAACACCTGTTAAATGAAGAAGCAGACCAAATGTGAGAAAAAAAAAAATTGTTCTGTTTTATGAAGCATAAACCAGAACCGCATATCAGAATGTGCAGTTGCTATTACTCAATTATTTGCCTCAATTTGGAGAGGAACGGCAACAAAGAGAGCAGTAAACTTTGGCCAAGAACTAGGGCTCATTCAAATTGTTGTGCGCAAATTGAGGTAATATCTTGCTGGGTTTGAAGTGGAATAATTTGGCATCAAGAAGAGTAATGTAATTTTCTATTTCAACCACATCAAAAAGGGCTGCAACTAGCTAATCTTAGGTCAAGACATGTTATTTGAATAAGGGCTAATATCTGCCATAATAGCGGGCCCTTGGAATTTTGCCGCAAAGATTATACATTGTTTCAAACATGTGATTACTCAACATTTGCATCCATTATGAAAGCTAATACATTGTATCAAACATGGCCAAAATTGATGCGTTTGGAATAATTTAGTAAGAGGCAAAATTAATGCATGCCATGATTGCATAATAGTACTGCATAAGTATTGGTAAATTAAATTTAACTAAACATCAAAATTAAACTCCATAATTATTAATTGAAAATATAAATTTTAATCATGGATAATTAAATTTATCATTTTATATTATTTTTTAAAATTCTATCTTCTCATTCAAAAACTTAGATTAAGCATTGAATATATAATATTGCCATGGGTTGAATTTCCCAATTTTCATTTATAGAGTGAAGAGAAAAGAAAATTCACATTGCCTTGATTTTTTAAAGTGAGTTTAAATTTATCAACTTAATTGAAAACATAGTCATAGCAATAAGCCCTGATGCTCCACAATTTTAGCATACTCCACACATGTGTTAACTTTTTTACCGTATAAAATCTACCAGAACATATTGTTTATTTTATAAATATTAATTTTTAATATTTTTAATGGATTTATTTGATAGCTTAGATAAAAAGATAGTGGTACAATGATGTCACACATTGGGCTATAAGTGCAATAGTAGGTTATAAACACTAATTATTCTATTGAGTGGTACCATGCTTGCACTTTTATGTATGAGGTTTGAAGTCTAAATTTTAACAAATTCTTATTGTGTGTGCATGTATTTAAAAATAATAATTATTCTATGTATAAGATTATGAGAGTTGGAATATAATAAATTCATGCAATTTTTATTTTATTTATTTTTCATTTTTTATGTTTAATTTGTTAGAAAATATAACAAACTTCTAAACTCAAATTTTCAAAAATTAACTACATAAATTTAAAAATATAAAATTAAAAATTGTAATTATGCCTAAAAGTCAGGACTTAACTGACTAAGAGTCTTATTTTTCAAAAAATATTATAAAATTTAAGATTAAAAAATTAAAAATGAGCATACCAAAAATAAAAATTCCACCTTACCACATCCGTGGTCCCCACACGTCCACCAAGGGTTAGAACATACTCTCAAAAATCAAAATTAACCTCATGTCCAGCCTTCCTACTCAAATAAAAAATCTAGGCAGGAGGTCCGATTTTAATTAAAAAATGTAGAAAATTGGCAAAAATATATTTTTTTAAAGTTAAGTACTTTTTGTCCTTACTTCAGCTGAAAAGTAATGAAAAGTATATACAAAGAAAAATATTAAAAATTAATTCTGATAGCCTACCTCTCCATCCACCAAGGAATTCAAGATTAATTCTCTGACTTCCGTATTTTTCATCATTTAGCTAAATCAACAAATTCAAGATCGAAGTTTTATGCCAACAAAAATTTTTAATTTTAATAATAAAAATAAATTGCATTTAAAATTAATAAAAAAATTTAACAAAGTACACATGTCATAATTTTAAAATATAATTAAAATTAATTAACTATAATGCTACAACTCTCCTTTTTAATTTGAACCTAAGGAAAACTTGAGTGGTTAAGTTCATTCTTCTCATTGTGACATACACAATAAGGGATGCTATTGAAAGATGTGTAAGTTCTTATCTTGGAACGGTCACTAACAGTTAGCACCTTGTAGGGAGGCATCTCCGTGTACTTTAGAACAACAATTTAGTCGTGGCTTCCAAAGGCTAAACGTTCTTTGACTCTTTATAACATATGTAATATTGTTTATTATTTAATTTCTTGTTATGTTTGCGTTTGACTAATTATAAGTTTTTTTTTCATTTTTCTGATTTTGTAGAAACATAATTTCTAGATTTCGACAAGTATAAACTTATAAAGTCTTCCAATCTTCTATAAGATGTCATAAAATGTGATAATTTTTTTTTTTTTAAATTTATAAGCTCTCAAAATGAGATTTAGTATTTGATAAACTCTTGTTTAAAAAAAATAGAGGTTTTGTTCTCTTGCGTTTTGGACGTTTTCTAGAAAATATATTTAGAGAATGAGTTTTTGAGAGAAAGATTGGAAAAAATGTCAAGCGTTTCTTTTTGTTCTGGAAAAATAGAAAAAATTATTTGAGAATAAGTTGCTTGTGTTTTTATATTTTGGAGGGAGATAAATTCTATTGTAAAAATGTCAAATTAGTTGTGTTTTTGTTAGGTTATGAAAGTGATTTTTTTTTTAATAATATTTGTATGTATATTTATAGTTTGATGATGTGAATGTGTACCTATATATGTATATATATGTAATGATAGGAATATGAATGTGGAATTAATTTAGTTGATAATTTATTTTAACATTTTATATTTTTTAAATTTAAAATAACATATGATGTATTACTTTATAGAAAATATTCATTAATTAGAATTAAACTACTTAGTAATAAGCAAATGAATTATTTAAATTTAATTGATTCAATTAATATAATATATATTTAATTACTTATATGAATCATATTATTAATCATTATATTAAATAGATTAATAAATTAAAAAAATAGAGGATTAAATATATTTAAATAAATCTAACACATTCAAATTAGTTAATTAAATTAATTTTATTACTACACAATTTGGTAATATACGATTTATGAATAAACCCAAAACTATTTTAGTTGTACATTATTAAATTAGTGTATTATTATATTTAATCAAATATGCAATAGATAATTAAATTAAATATATGACATATGTAATTATTTATGAAATTAAATTAATTAATAGGCATTTTTTTATGTACATTAATTTATTTTAAATCAATGTAATAATTTTGATAGAAAAATGAATGAATTAATCTAATCAATTCGACAAGTTACACCAAGAACTTGGCGCAATATATAATTATTTTGTTAATTTATATATAATTTTTGCAACAACCAAGAAAAAAAATTATTTTGTGACTTTTATTTAATTAAATAGACCAATCAATTACATGCTTAAATTTTAATATCTTTTATTAATATTAATTAATAGATATTACTATTTTTTAATAACAATAATAATTTATTCACTATTAATGACAATATTTATTTACTTTTGAGGAGTCGCAAAGTAATGTTTAACAATAACGTGATTAATTCTTTATCAATGTCGAATACAAGTTTACTTTAGTACTATGATAAACTTAAGGCAATTTATAGTTTCACATGCAAAATAAGAAGATAGTCCGAACATGTCCATATGAAGCAACATACTATCGAGATGGTAGATTGCATGGTTTGCACCATGCAGTCTTGGCCTTGTTGGAACTAGTAGAAGCAGATGCACATGATCTCCTCAGGCGTCAAAGGAGTCCATGTCATGTGCTTACCTGACCATCCACTGATGCCCTATAACTATAATAAGGGTTGTCATCATGTGGTAGAGATACATACAGAGTTGCACGATGGGGATCTCTCTCCCCCTGACCACACTTGTGAGAATGTGGGCATGTGTGCTCCCTATAATAAAAGGAGGTAAGTGATGCATTAGAATCCGTAACAACAATCGGATGAAGTTAATCCCCACCTAACTGTACTCCAGCACCAATAATGTCCTTCCTATTATCCATATGATCAACTAATATTGGCTCCCCAAAAATCTCACATAACAAATCATATTGGGGCTCCTTTGCTCAACATATCATGAAGATGTAGGCTTGATATGCAAATGAAATTAATTCTGAGAATCAATGGACTATTGTACAAATAAAGACTAAAATAATTGTTCCATAGTTAAAGAAAAAACTTTGTACATCCAACATATTCTTACCTAAGTAAAGCTTTCATGCAAATTAGGTGGTGCTTACATCTCTACATATGTTAATTATATCACTCACTTGAATGCTTCATGATTATGGACCTATCCTTCAGCTCATAGAACTGCTAAGTAACGAACTTTGTGGTGAAAGGCCATTAAAAATATTGCCTCAACTTGTATGCCAATTCTAACATACATATCTCAATGTGCATTTCATTAGTCAAGGAGTCGATGATGTTAGCATCTAGCAATATGTATATAAATCTCTCCCCCATATCTGACCCTCACACATCAAGAAAATGACAAGTAAGAGCATCTAATGATCACCGTCGGCTTGTAGCAATACCTACATTTGCATAAATAATGAATATTGTGCATCATACTTCCATACCTATAAATCTTTAAATTATACAGGTTATACAATCCATGAGTAACAGAATATATAGAAAATCATGTAGCTTATATAGTCGGAATTAAAATACTGCCAGCTTGACTATTAAAACATCATTTAAACATCATTCACATGTTGATATTTTTAAAACTATGTAAAAATTCACGACACTAGTAACTTAATGAGTACAACAACCAAAAGGATTAAAATCACAAGTACAACAAAGAGAAGACATCCACATTATGAGAGAACTAGTGATGATTCGGTGAAGCCAGAACATGTAGCATGCAATCGTCCTAAGTGGGTATCACAGCTAAGTCCCTTGTGCATTACGTTCTGCATATGTGCACTTATTAACAAAATATGGGCAGAACTACAAACATTTGAATGGGACTGTGCTCCAGTAAAGATAGTGCTATTGCGTTATCCATAAAATTGACCACTTTGAGTCCATGAGTCTACTCATATGAAAGAACTTGCATGATCCCCTCATAAGACATCTATATCAAAATTGACCATAATTTGTAGGTTTCTTATCCATATATATCCTCATCGATCCTTCCTAGCAAGCACGTAGAGAAGGGTTGTGTGAACCTATCGTTGTTGACATAAATCAAATAAGCTATATATAATATATGAATGATTATTATGATAAATAAAAAAATATACCAAATACATAATAACTCAATGTACAATAGTTCATTAATTACAACATAACAAACAAACCATCTTCCAAAACACATAAATGAGTGATACAACAAACTCATCATAAGTATAGGATAGTACAAACAATAGGATACTTAATACCTAAACACTCTTACTTTTACACAATTCATTTCTATCACAACTTAATATAACTTGCAATTATTTCAATTCATGTTGTCGTTCCACATTTCCATTGCTATCTTATCTCTAAAAGTAGCATGCGCATTGATCTCTTCTTGACTCAAATGACCCTATTGTAGACGTATGTGTTCACACAAATTTCGTTGTCTGCAAAATTAAATCACAAGACAAAAAAA
>JACGDI010005343.1:1210153-1246603 GCA_014898725.1 Jacaranda copaia | reverse complement strand
GGTCAGCTATAGCTTGAGCCATCCGAGCAAGTTGTTCATCCGTTGTTGCCACTCTAGTCGCTGTAGCCGACAATTCAGCAAAAGATAATACCTTAGAATTCTTTTTCCTTGGACTTCCTGAGTCAGAATCATTAGATGGAAATAAATCAGTATTATTGCCCCCAGTTGTGGGCTGATTGACAGATTCATCAGCGGGGTCAGCGGTATCGACAACATCTTTCCTAGCCAGGGCGAGTTGGTTCCTCTTAGGTGCCATTGAGCGATTGCAAATATCTTCAAAATTCAAACGAGAGAAAGAGATAAGGGGTAGATTCGGGTCCCACTGGGCGTGCCAGAAATTTGTTCACACAAATTTCGTTGTCTGCAAAATTAAATCACAAGACAAAGAAAAAATAATGGACAAATTAAATTTATATGAAAAAAAAAATATATATATATATATATATATATGAGAATTACAATTTATCAGAGAAAAAATATAAATTTCCTAACAAAACTAATCCCCTGATTCTTCTCCTAATATATATATGATCCAAGGGCTTAAAGCTTATTCTTGGATATATGGTGTAGTATCCTTTGACTTGGTAAAAGATACTACGAGATTTCTTTGATACCCGAACCTGGACTCCGAGATCAAAGGACTTGATGACTTGATGCTTTGAAGAGGTATAGGACCTTTGCAGTAGCAATATGTCGTCGTAGCAAGAACTTGAAGCTTAAAGACTTGAGTCTTGGGGGTTGAGAATATATGAATATGTATATATATGAATCCATATGAGTCTCTAGTCATCCCTTCATATAGGTGTTCAGCAGGAGACTCCGAAATAACTTGAACACATTTGATAATTATTTATTTGATGCACATATTAAAAGATAATATCAAATATTCTTGACTTGATTGATCCACATACATGAATGTGCCACGTGTCCCAACTTGATTAGCTTGAGATTCCTAGGCCACCAGATTTGATTTGATTGACATGATACATCTCCATCTTAACACTTGTTAACATTTACTTTGTATAATATAAATATTAGAATATTAATTAAAATTAATTATTTATTATTTGAAATTTAATTTAATAAATTCCAATATATAAATAGAAAATTTTAAATAATAACTAATATATTATTTACACATGTCATTTTTTAATTGGCTCAAAAATTAAGCCGTCTACAATATGCCAATTTATCTTGTCCTCAGTCAATGTCTCGTTAAAAAATTTATCATCCCGATTGAATTTCCTAATAAAATTGTGTAAAACACAGCAAGCAATGACCAAGTTGCTTTGACGATTGAGGAAGTAGTTAGGCATACCCTAAGCTAGAATAGGAAACCTCTTTTTCAAAAGTCTGAACAAATATTCTATACAGTTCCTCAATCTTAAATGTATGTGATTGAACATCTCTCTAGGATTGTTATAGATAACAAAATTTCTAAACTCCTCCAAGCGATAGAGCGATTGTCTATATAGAGCAAGAAAGTATATGTAGTTTGTAAAGCCAACATCCACAAGATATTACTTACCTGAGGTAGCAAAAATGATACCGTTGAAATTATCGTTACCAAAGTAGAGGCTACTTGTAATTGAATGATACAATATGAGTGATTTAACTATAATAAGTAACCAAGTAAAAGATATGGGAACCATGAGTCATTTTGAATTGCCATGAGCAATACTCATGAATCGTTTGCGCTACCCTCCTATTCAGTGTTCACGTTCATAAATATAAGGTCAAAATTGCAAATAGCAAGAATGTCTTGGTAGATATGCCCCTTACGTGACCAGTAAGCATTTTGGCAACTATGAGGAACTGATGCATTGTTTAGAGTGCCAACGATCACTCCTACAGCTCCTTATATTGTCAAAATATGGTTATGCAAAAGGAATTGTGACGATATTTGTATTAATCTAATGAACAAGTACTCTTCATAAATAATCAAGCCTCAAAATAAGGATAAAAATTGGGATTTACCGTGATCTAGGTTGGAATTTCATCAAATTATAGTGAAGATATAATCTTAAGCATCAAGTAGACCAATGTAAATAAAACTCTTTTTATGTGGCAATTTGCAGTCGACATAGAATGTTGGAACCTTTCCATAGTATCACATTATCTTTGGTGCATCCCTACCATTTGCATGAACATGGTGAGCTCCTTAACAACAGATACTCCTGAATGTACAATCTATGTTAGAAGGCCATGAGATGTCATTAAGTCGGGCAAAGCTTCAAATGTAGGTTTGTTCATGTGAATATTGTCACAAAACTTTTGTGGGTGACCATTCAATATCTTAGCCACTCAATTAGTGCCTTGCATCTAAGAGTTATAGCAACGCATCCTTTGTGGGGCCATATTCTATGCGATAATCTCCATGATGAAAAATAACTTTCTGATTTGTCCGAAATGTCACTCTGGTACTCAGACTACTATCAGTTTCACTTTCTAAAGAAGAATGCATTAAACTTGAGCACTTGCTATACTATTTGAAATCAATGAAGAAATTGTTGAATATACCTATTGAATATTGATAAAAAGGACATCTTTGGGAAGTGAAAAAGTTAAAAAAAGACATCCTATAAAGGACAGAAGTATCTTACAATAGTAGAATTCATAAGCAAATTCATCATTAATATCAACGATAATGTCTAATAGGACTAAATAAAGGGCTTCAATTGAAAAAGGATAACACAAAACACACAAAGGTTCATAAAAACAACAAAAGAATAGCAAAACAACATGAGACATGGGCATAGATGGGATGACGACTGCATGTACTCTAAGGCCTCAACCCACATCCTCTTCTTATGATCATCAAGCCAAGTGAAAACTGATCCCATGGTGCAAATCTTCAATGCAATTAATAGCATTCGCAAAAAGGCTATTAAGAAGTCCTTTCATTAATTGAAGCGCTTCAATGCACATCTCTATTGACTTCTTAGCATTAGCCCTAATCTTGTTAGACTTGGCTTCCATCTAGTCATCCCATTTGTCAAGCGCCTTAGTCATTTGGGTATCCTTTTCTACTTCTAGAATTGGTCTCGTTCTATGTGAGAAACCTCCAAAGATACTGACCATGTCTATCAAGTCATAAGCATGACTATTTGAAAGTCTAGAATAACTACCTCTCGTAGAATTTATATTAATGCTAAGAACCCTTTACTCCTCGATAGGATCAACTATTGTGAAAAAGATCGAGACTATTAAACTATCGCAATGGAACCTTGGAACATCTTCATATAATAATCATAATGTGGTAGCCCATGCTCAATGATGTGTGCATGATTTGGATCTTCCTATTTCATACAAAACTGACGTGAAAATAATGTGGATCAAAGTTATGAAGATAGTTGAGTGTAATGGCAATGAAAAGAATTTGTTAATGATTTACCGATATCTAATGTTGAATTAACGATAGAGATCTCATGATAGTGTTTTTTTCATAATCCCAACCATAACCGTCTCCTTAGTAAGTAGCTCATGAAATAAATGCAATGCCACTGGAAAGCAACACCACTTCATTTTACACTGTTGAACAATGTAATTATACTGACCATAAGTACATACATTTAATTTATTGCAAATTCATCCCCAAATGAAGCTTGAGAAAGTAGTTGTCAATAGTTGGTCATTTACAAACTCTTCATAGCATAGCTCAATGAATACAGTCTCATTTTCAATAGACTAATGTGCGTTGGACTTCCTTGATTACTATTCGTTGACATATTAGAATGCTCTTTTCCGATTGGATCCATCTAAATTTCATGTCATTTTTTTAGGGCCACAAATCGTTAGTCTTAAAGAGAGACTAAGATGTATGTTACTAAAACGTTATTAAGCAAGATAGTATAAATATGCTATCAACGTGCAATGAAGCATATTGAAATTTCAAAACTTCTAGCATAACTTAAAGTGTAATACGCCCATTCATATTAATATTACTTTACCACTCAAGAGTATTTTTTTGGCGGTTTTGTAGAAACAAGATATTTTTCATCATAAACAATGTACCAAAAAAATATAACTAATTAATTAACCACAAATCAATTACTTAACCGCATCAAATAACTTAAGGAAACATAAATTAATAATTTTAAACTCCACGTACATTGATGAATTTACGGAAAAAAGAGCTTCTTTCATCACAAATCAAATTCAAATCAATTTATACATGAAATTAAAACTAATTTAGATTGGCACTTTAACATAGTAAAATATAAATGTATGAAAAATTTTAAATTAAAAGAACATATTAATCTTAAGTATAAGAAGCCTCATATTTGGGTAAGCAATATTTAAAAAATTGTTGCCATACTCCAACTTAAAAAGGTTTTGGGGTGGGGGACTTTGAATCAAAATAAAAAAAAGTTTTACAATCACATTAAAACGGAAATTTGCAAGATTTTGGGTAAGCAATAGTTGAAAGAAATTTGGATAAGCAGTATATAATAAAAACGTCGTATATTCACATTAAATTGGAAAGTTTAATAAGGGAATTTTAATTAAAAAAAATATTGCTAGATAAGGAATTTAAAATTCGAACTCATAATTATATCCATAATTTGTTTGAATTGTTCACAATTTAATGCAATGCACAAGAGACAAATGGCAAAAAATAGTTTGTATATTCACGTATTACTCGCATAATAGCAAATATCCATAACATAAAAAGGAAATTAGCAATTAACATTATAGTTTGCACAAATAAAACAATTTCTAAAAGAAAGTGATAACGTATGAAATATACATAATAAAAGAAAAAGCCCTAAATACAAATAGGCACAAAGCAGCATCTATACAATACCAAGAAAGCCACCAAGCAGCAGTCATCTCTAACAAATGGAGCGTCTAGTAACCAAGAAGTTCATGATAGCTTCCTCAAAATTTTAGGTGGTTTTTTTGGGGGATAATGGCATGTTAAGCCATTTCCCATATTGAGCACTCCGACCCAAATTATTATTGTATATTATCACTCCATACACATATCAAACACTCACAAATGGTTTGAGAGAGGTTCAAATGCATCTACACCAACATGAACTGCTACATAAAACATGAAAGATGTCGTGCCATGCCCTACAACCAATGAACCATTTCCAAAATTATGTTGAAATGGACAACCAATTTCAAAAGGATACAAAAATGCCAACCTCCTAATCAGAACCCCATTAAAGCTCTTAAAACACTCATAAAACCATGTACCAACCTAGCCCCTATACAATAAAAGCAAAACATAATAGTTTTCCTCAATAACCACAACAAAGATATACCTGGATTGATAACAATACATAATAAAGACCATACTAGATTGGAGAATGCTAGATTGAACAAACAATATAAATTGAGTGATAACAAACTATACTCAAAACTAAAGACTCAAGAGTGAAGACCCTAAAATGCATGACTCTGACAGTATCAAGCACACAGGATTGCACCAGTGTAATAGATAGAAGCTGCCTCATTATAATAAATATTGCGTGAATTTGAAACATGTCGCAATAAGTTGGTGACTAGAATAATGAATACAAATCAGTTGTCTTCCAAAAGACGAAATTATGGTCACCCTAAAGGTATCTTTCCACCCATGGGATAGAGAAACCCCAAGCATGGCACCTTCGCATAAATAGTTGACATGTAAGCAGTCTCAGAAGGAAGTTACTAACCAATATAAGCAGCTAATTGTAGTCAAGCAACACCCAAAAAAAGAAGTACTACATAAAAAAATCCATTAAATTACTCATTCTAAGCAGGCATCAAGATAAACTCTCAATGGAAGTCACATACACACAACAAATCGTACAGAACAGCAGACAACACCAACTCAAACAAAGTAACAAAGTAGTAATACTCACAATAGAATTGAAGAAAGTAGATAGAGAATCTTTCAAATCTCTCTTTTGAGAATCTACTTCTAAAGACTTGGAATCCCCCAAATTGTCCCCATAGTTAGAGGATGCATGGTTAGCCATTATGCTAATGTGTGCAGTGTAAGAGGTGTTTAGTAAATAGTGTTGGGATTGTTGCATGCAACAATGTGATGGTGAGTTGTGGAATGGTAAGTGGAAGTATATATAAATTGTAAATTTGGTTCAAGGGCCAAATGAGATGCAGTCACACAATGCAAATAATGTGCTACATAAAGTATGGATGTGATATAATAACAATTAAGTTAGTCTTATTTAAAGATTACACAAAAATATTTCCATCAAAGTGTTGAATAAGTCAAGACCTAGCATAAAAGTTACAGCTACCTACTAGCTAGCAGAATATGAGCAACAATCAAAAAAATGAAAAAAAAAAAAAAGTAATAGTAAGGTAGTGCTAAGAAGACAGAGAAGTTACGAACGAGGGGGTAAGGCAATGTAATTCGCATAAGCCTTTTTTGTTCCAATAATGAGCCCCAAATATATACAACAATGATAAAAATAGCTAAAATCAAATATGCATACAAATCATGACAACAGTAGTATATATTCTCTCCCAACTTCAAAAATTGACATCATAACCTTATGTGAAGTTTCACTTATTGAACTAACAGTTGCGCAGTATAGCTACAACATAAAGTTAAAACAATCATATTAAAATATGGCATAAAGTAGACTGATGAATCAAATAAACCCTTTCTAGTGATAGACATGTGTGTGAACCTCAGAAATGACGAGAAAGGTCAAACTACTTTCAAGCCTCACCATCACATTAAGCAAATAGGTCAAATAAAATAGAGTACCCATACCAGTGGAATCAATTATGAATAATACAGTATAGAACCAGAAAAAATTACCACAAAGCCAAGAAAAATAGTAGCGCACACAACTTTTAGGCCCATGTCACTACAATAAATTGCATCTATAGTAACGATTTTTTTTGTTACGATAAGCTTTAATTTCATGACAATATCAAATGGTAATAAAGATCAATAGTTTATGGTAATGAAATAAATGACTTCATCACCTTTTACGATGAATGGTGATGAAATGTTTTGCTACTAAAAAGCTGATGTGGAAACAAAATTTCTGTTAGTTTCAATAGTTAAATAAAATGTAATGAATTAGTTTCATACAAAAGTGCAGTAAGTGTTGTGATATATAAATTTTCATTACCATAGTTAAATTAATTATTAGTTTTTTATCATTACCAATGGATAATATAATTAAAAATTTAGTTACCAATAATACGTTGGGTTTGTTACAATTGCATAAAGTAACAAAGTCCATTGTTGCATATATAATGTGGCAAAATGAGCGTTTCGTTACAGATTATTGAAATATATTGTCACCCAAAAGTTAGTATGTTAAAAGAATGTAATTAGTATTTAGTTACCAATATGATATTCAATTTCATTACTATTGAAACAAAGCTTTTTGTTACTCATGCGATGCAGCAATTTCGTTACAAATAGATAAAATGACCAAAAATATTTTTAGGCCAAAAATATTTGGTAACAAAGTAAAATAGGGTATCGGTTGCAAGAAGTTGTCCAAATTTTTCGTAAATGAATGCAATTGAATAGGGTATCTGATACAACATGTACCAAACAGCACAAAATCATAAAATAGCAATACATAAGCAACAACTCAAAAGATAATTACTTGCATTAAACTACAACCTGAAGAGTTATAAACACCTGAACATACAAGTGCCAAGAAGTTGCATAGTTTCATAAACACCCAAGGTAGAACTCACAAACTATAAATTACTAAATTCTAAACATCCTTCCAAAATCATAAAAATAGTTTCCCATGATGTATGCAATACGGATGGTAGATGCAAGTGTCTTTTAACCTCTAGCAGAGTTTTTCTTTTAGTGTTTCGACAGCTATTGCATGCACAAAGAATTTTGTTATCACAGTCAATGGCATTTGTCTTTGAAAATTGAATAAATTGCTCCACATCAGTAATGTACTTAGAGGTAACCTATCTTTCTCATGTATCTGACTCTTATCAATATCTATCCAACTCTTATCCATATCTACAAGTGTTAATGTTTGTACAATGTATTCATTACAAGATCAAACTTTATTTTTTATTATATTATAATCAATGTATGCATTAATATGTATATTATGACAGATATTATGATGAGAATTAAACAGTGTTTCTTCACATGATATGAAAACAACAATTACAAATAAGAGAAAAAGATACATTTTCCAAATATTATGATAGATTATGACAAAGCAATTGAAGGATATATTGTAGTCCCTATTTAGTATATCATGTAAGAGAACAATGTTGTCATTCGTAAGTGGTATGTTTATTTCAGGTAAAGCAGTGAGACAGATCTTGCAAGCACTATTTATTTTGGGACATAATAGACTGTAGTCCTCATGGTTCGAAGTGTTATACATTTGTAGCCAAGTAGTATGTTGGATCATACTTGGCTTCAAAGTGTTATGGATGCAGAAAGATCAAGTAGTTTGGGAGTGAACCTTAGAAACATAATCAGCAAACATTTATGTGCTTTACTGAACTACTTGGCAAGCACAAAGTATTAAGCTCCTTAGCAAAAGAAGTGCTTCAATGAACTACTAAGCAAGCACAAATATTGGGTCTAATGAGTAAACTACTTAGCAAACAATTTAGCAAACATTTCGGATAAAGTGTAACAATATCAAATAGAAAACAGTAGGCCCCAATGACAATGCACAACTTTTGTTCACAAAATTTGAAAAAAATCATACAGAACATTTTTGTGCGAGATATTGACTATGAAAGAATTATAAATCTTGAAAAACTTCAATCATCTAATGGTAATATTCTTGACAAAGCTGCAAATAGATGAACTCACTGATAGGCCTTCAATTAGACCAAGATGGGATGAAACCAACATTCCAATTAACATGTAAAGAGACCAATGAATGGCAACTTTATATATTACTAAAAGTTCAAAAGAATATGCAACTGTCACACACATCAAATCTATAAAATAGAAAATGCACACACCATGCTTTTATAATATCAAAGCAAAAGTTCCAATGTCTTAGATTTGCATACAATTTTTGTCAATATTAAATTTGAGAAAATCCTTATTGTGACAAAACTTTTATTGTCACTTAATAATATTTTCAAATAATAATGACTTTGATACTGTTAGTCAGTATTTTATTACTAGCTAATTATTTTTTGTGTCTACATTTCAAATTAATAAATTGTCCTTTCATATATCTTTTAGCCTGATCACTATGAATTTTGGCTCTTTGCTTGGTCTTTGGGGGTGCTAACTTGGAGCCACTATATCACTCAATATTACACTATCCTTCAGTGAAACTTAAAGTATGTTATAAAACTTTTAGAATGTTGTAACATATTTGACATCTATATGTGGCTTTAATTCCTAATCAGTGCTTTTACAAACAACCAGTTAAAAGATAAAAGGCTGACAAACTTCAAAAAATCCAAGAGATAGTTTGCAGTTAATAAAATCAAAGATCAAGCTACCTAATTCATTTTTTTCTTTCTTATCTTTCTTTTGACTTCTCTCACAGTAAGAAAGAATGATGCCTCTCAATTAAATAATTGTTATCAACTTAGTTCTAGTTAATCACAAGATTTAAGATGCACTTGTCATATAATTGGTTTGTTAAAATTCCTATTATATTTATTTATTTAATATATGTATATATAAATAATTCTAAAGATACTTTTATTTTTGGCAAAACATTGTGAACTTATCAGCGAACATTCATACTTATGATATAAAGGCTTAGTACACATATTATATATTTCTCGTAAAATATTTTATGAATAATAATTTATCTTAACAGATATTTGTTATACTAATTAATTTAAAACTTAAAATATATCAAAATTATTTAAAAGTATTAATTTTTTATAGAAATTTAAAAGTATCAATTGAATATCATATCAAATAAATAAAAAAATAATTCTAAAAATTTATAAAAGTATTTTACAAACACATATGCAAAACCTATATATGTCATCTATTTTTGTGTTATTAAGCAATTTACCTTAACTTTAAACAAAAATTTATAAAATATGTGTGCATATTAATTTCCTATTCTAGTTTTAAATAATTAGGAATTGAAGTACACTTCCAAGTGAATGATCAACCATCACTATAAGTGCAATTTTTCTTTGCACTCCATTAGTTTAGTGCTTCTAAACCCTTGTAGACTAGAATTTTTCCATGTGGCAGTCTACTATGAATGGATCCAAGTCAAAATACAAAATATATATGCTTAATTCATTTCTTGGTCTTGCACACACTTAAGACCTATATTATTCGTGCATATGGGAAAGAAAGACAAAATGGCCTTGCACTTTATATATTATATATAGTGCATGTTTTTGGAAAAGAGTAGTTAATAGCAAAAGGATTCATCCCAATAAATCTGTGAAGTCATTCAACAAGAACAAAAGAAACAGTAGTGTTTACAATCATAGGTAATATATCACTCTAGGTTATATTAATGTGGGTCGTATCACTAATTAAGTTTGCCTTGCCTTCAAAATAATAATAATAATAATAATAATAATAATAATAATAACAACAACAACCTTTTTTAAGAAAGCAAATATAAACCAAAATCAATGGTCATGCACTCTAATTATCTAAAGTTTGCAAAACTTCATACTACCATCTGGGTTTATAAGTTGTTTGATGTGCACATATATATAACCAAAACTATACTTTTTAATGATACATGATATCTAAAATTAAAATAACTTTTTTTTTCTATGAGAAATTCAAATGGCCCTACATAAGTCTTTGATTCAGAAATTGCACTTAAAGTTTAAACTCTTTAAAGTCATATCAATTTTACAATCCCTCATGTATAGAGATTGTGAAATAAAGACATGCAATTTTGAAGGATCTCAAAGTCCATTGATCTCAACCATAAATTCTTACCAAGTTTCATTTGATTATCTACAATAGCACACGTACAAAGGCTAATCCATGGCTCTAATGGTTTGAAGCATATCATGTAAAGGTCACATTGTATCCTCGATATTATGGCCTATTTCGATCTCAATGAAAGAAACATAAAATAGATCCCTAACTATCATGGTACAAACTATTTTCCTATACATACAAATTGGGAAATGAAATAATCAGGTTTTAAACAAGGAAAAACAAAATCAATTATCACTACAAATAGTGTTTTCAAGTTCTAACCTTAAATAGGAAAATCTCTTTGGCTTAAACATACTTGGAGGACTCAATAAGACTACTGTTACTTTGCAAAAGTTAAATGTCAATACTTTCTTAAAACGAATAAAACTCAAATACATTATGATATGAAGAAGCATTGGTGCATGCAGTACTTACTTTTCCCTGTATTAAGTAGACCATCTAAAACTACATCATATGTGAAAGATGAATTAACACTTAATGATATCGAGATACTCTTTGTTATACAATTTCATTTTTGAGTAATAGTAGATTTTGAGATATCAAACTATTCAAAAGTATTTATGAAAGAACATTTTGAGTTAGGCATGAGAATCTGTTCTTCCCCTATTCATTAATCTAATCATTTCAACTTTGATTTGGTGTTATAACTATTGTCCCTTAAAAATTGTTAACTAGACCCTAGTGTACTTGAGTATTTGCTTATCAAAACATCAACTCTTACCAACCACGAGAAAACATATGCTATGGCCATTATGTATAAACAAATAAATTTCACATTCCTCACATTAAGACCAAATCATCATCAATAGATTTGAGGAGTACTTACTTGTTTGTTGCTAGTCTTCCTAAAGCCTAACTTTTTATTCCACATGGGTTCAGCTTCCTTGGCAGAAGAGAGTACCAGATGTTTTACATTCATGGGTAATAGAAGCATCTAAATGCATGAAAACAATGCTTGAAAATACCCTTACATATAAGCAGTTTATTACCAGAAAATTAAAAAGGCTCGTCCTTGCAAAGGACTAAACCCTGAACGCAAGGTGAAGAGAGAGGAAAAAAATAAACTTTTGATAGCACTCTGTTCCAATGGCCCACTAAAACGTATCTCCTCAAGTACACTACTTACTTTTCCTTGGTTTTCTCTACAAGTAACCACTAAAGGAAGTTAAATATTCTGAGAAGGACAACAAATACAACAATAGACCTGCATATGTATGATGTTTAAACTTCCATTGATGATAGTAAAATCAACGTGAAATAACAAAAAAGAAATAGAAATGGAGATCATTTAGTGTGAGTAACTGACTTCATAATTAATATCAAACAACACGTTCCACTAAAAAACTAAGAAAATACAATTTTTTGTCTTTTGTTCTTTTTCTTTTTTTTTTTTTTTTTTTTTTTTTTTTTTTTTTTTTTTTTTTTTTTTTTTGTACTTTTTGGGCCACATGCCCACTAGAAACATATGTTTTTTAAAATAAAAAACCAAGATGCCAACCAAACGTATGGCAGAAAGTTCCTAATTAAAATAATAAACTGAGACTAATAAACCCCCAAAATAAAAACCACAGTGAACTCCAAAACCCTAACCCATACAACTAAAAAATAACTTTTTTAGCCTAATCACATAACAAAACTAACTCACCCACTAATAAAAATAAAATAAAATAAATTCACAAAAGAAGAACAAAAAATATATGGAGGTAGTTTTAGAAGTACCTCTTCGAAGTTGTTGAAACTTCTATGCTTTCACAAAACAAACATTTCTTTTATTTCTAAGCCCAAAATTGTGGAATGGCCTAAGTTTCTGAGTACACATAACAAAAAAAAAAAAACACTCAAAAATGCACTACAAAATCAAAACCCAATTGATAAACACGGGAAAAAGAAACATACCTTGCATGTCTGTCCTGCAACCTCAAGGGGATGGATTCCTATGTAAGTAAACAAATTTCTTCAAAAAACCTCGTGGGTTCCCTTTCGTCGTGAAGATGGGTTTCCTCCTCTGCAATAGAAGTTAGAATTATTCAATAGGTATGTGGGTTTTATCAAATTCCAGGGAGGAATGGGTATTTTACCAAGTTATCTTTTCAATTTTTGCTTAGATTTTAGGAGAAAACCCTTGTGTAAGTATAAGAGAGAAGAAGGCAGCAAATGGAAAGGATAATACGAAGATAAGTGTTTTTACTATTAAACCCCCACTCTATACACCTCGTGCACATTATTCCTCAATTATTGTTGATGTGTAATTTTATCCCTTAAATTAATAAAAATATTCACTAACATCATATTTGTACCGCTTCGATGGAATATAACTAATAAATATTAGACACGTGAACTGAAAGCAACGGAATATTCTTATTAAATTTTATTGGAATAGTACAAATGAGATGTAGGTAAACATTTTAATTAATTCAAGAGGTAAAATTTCATATCAACAACGACTATGGAACAATATATAACGAGGATCATAGATTGAAAGGTTTAATGCAATTAGCTCATATTTTTATTGCTAATAAGTTTAGTTTGTTTGTTTTCTAATGAGTTTTTTGTATTTAATAATACTATAAAAATTTGTGTAATTAGTTTTAGTATTATTGTTCAATCTCACATACATTGCTGTGTTTTTGTTTAACTATAAATATTCTAATTAGTTATAATATGATTGGTTAGTGGAGATAATTTATAAATTATAGTATTACTTCATTGTAATGGAGATAAATTTTAGTGTGAGAATTTAATGGAGATTAAATGAAAAAATATGGGGAAAAAATAATTATTTATAAACTTGATAAAACTCATATTCAACTATAAATATGGGGATAAAAATGAGCATATCAAATGAATAATTATATTATTGGCTAAATATTAAACAGGTGTTCTTGTTTCAAAAATAATTCATAGTCTCTAAATATATATTAAGGTTATTCAAGATGATATATTTCATAACAATTGTAATCAATTGAGCATGGGAAACCCATTTCATATTTTGCCTTTTCATGGCTGTCAATGGATTAGATTGTAATTTGAATCCATTGATATTTGATTCAAATTATAGAATTTTTAATCGATTCAAAAATATCTGATGGATCAAATCTAATTAAAATATTTAATAAATTCTTTATCAAATTTTGGATTTCCATCAAACTGGAAGATGGTATTAATTAATATAAATCAAATAGAATATCGAGCCAACTTTAAATGAATACTCATAAGTGAATCATATTCTGATAATAATCATTTGATTTAAATTCGATCAATTCACAACTCCACGTCTCTCATCCAACTCGGGCTATGAATAAATTATTACTATATGGGTAATGGGCCTCACTTATGCCTAAGTTGATGAGTTTTATTAATGACTCACTATATTTAATCGTAAATTCTAGATTATATTGATTCTTTCTCTACACCATGCTAAATCAGGATGCATACTTTCATATTATCAATCCATGTAGTAAATGAATATACACATAATTGTATCTTATAAACCTCGACTTAATTGGATGGTTACAAATACAGAAAGGATTAAAAAACATCAATGAGCATATAGGCTTTTTAATATAATTGTTTAGAAAATAATGATTTTGATTTTAATAAATTACAATTTTTGGAGAAGTATATCTTTTTCCACTTATATATATATGTTATAGGACATAAATTTTAAAGAAGCCTAATTCGATATTCACTAAGAAATTGATTAAACCCAATTCTTAAAAAGATGTTGGTCAAATAGACCTAATTATATTATTAAATAAAATAATATGAAGCCGAATTTTTTTAAAAAAAATGCCCATATCATTAATTTACTGAAATTCTAAAAAATAACTTGGTGAAGCTCAATTAAATTAGTCTATGAAATTGATATGAAGCCCAATTGTAAAACAATGGTAGCCAAAAAAATGGCAAATACCTATTCTTAAAAATAAGTTGATGAAGACAATTGCTCTTTTCCATAAATTAATGTGAAACCAATTTTAACAAAGCACATTTCACCAATTTACTAAAAATCATGAAGCCCAGTTCTTACAAATAAGTTGGTGAAGTCCAAGTAATCAATTTTTTAAATTCAAGTGAAGCCTAATTTAAGGAAATTCCAATTCACACATTAATTCACTAAAAATTAGGTTAAACTGAAGTGTTAAAAATAATTTGCTCAACCATAATTCAGCAATTAAATATGAATTTGGTTAACTTATTTACTACATATAAATTGTACTGCTCAAATCATTGCCTCTTTACTAGGTTTTTCTTTCTTTTTTTCTTTTTTCTTTTTGCATCATGAAGCCCAATTAAAAAGAAGAAAAAAAAAAAAAAAGAGGAAGAAGATACACATTAAACAAGAAAAACATAAAACGAAGCCCCAATATAAAAGATAAAGAAAGCCCAATTCAAAATTACAAGCATTAT
The DNA here is from genome assembly GCA_014898725.1 of Jacaranda copaia. Lineage (NCBI taxonomy): Eukaryota > Viridiplantae > Streptophyta > Magnoliopsida > Lamiales > Bignoniaceae > Jacaranda > Jacaranda copaia. The sequence continues at coordinate 1,231,314 of JACGDI010005343.1, read as the reverse complement.
TGGGGCTTTTGATAATTAACAAAAGGTAGCCCAATTCGAAAGAAAGCCCAATGTAAAACTTTTTTCGGGCTTTTTTTTTAATTTAGATAAGGAAGCCACTTAAAAATATAAAGAAAGCCCAATTTAGAAAAAGAGAGCCCAACAGAAATTTTGTCTTACTTGAACTTAAACGAGAGCCCAACAAAGTTGGTCATGAAATACTTGTTACTATATCAATACATCAAATTATTAGTAGGGTGATTTTTAGAGGGAACTTAAATTTACATAAGGTAACTCAAATACTTGTTATAATCAGGTTTTTTTTGTTGTGATAAATTTCCCAATGTCACAAAAAGTATGACTCTTTGTTACAAATAAATTGCAACACAAATGATGGGAAATATTATTTGTAATAATATCTTATGTTAGTAACAACTTTGTGATTGGTTAGAAAAGACGAAATTTTTTGGTAACAAATTTTATTTAAAGGTGACAGTACTTTTTCTTGGTTACCCAAGTTGAGCAACTTGGTAATGTTTTCTTATATTGACCCATCATTAGTAACAAATTTTTAGCTTCGTTACCAAATTATTTGTTATGTGAAGTACATTTTGTTGTTGTGACATATACAGAAAAGCAACTAGATCTTGTGAATAACATGCATACAAAATTGAATGTGAAAGGAATATGTCATGGAAAGCAATAAATAAAGTCCAATTAGAATCAACTGCCCAGTTTCTTCAAACCCATCAACATTATCTTCAGACCAAGACTGAAAACTATTAAGGAAACTATATTTCGGACTCATTTTTGGTCAAAAAAATGCTAGATCCATATATGAAGACCCAAGGTATTTCCACCAAAACCAACTCCAAAAACATGAAAATTGACCCCCAAATGATGGAGGAAGGAGGTGATTAAATCGGAGAACGGAAGAGATGGTGGTTTGGTTTGGGTATTGCGAACACGCGCGCGAGGGGAGATGAGGGGCAGGATATGAGGAAAGTGGGAGATAAGTATGGATGAGAATAGACTAGGCTACTTGTTAGGAGCCTACGGCCTAACCTATTTATAGCCTACTTTGGCCTAGCCTATTTAATAAAAAAGTCAAGTCAAGGTTTAAAAAGTAGATTTTTTAATTAAATAGGCCAAACTTAAGCTCTTTTAAAAGCTTGCAAAACCTAACAAACTAGCCCATTTATCCTTCTTCACATAAAAGGTACAACAATAGTTATATAATATTAAATGACTAATAGTATTTGATTTTTCAATTAGTCCTGTATGGAATATGCTATGTTGTTTAGTATTACTTTTTGTTGAAATAATACTATTTTACACTTAGATTTGAACTTTCATAATTACACATTTGTTGTTTGTCACTTTGATTATTTCTTATCAAGATCTATTATAAGTTTGAGTATATTAAAAATTTAGATTTATGTGATATTTAAACTTAATTGAAACTTTAGTAGAAAATAGACTTTTAAGTAAGCTTTCATGCCAGGCTAAGACTTTAGAATTTATTAAAAATGCTAGGTTTGACCTTCAAAAAAAGCTTATCATAGGCAATAAGCTAAGCTCAAGTTCATCAGTTGTATAATAAGCTTGTTCTATTTAAGTCAAAGCCTAGCTTAGGCTAGTTTAGTCTAGCCTATTTCCTTGCCTAGAGATAAGGTTGGTGAGGGGTGCTAGGGTAAGGGGGTGAGGCTAGGTTAGTGTATAGGGTTTTTTTAAGATTGAATTGAGAAGGATTTTTTGGATATAAAATTTTAATATCTTGGGAAAAAGATGGCGGAATGTGTTTGTTTTTTAGGTTTGTTTTGAGGACTGTAAAAAATTTTCCCAAAACACAAGAGAACAGGCCCAAAAAATTTCTAACTTACTTTTTGAGTCTTAATAAACTCTTTTAAATTTAACTATATTAATTATAAAATTGCTACTATTAGCAATTTATAAGCTCTAAAGAACTGCACAAAGAACTCATGGCGGCCTTTAGAACACTCTCAAAAAACACCATGTTTTCTTCTAATCTCTCAAAACCCAACTCTAGGATTCTATCATCGCCGCCACTAATTTCGATGCTTTTTATTTCTTGTAGAGGAGTAATACGCATGCTCTTCGTCTGCGATAAGTACCTTAAAATTGGCACAAAACTTGAGCCAAAATTAGATTTTGATGGATTTCTTCTTTCTTGGTAAAAGATTGCATGAATAATTTTGCTTAGCAATTTACTATTTTTCCCTCTTTGTCTTTAAAATTCCGTAATTTGGGTTTATGAAGGGTTTATTACAGTTTATTGAAATTCTTCTTACCAACCTTAGTGTCTATATATAATTATAGAATTATTGAAGCATAACTCTGGTATGATGATTAAAAAAATATTTTAAAAGCTTCAAAAATTTTATTTATTTAAATATTTTAATAGTTTATGTTTAAAATAAAATTTAATATTTTATAAGTTCAAAACGATCTTACAAGATGTCAAAATTTATAAAAGTATTCTAAATAGATTTTTCAAACACCATCTAAATTTAATTCAAGTTAATCCATTCAACTTACTAATTGAGGTTGAAGTCCTCGATTGGAGCCTTTCTCAGCCTCAAAACTAAGAACTAAGCACACTATTAGATTCAGGAGGAAAAAAGAAGTAGAACGAAGGTGGTTTTGATATTTCTGACGCTGATGAGCGGCAGTCGTCAATGGAGCTCTGGCAACTCTATGCTAGTTTCTTCACCTCATTCCAATTATCATAGTGGTGCTCTTGGTTTGTGATTCTGGGGCCCTAATAAGCAATTTTGGGTAATAAAGGGTTATGGATTAAGCTTTAATTGGTTGTACCTTGATATATATGGATATGTAGATGTTGTACATTTTCATTTGAAGCTTGTGTTATGCTCTGAGGATGATAATAATGGATATATGTGGATTGTGATTGCTATTCCTATGCAAAGAGTATATATAAGTTAGTGGACCTAAATATTGCTATGATATGATAAATTGGATTAATTGAGAAAATTGAAGGATTTGTACCTTAACTTGTGGATTTATGGATTAGAATCAAGTGATGATAATTTAGACCATTATTGTGAATTTTGGATGATATTACGAAAAGGATTATATATTCAAGAATTAATTATTGCTTAGATATTTGATTTGACATGAAATTGAAATTAATTTAGAAATAATCGATCTTATTGGTTACTATTAGGTTGATAGTGCCGTTTAAACTTTAAACTATCATATTAACATGGTTAATTAGTGAATTTGGGTTAATGATAAGCATCATGATAATGCATTGAGAGTCAAATGTAGATGTTGACTATAATTATGTTATTATGATCTGATGAAGTAATGGTGGGTTCGAGGACTAGTAGACGGTAGATTGTGTTAGCTTTCTTTGAGACTACAAGAGGTGAGGTTCTCATACTCTGGGTTATTGCTTATATAAGCTTACTCATTACCTGTTGGAAACTTCTGTGAGGGTCTATCATTCTGGCCTCATTATACCTATCTGTTCTTGTAGCATGATCCTTTTGTTGATTTACTTTGCTTGATTGTACTTGCTCGTAATTGTTTGAAATTTGTACTTGATTGTGTACTTGTTATTGATATGTTATTTGACTTGTAAATCCCTATGTGGTTTAGTACTCATTTTCACTCTGTCATGAGTTGTACCTATTCGTTTTGGTGCCCAAAACTCCTATTTGTCTTATCTTATAGTTGTTCCTGATTGGTATCTATTCTTGTCCTATCTTGTTTTCATATGCCTTGCTGGCATACATGTCTGTTCCTATATAGACCTGTTGGCTTAATTATACTTGTTTATTCGAGTTTTAGCCGTGCACTGGGGATTACCCTTTAGGCATTTGTGTTAACTATACTTGGTTTTGGTACTTGTTTATAAGTAAGATACGTCAAAGGTCATTCCTTGAGTATTTTGTTCTATGCATGTTAGGGGTTGTTCTCAGGGTACAAATGATGTAACTCTGATATACTAGGGGCTATTCCCTGGGTATCAGTTTGTTAGTCATATGCTAGGGCTATTCCTAGGTATGGGTGATGTGTCAGGGCTATTCTTGAGCATCAATAATATAATAGGGCTATTTCTGGGCATTTGCCACCCGTTTGTCTATTTATGATATGCTAGGGCCATTCTTAGGCATCTTTGATCCATCTGTTGGTTAGCCATACACTAAGGCTATTCCTAGGTATGAGTGATGTGTCAAAGCTATTCTCGAGCATTAGTGATGTGCCAGGGCTATTATTGGGCATCTATCTTCTGTCCGTTTGTGATGTGCTAGGACTATTCCTAGGCACACATCTTCCATTTGTCTGTGATGTGCTAGGGCTATTCTTGGGCATCTACCGTCTATCTATTTGAGATGTACTAGGTCTATTTTTAGACATCTACCTTCTTTTCACCTATTTGTTCTAATAAGAAAATCTCATCTAGATCTAAAGAAATGCATCTATTATATGCATTACATGTTTGTATTTGTATCCTAATAGATAATGATGTGTTCTTACTTGACTCGTACCTGTGCTTGTGTTGTTATTAAATTATAAACTATTGAAATGCTCTTTCCTTGTCAAGTTTTATAATCATTTTATAATATTCCTTACTAAGTCCTTTTGACTTACCCCCGCTCTTTAGCTCTCAGACAGGGTTAAGTGAAAAAAGTAAAGTTCAAACTAGGAGCGAAGGATTACTTGAAGTAATAGAATAGGTTTATGTGAATAGTGTAATTAGTTTTAGTGTTGTTATACGTCAGGATTAACATGATGTTTTGAAGCATGTATATATTTTGTTAAGTGTTAAGAAGTTGAACCATGAATTGTATTTAGTGTTTTGAGGAGTTGATCAACTAGAATTTCACTACTCTATGTGTGATTGACAATTGTGGAAATGTTCTGATAAGCTTATTGATCTTTAGGGAATAAACAATTTATGGGCTTATTGCTTGTAAGACAGGTTCACATTTAAGTTTGAATTATTTTGATATCTCAGTTTAGGGTTACCCTGAGTGAGGTGTCACATGTGGTATCAGAGCTTAAGTTTTGATGACCTAGGTTTACATGGGAATAAATGATTGTGAATGGAATTTGTGAATCTACTAGTGTCTAAGTTTGTCAACAACTTAGGCATTTGAACATCATTAGGATTTATGGTCGATATTTTCTTTGGATTAGTTGAGTATGAATTCTAGTTATGTTTTGCCTTGAGAAAATCCTACGTAGTTTAAGGAATAAAGATGAATTGATTAGTTGGTATTAGGAGATGTGTTAAGTACTATAGGGTGCTTATGGGATCTTATGGTATATCATAGGATGATTAAACTTATGTGTCTATGAGTCTGATTTGATCTCACCTAATCCTTTTTCTTCTTTTATTTAGAGGCTAGAAGGAGTTAGTAGAATTGATGACATCTTAAGGAAATTTTTTTATACTTGTTCCTCCTAAGGTTAGATGATAGGAAAGACTGCTTGGGCGATGGGTTGGTGATTAACAAGTTCCAGGACGAGGGGCACATGCTCACCCACAAGCGATGTAAGAGGAAGAGGTCTCATAAAATCCTTTGGGAAACTAACTAACTAACTCTGTGCATTAGGAAGAATTGAGAATTTTGCCATAGGATCGACAGCCAAGTATTAGAGTGGAAGTTGTTAATGAGACGGTTGAAGATCAAGCATTAGAACGGTTTCTTCGTTTCAATCCCTTGATGTTCTAGAAAGACCTAATGATAGAAAAGCTGAAGAATAGATAAAGAGTCTAGAGAATATTTTTGAAACACTATGTTGTCCAAGTGAACAAAGGGTTTAATTTGCCATATTCCTTCTAGAAAGTTTCACCTGAAATTGGTAGAAGATGGGTGGCTAAAGCAACCCAACAAACTTAGAAGAACTTCACTCGGGATTTCATGAGCAAATTTATGCCAAAAGTGGTAAAACAAGCAAGAGAAAAAGAATTTATGGATCTTGTACAAGGGGTACAATCTGTAAGTCAGTACAAGGCTACTTTTAACCGATTGATACAATATGCTCCCTACATCCAAGATGATGAAGGTTGACAAGTTTAATGATTCATCCAGGGGCTACGGCCAGAGCTCAAATAAGGATTGGTCGTATGTGACCTACAAAATCTCAACCTAGCAGCAAGCAGAGCACTACAACTAGAATTAGAATTTCAAGAAATTCAAAAGCTTAAAGATAAGAATCGAAAAGAAATATCACACCACGAGGAACATAGCAGTGCTCAAGAGAAATAATCGAGGATTCAGACTAGTAACGCTATTCCTTAAGACCATTAGATTGATAAGACGGCACTGCTGACTTAAGAAAGGCCATGAAAGAAATGTGGATTCTGTGGATCGCATACCCATGAGGAGTTAGGATGTTGGAGAAAGTAAGGTAGATGTGAGGGTTGAGGCAGCGACTAACACTACCTAAAAAATTACCCTAATAGGAAATGTTCAACATTGAAAGAGAAAGGAGAAAAAGTGGCCAACGGTTCCATCTAAGCTTTTGAGTTTCAAGAGAAAGTCTGACATTGCATATTTTGGCTCCATACCCAAATAGAGTCTTGTAAACAACAAGCATATAAGTTATGACCATACTTAGTATGTTTAAGTTTTGTGAATCTGTTTCTAGTTGCTTGGGAATGTATGATAAGTTTGAATATTGACTACTCCTTTGTGTGAATATGTAAGTGTGAACTTGTGATGCTATTAGTTGTTTGTTGTTATAATTGCTTTTCAATCTTTTACATAAAGGTATTCACTCGGTCAAAACTAAAGTGAAGAATATATTAAGTACTAAAACAACAAGAGATTAAGACTACAAGTGTGCTAGAAAAAAGAATATTAATAAGGCACACAAGTTAGGATATATAATACATCCGAGAGGCATGGGGATGTATCAAGACTTGAAGAAGTCATCACGACGGGATGTAATGAAGAGAACAAGTAGATCAATAGACTGAATTAATTCATTTTCTACTAGTTAGAGCAGTACTCATATGAGAATTTAGGGACCAGATTCTCTTAAGAGAGGGAGGCTCTAACACCCCTAAAATTTAATATTTTGAAAATAATGGTTTAGAAATTTAGAGAACTATTGGTCAAATTTTAAAGCTTGAAAAATAATGAAATAGACTCAATTGCAAGGAAATGAGAAGTTTTAGGGGTTGCACATTTTAAGAAGCTTTTAGTGTTTGCATGTAAGTATTTTGGTTAATGGGCTCAAATCATAAATTTAAGAAAGTTACAAGGACCTAATTGAAGAAGGGGGTAATTTTTGGACTAAACTGTAAAATTGGAAAATTCAATTAAAAATCTAGCAACTAGCAACAGGATTTCATTTCCATCTTCTACTTTTCTTCTTCTCTTCCCCCGCAACCACCAAACATTCCCGGTGAGCTTCCACCAACAACCATTTACACCACCCAAACCAACCAACTTTCTCTCTGCACATACAGCTACACGATAGTGCCACCAGGTATGATTAAACACCCACTAATGAGCCACCACAAAAGGAGACCAAGAGCACTTTCACGGTGGGGTTGGTGGGTTTGTGGTTTTTTGACAGTCAAATCCAAGTCTAAGGCTATGGTTAGAAAATGCTGAGGAACAGAATGATCAAGGAAGCCTTGCATGAGATTAGAGTAGCGAAAACAATTGAAAAAGGGACTATAGAAGCAACAGCAGAAAGGGTGTTTTGAGGCTATAATCCTCAGTTGGAGCCTTTCCTAGCCTCGAAATTGAGAACTAAGCACACCATTGGATTCAGGAGAAAGAAAGGAGTAGAACAATGGTGGTTCTGATATTTCTAATGATGGCAGAGGATGGCCGACGACGGTGCTCTAATGGAGCTTCGATGGCCCCATACCAATTTTTTCTCCTTACTCCAACAATTGTAGTGGTGCTCTTGGTTTGTGATTCTAAGGCCTCAATAAGCAATTTCAAGTAATATAGGATTATGGATTAAGCTTTAATTGGTTGTACTTTGATATATATATATATATATATATCTGAATATAGAGCTATTATACATTTCCATTTGAAGCTTATTTCATGCTGTGAGAATGATAATAATAGATATATGTGGATTGTGATTAAGATTCCTATGCAATGATTATATATAAGTTAGTGGACCCAAATATTGCTATGATATGATAAATTGGATTAATTGAGAAAATTGAAGGATTTGTACCTTAACTTGTGGATTTATGGATTAGAATCAAGTGATTATAATTTAGACCATTATTGTGAATTTTGGATGATATGGCAAGAAGGATTATATATTCAAGAATTAATTATTGCTTAGATATTTGATTAGACATGAAACTGAAATTAATTTAGAAATAATCGATCTTATTGGTTGCTATTGGGTTGATAGTGTCGTTTAAGCTTTAAACAATCATGTTAACATGGTAAATTAGTGAATTTAGGTTAATGATAAGCATGATGATGACACATTGAGAGTCAAATGTAGATGTTGACTATCATTATACTATTATGGTTAGGTGAGGTGGAGGTGGGTCCCAACGACCAGTAGACGGCAAATTATGGTAGCTTTCTCTAAGACTACAAGAGGTGAGGTTCTTCCACTCTAGGTTATTGCTTGTATAAGCTTACTAATTACTAGTTGGAAACCCCTGTGAGGGTTTTCCATCCTAGCCTCTTATACCTATCCGTTCTTATGGCATAATCTATGTGTTGATTTAATTTGCTTGATTGTACTTGCTTGTAATTATTTGAAATTTATACTTAATTGTGTACTTGTTCTAAATCTCTTATTTGACTTGTAAACCCATATGTGGGTTAGTACTCATTTTCACTCTGTCACAAGTTGTATCTATTTGTTCTAGCGCCTAGAACTTCTGTTTGTCTTATCTTGTACTTGTTCTAGATCGGTACCTATTCTTATCTTGTCTTGTTATCGTATACCTTGCTAACACACCTATCTGTTCCCATATAGCCCTATTGGCTTAATTGCACTCGCTTGTTTGGGTTTTAGCCATGTGCTATGGATTACCCCCTAGGCATCTATGTCAAATGTACTTGGTTTTCATACTTGTTGATAAGTAAGATACGTCAAGGGCTATTCCTTGAGTATTCTGTTCTGTGTATGCTAGGGGTTGTTCCCTAGTTACATGTAATGTAAATCTGATATACTAGTAGCTATTCCTTAGGTATTTGCTCTGTAAGTCTGTGTACGCTAAGGGCTATTCCCTGGGTATTCAATTTGTCAGCTATATAGTAGGGCTATTCCTAGGTATGGGCGACGTGTTAGGGCTATTCCTAAGCATAAATAATATGATAAGGCTATTTTTGGGCATTTGTCATCCATCCGTTTGTCTGTTTGTGATATGCTAGGGCCATTCTTTGGTATCTTTGATTTTTCTATTGATCAGCTATATGCAAAGGCTATTCTTGTGTATGGGTGATGTGTTAGGGTTGTTCTTGAGCATCAGTGATGTGCTAGGGCAATTCTTGGGCACCTATCTTCCGTTTGTCTGTGATATGCTAGGGCTTTTTTAGGGCATCTACTATCTATTTGTCTAAGATGTGCTAGGTCTATTCTTGGGCATCTACTGTCATTCCGTCTATTTGTTCTGATAAGATGGTCACATTTGGATCTAATGAAATGCATTAGTTATATGCATTATTTGTTCGTATTTGTATCCTGATGGATAATGATGTGTTCTTACTTGACTTGTACTTGTACTTGTATTGTTATTGAATTATAAAATGTTGAGATGCTTTTTCCTCCACAAGTTCTATAATCATTTTATAATATCCCTCACTAAGTCCTTCGGACTTACCCCCATTCTTTATCTCTTAAACAGGGTTAAGTGAAAGAAGTAAAGTTCGGACTGGGAGTGAAGAATTACTTCAAGTAACATAATAGGTTCATGTGAATAACGTAATTGGTTTTAGTGCTGTTATATGTCAGGATTGATGTGATGTTTTGAAGCATGTATATATTTTGTTAAATGTTAAGAAGTTGAACGATGAATTGCATTTAGTGTTTTGAGGAGTTAATATGCTTGAATTCCACTGCTATATATGTGATTGATAAGTGTGGAAATGTTCAGATAAGCTTATTGATCTTTTGGGAAAATAAAATTATGGGCTTATTGTTTAGACGATTGGTTCATATTTAAATTTGAATTGTTTTTATATCTCAACTTAGGGTTATCCTGAGTGGGATGTCACATATTCGTTCCCTATTTGATGAATAATATTGTGACAATATACTGAGGTAAATAGTTCGGATATGTGATTTGGCTTGGATGTAGCAAGGAAAGCCATCTCCCAAATTGGTGGCGGGGGATTGATGAACTTCCGAACTTTGTTCTTCTCCTATTTGATGTGAATGCCATTAGTGAAATCTATCATTTCTTATAGATATACACACACTAGAAAGAAGAACACCATGTGACGCGCGGTGTCATGCCCATTTTATTGAATGACTAAAACTTATTTTTATTAATTGTATTTTTTTGAAATTTTAGATTTGCCAAAAAAATAGTGTGATAATTTTTTTTTTCTTAATGTAGAGTAGCTATTTGTTTTAAACATACATAACATACTTACCTTAAATTGCAATCATACCCATAGTCATAAAAATATAAAATAAATAAATAAACTATGCTTGTTAATGATATAATTCTTGTGAGTTCTCAATTATTTAAATTTAAAAATTTCTTTTTAAATTGAATTTGGTACATATTGAAAAACATATGGTCTACACTCATTTGGGTATTAATACATGCATAATTAAAAAAAACTGTAATTAATTTAAAGTTACTAATAAAAGAGATGTATTGTAAAATAAACTCAAGTAGGCAATCTAAAACAATTTGTAAATGGAGCATAAGTAAACAAAAAAAATTTAGAAGATAAAAGTTTACAAAAAAAATAAACGAATCAAAGATGGAATTATAAGACTGATACAAAATACCACAAATCAAGTAAAACCAACTCTACTTTCAATTTTTTTTAAGTTGGAGGCAGACTAGTATATATTAAAGTTAGATTGGTTGTGTTTTTATTCTCATTTTTTGTTTTCATCATTTTAGAATGTGGTTTAATTTTATCATTGTTTTGTGTGTGAAATGAAAATGTAATTGGATAAGTATTGTGAAAATTTTGAAAAAGGTTGATTGAAAATAATATTTTTATGTAATAGTGTCAAATATTTTATTGTTACAGTATTAATTAGTATTGGTTAATAGATTGTGGGCCGCATTATCTTGAGAGGTTCAAAAAAAATAATTATTTAATAAATTAGTGAATGAAAATGTTATGGAAAATTAGTATTCAATTTTATGTGAATCCCATTGTCTTGAAATATTGAAAAAAGAAATTAATATTTAATTAGTCAGTGAATTTTAATTATTTTTTAAATTAATAGGTATTATAAATTTTTTATTGGTATGAAAAGAAAATAGATAATATTTTCATTGAAAATTGTACAAACAATCACATTTTCTATTTTTGAAACAGTATAAAATCAAGAAAGTGTATTCTAGAATACAAACAATCCAGGGCCTAATCATCCAAAAGAATTACATTAGGTGGTACTATTTTCGCAATTATATGGAATCTTTTAAAAAATACACAATCAAATCTCTTCTAAATCCAACTAGAAATTTTCAAATGGCAAGAATCAAATCCTCGTTCCTGCAAATGTATAAAATAAAAAAATTATGGCAACTTCCATGCTTAGCAACATTGCATCAAAAGATCAAAAAGCCAATTTCCAATCAGCAACTCCATATCTGCGGTAAATAAATGATCAACAATGCACCAAAAAAGGAATTATTAACAATTCCCTTATGCCGCCTGCAAAAATCATTTTCAATTCCAATTCAACTTGACCAAAATTCAGCAAAAAAATTAACTATACTCATACTCAAAACAACCATGTGCACCAATTCATAGGTGTTTAAAATAAAATCTTTCAACAATTTACACTCAGTCACAAATTTAACAGACCAGCCACTCTTATCAATTATGCCAATATTAAAATATCTTTATGCACTCAAAATTTCCAAACAATTTAATCAGCCAAAAATCCAAATGAAGCTTCCAAACCAGCGACATCTCTAATATTTCCAACCAACAACTCTATGCATTATAGACTCTCTAAAGTAGCAAAAGTAATTTCCACAGACCATTGTAGAACTGAAACCACATCTAGTTGCCCTATTTCCAACATACAACTTTCAAAAATCTGAATCATCGCAATAGTAGTCCAAAAAAATACCGGCTATTAAAATTCTGTCAAAAACATTTCTGACCAAAGCATTTCAATATGAGAATTAGTGGCAAATTATTTTCTTGGTGTGAAGTTGAAAACATCACGTAGAAATTCATTTTCCTGTTAAAATATGCAGGCCTCGTAAAGGATAACTGAAGCGAAGATTATTACACAATAGTCTAAAGGAAGATTCTAACTAGAATGAGTGGTACAAACCCATGTCCTAGAAAATGCTAGATACAATTAACTATTAAAGCATGAGAAATTATACGAAAATAACCAATCAAACGTTCCAAAAACTAAACTAATAGATCCATTTGATGAAGTAAACATAGCTAAATACAAAATTGAATAGAAGTTTAAAATTCTAGACATAGCTTCTATATGCCAAATAAACCTATCCACGGATGCAAACACAAATTAACGAATCCATATCCCGGAACAAATAATATTTAAGCCAATGAAATAATTAAAAAATTATAGACAACAATTCGATAGAAGAAAGTTATGAGAGAAGAGAAACACAGTTAATATGTGTGACATCATCTTAATTAACAATAAAATAAAATAATCATCAGTTCTTATTGATAATGTACAGGTCACTATGCCAGTAAGAGAACACAAATAATAAAGCAAATTGCTCCCAAAGTGTATGAAATGTCAGTGGACTACAGAGATTGACAAATGTCTTAAACAACTACTTGCCACTTTTCCATTTTCTTGCATGAGTTTTCAGCCCTTTGCAACACACTCACACATATACACACCAGTCTTAAATTACTTCTCATTTCTAATTTGATTTTTAAACAAAAACAAACAACCAAAAGCAAATTCAAATCCATTTGAGTTTTGAAATAAACCCCCTTCTCCTTCTCGATTCAATTTTACCATCTTTTACAACCAGCCGAGCTTCGTTACTGGCACCCAGTTCTCCACCTCGATCTCATGGTGGAGGCAGCCATTGCCATGTCCACGACCTTTCTTATCTCTTTCGTGGCCACGGCCACTGAACCCATGCTTGAAACCATCGTGATTTCTTGTTCTCTCTACGCCATGATTTAACTAAGAGATTATTAAAATTGGGAAAATTGAAGTAGCAATGCGTAATTCTTTCCTCCTAAATCATTTCCATAGGCATTTAAAAATTGAAACTCGACAAACCTATAACATTTGGATTTCATTATTGAGGAGACGAGAGACTAAAAGGATGTCGTCCGTGGTCATTGAAGAAAGCTAGTCATTCTCGAAGTTGTCTCCAACCATCGGTGTTGCAATCTTCGATTAACTACGTATAAGTGTGTGTTTGCAAGAGAGAGAGAGAGAGCAAATTAAAAAGGGTTGTTGCCTTGTAAAAGAGCCATCCGATAGCATGAGGCAGGGTGGGGAGAGGGAGATAGTCAGAAAAATATATAATTTCTTCTGATCATAATCAAACAGACAAAATGATGGACAACAATCATAGAGAAATGTACAACTCAATGAAGCACAATTTAGTGAAACGGCGTCGTTTTATAACATAAAACATCCAAAAAAAAAAAAAAGAGAAGCAACACCCATGCATGGTTATAAAAATCTCATTCGCACTAGTGCTTATACTATATAGTAATATATATCTGTACTATTATATATATAACAATAGTGTGGGATTTATAATAATGCAATTTTATTTTTAATTGTGCAATTTTAATCAAAGGGTAAATTCTTAGAATTTTGAGCATTTTAATTTATTTTAATTTTTTTTATTTATTAATTGTTATCTCTAATAGATATAATTGTATTTTACCTCTAATTTTCTTTCATTCAAAATTTAAAATATATCTATCTACCTATCTATACAATTATATACAACACAACGATGTGGAATCCATAATTGTGCAATTTTGACCAAATTTTGAATTCTTAAAATTTTGAGTTTTTAAATTAAATTTAAAAATTGATTTTTAGTTATTAAATTTGATATTATTTGTTCTTTTAGAGATATCTGATTTTTTGAAATAATTTTCTTGATTAAAATAATATTCTTTATTTATCTCTAATATCAAAAAATAATTGCATTTTATCTACAAAATTATTTTTATCTCTACTTTCAATATGTGGAAGATTTATGAATAATTTGAACTCTATAGTTTGATAAGTCTTTCAGCATTTTCTCTTATCTTAAATAACTAATTTATATTTATACTATTATATATAAAATCTTTCAAAAATTATTTCATTATGTTCTCAAGTTCTAGAAATTTTTTTTCACTCTATTCTTTGTGTCCTCTTTATTTTCTAACATTTTTTTTTCTTCTATCTCTTTGTGTGCATCTCTAGTTCATTATTCAAAATGCTTATAGTTTATTTGACTTTATAGTTCACCTTTTTTTATTTTGTTTTCTTTCTTTTTTTTGTTTGTTTTGTTTTGGATATATTACATGATGGAAGAGATTTTTTGGATTCTAATGCTATAATTTTCATTTCAACCTAAATAAAGTCTATCATTTAGCTTTTATTACTATTAAATTTGTAAATTTCTATATCTTTTTTGTTTACTACATAGTTTATGTTATCAATTCATTTATTATGTGATTTATTAATTGTGTTTAATATTTTTAATTTTATTTTATTTTTATTAGTCACATTTTTCTCCTTAATTATTGATAATTTTGTCATTTCATTTTTATTTTATTTGAATTACTATACATTTAGTATCATTTTAATCATTTTTTGAATCAAGTTATTAATTTATTGTTAAATTTTGTAATTTATTTTTCAATTCACGTTTTTTTGGCTCATCTAAGTTTATAGTTTTATAGGATGACATCAATTTTTTTGTTTTAATTTTTTTAAAATTTATTTCAATTTTTGAATATTTATAATTTTAGAAGTATGTCATTTAATTTTATTTTATATTCACATATTTGTAATTATGTATCCATAAATATGTATAATTCAAACCGTAACACCTCTGAAATTCAGTATTTTCAAAAATAATGATTTAGAAATTAAGAGAATTATTGGTCGGATTTTAGGGCTCAAAAAATAATGAAATGGACTGAATTGCAAGGAAATGAGAAGTTTTAGGGGTTGGATTGCAATTTGAAAAGATTTAATTGCACATTTTAAGAAGTTTTGGGGGTTTGCATGTAAGTATTTTGGTCAGTGGGGTCAAATCATAAATTTAAGAAAGCTGCAAGGACCTAATTGAAGAAGAAGGTAATTTTTGGACTGAATTGCAAAATTGAAAAATTCAATTAAAAATCTAGCAGCTGGTAGTCGGCAGCAGGATTTCATTTGCATCTTCACCATTTTGTTTCCTTTTATTTTCTTCTCCTTTCCTTCTTTCCACCCGCAACTACCAACCATTCCTGGCAAGTATCCACCAACAACCATAAACCAACAAACTTTCTCCCTGCACCTCCAACTACATGGCAGTGCCACTAAGTATAGCTGAACACCCATCGGTGAGCCATCGATAGAGGAGAATAAGAACACCTTCACGATGTTGTTCATGGGTTTGTGATTTTTTGGGGGTCAAATCTAAGTCTGAGGCTACGATTGGGAAGAGATAAGGGAGAGGACCACCGTAGAAACCTTGCATGAGAGATCAGAGTAGCGGTAGCGACTGAAAAATAGACTACAAATACAATAGTAGAAACGGTATTTTGAGGCTATAGTCCTTGGTTGGAGCTTTTCTCGGCCTCAAAATTGAGAGCTAAGCACACTATTAGATTCAAGAGGAATAAAGGAGTAGAACAATGATGGTTTTGATATTTTTGATGATAGCAAGCAGCGCTCCAATGACTCGATACCAATTTTTTCTCCTCATTCTGACGATTCTAGTAGTGCTCTTAGTTTATGATTTTGAGGCCTTAATAAGCAATTTTAGGTAATAGAAGTTTATGGATTAAGCTTTAATTAGTTGTACCTTGATATATATATGTATGTGTAGATGTTGTACATTTCCATTTGAAGCTTTTTCCATGCTATGAGGATGATAATAATGGATATATGTGGATGGTGATTGAGATTCCTATGTAAAGAGTATATATAAGCTAGTGGACCCAAATATTGCTATGATATGATAAATTGGATTAATTGAGATAATAAAGGGATTTGTACCTTAACTTGTGGATTTATGAATTAGAACCAAGTGATGATAATTAGGACCATTATTGTGAATTTTGGATGATATGACAAGAAGGAGTATATATTCAAGAATTAATTATTGCTTAGATATTTGATTTGACATGAAATCGAGATTAATTTGAAAATAATCGACCTTATTGGTAGCTATTGGATCAATAGTGCTGTTTAAACTTTAAACTATCATGTTAACATGGTAAATTAGTGAATTTAGGTTAATGATAAGCATGATGATGATGCATTAAGAGTCAAACATGGATGTTGACTATAATTATGCTATATGGTTAGGTGAAGTGGAGGTAGGTCCCGAGGACCAACAGATGACAGATTGTGGTAGCTTTTCCTGAGACTGAAAGAGATGAAGTTCTCCCACTCTGGGTCATTGCTTGTATAAGCTTACTCATTACTTGTTGGAAATCCTTGTGAGGGTCTGCCATCCTGGCCTTACTATACCTATCTATTCTTGTGGCATAATCACTGTTATTGAATTATAAATTGTTGAGATGCTTTTTCCTTGATATGTTCTATAATCATTTTATAATATCCCTCACAAAGTCCTTCAGACTTGCCCCCGTTCTTTATCTTTTAGACAAGGTTAAGTGAAAAAAGTAAAGTTCAGACTGGGAATGAAGAATTACTTCTAGTAACATGATGGGTTCATGTGAATAATGTAATTAATTTTAGTGCCATTATATGTTAGGATTGCATGATGTTTTGAAGCATATATATATATATATATTGTTAAATGTTAAGAAGTTGAACCATGAATTGTATTTACTATTTTGAGGAATTGATAAGCTTGAATTCCGCTACTATATGTGTGATTGACAAGAGTGGAAATGTTCTAATGCACTTATTAATCTTTTGGGAAAATATTTATGGGCTTATTGCTTGTAAGACGGGTTCACATTTAAGTTTGAATTGTTTTGATATCTCTACTTAAGGTTACCTCGAGTGGGGTGTCACATGTGGTATTAGAGGCTAAGTTTTGATGATCTAGGTTTACATGGGAATGAATGATTGTAACTGGAATTGATGAATTTAGAGAAGTCTAGGTTTGTCGACGACCTAGACATTTGAACATCATTGGGATTCGTGGTTGATATTTTCTTTGGATTAGTTTGAGTATGAATTCTAATTATGTTTTACCTTGATAAAATCTTGCATGATTTAAGGAATAAAGATGAATTGATCAGTTTGGTATTAGGAGATGTGTTCAGTACTATAAGGTGTTTATAGGATCATATGGTATATCATAGGATGATTAAACTTGTGTGCCAATGAGTCTGATTTGATATCATCTAATCCTTTTTTTCTTTTATTTCGAGGCTGGAAGAAATTAGTAGAATTGATGGCATCTCAAGAAAGTTTTGGTATACCTATTCCTCATAGGGTTGGATGATGGGAAATACCTCTTGGGTGATGAGTCGGTGACTAGCAAGTTCTAGAATGAGGGGCACCTGTTTACCCACAAGCTATGTAAGAAAATGAGGTATCACAAAACCCTTTGGGGAGCCAACCAACTGACTCTGTATCAAAAAGAATCGGGAACTTTGCCATAAGATCGACAGCTAGGTGCTAGAGTGAAAGTTGTTAATGAGATGACTGAAGATCAAGCATTAGAACGATATCCTTATTTCAATCCCTTGAAGTTCCATGGAGACCCTAATGATAGGAAAAGTGAAGAATAGATTGAGAGTCTAGAGAATATTTTTGAAACACAGCATTATTCAAGTGAACAAAAGGTTCGATTTGCCACATTTCTACTAAAGAATTCCACCCAAAGTTGGTAGAAGATGATTGATTGAAGATGAGTGGCTAAAGAAACCCAATGAACTTGGGAGAACTTCACCTAGGACTTCATGAGCAAATATATGCTAGAAGTGGTGAAGCAAGAAAGAGAAAGATAATTGATAGATCTTGTACAAGGGGCATAGTCTATAACTTAGTATAAGACTACTTTTAGCCGACTGATGCAATATGCTTCCTACATCTAAGATAATGAAGGTTGACAAGCTTGACGATTTATTTAGAGGCAACAGCCAGAGCTTAGGCAAGGATTGACCATATGTGATCTACCAAATCTTAGCCTAGTAGTAAGCAGAGCACTACAACTGGAATTAGGATTTTAAAAAATTTAGAAGCTTGAAGATAAGAATCAAAAAGGAAGATCACGCCCTGAGGAGTAGAGTAGTGCTCAAGAGAAACAACCAAGGATTCAGATTCATAACGCTATTCCTTAGGGCCATCAAATCGATAAGATGACACTTTTGACTCAAGAAAGGCCACAAAAGAAATGTGGATTCTGTGGATTGCATACTTATGAAGAGTCAAGATATTGGAGAAAGCAGGATAGATGTGGAGGTTATGGCAATGACCTATACTACCTGAAATATTACCCCAATAGGAAAAGTTCAACATTGAAGGGGAAAGAAAAATAAGTGGCCAAAGGTTCCATCCAAGCTTTTAATTTGCAGGAGAAAGTCCGACACTGCATAGTTTAGCTTCATACCCAAACAGAATCTTGGGGAAAACAAGCATATAAGTTATGCCTATACTTAGTGTGTTTAAGTTTTGTGAATTTGTATCTAGTTGCTTGGGAATGTATGATAAGTTTGAATATTGATCGCTCCCTTATGTGAATATGTAAGTCTGAACTTGTGATGCTATTAGTTGTTTGTTATTGTAATGGCTTTTCAATCTTTTACATAAAGGTATTCACTCTATCATAACTAAAGTCGAGAATATATTAAGTACTAAAATGACAAGAGATTAACATGATAGGTGAGCTGAAATAAAGAATATTAGTGAGGCATACAAGTTAGGATATACAATACACCCAAGAGGCATGGGGATGTATCAAGACTTGAAAAAGTAATCATGGCAGGATGTAATGAAGCGAATAAGTGGATCGACAAACTGAATCTACTCATTTTCTACCAATTGGAATAGTACTCTGATGTGAATCTAGGCACCAGATTCTTTTTAAGGGTGAGGCTGTAATACACTTTAAATTTGGTATTTTTGAAAATAATGATTTAGAAATTAAGAGAATTATTGGTTGGATTTTAGAGCCCAAAAATAATGAAATGGATTCAATTGCAAGGAAATGAGAAGTTTTGGGGGTTGAATTGTAATTTGAGAGTATCTAATTGCACATTTTTAAAAGCTTTTAGAGTTTGCATGTAAATACTTTGGTCAATGGGGTCAGATCCTAAATTTAAGAAAGTTATAAGAACCTAATTGAAGAAGGAGGTGATTTTTGGATTGAATTGCAAAATTGGAAAATTATATTAAAAATCTGGTAGCTGGTAATAGGATTTCATTTCTATCTTTACCATTTCCTTTTCTTTCATTTTCTTCTTTTTTCCTTTTTCTCTCTACTTACAACAACCAACCATTCCCGGTGAGCTTCAACCAATAACCATTTGCACTACCCAAACTAACCAACTTTCTCCCTATACCTCTAGCTATAGATAGTGCCACCAGGTATGGCTAAATACTTATCAATGTGCTATCATGAGAGGAGACCAAGAGCACCTTCACGGAAAGGTTAATGGATTTGTGATTTTTTAGTGGTCAAATCCAAGTCTGAGGTTATGGTTGGGAAGAGCTGAGGGAGCAGATCACCCTAGAAACTTTGCATAAGAGATTAGAGTAGCGGCAGTGGTTGAAAAAGGGACTATAGATACGATAGAAATGCTATTTTAGGGCTATAGTCCTTGGTTGGGGCCATTCCCACCTCAAAATTGAGAACTAAGCACACCATTAGATTCAAAAGAAAGAAAGAAATAGAATAGTTGTGGTTTTGATATTTTCAGCAACGGCAGGTGGAACTTCGGTGACTCCATGCCAATTTTTTCTCCTTATTCCAATGTTAATTAGTGAATTTAGGTTAATGATAAGCATGATGATGATGCATTGAGAGCCAAACATGGATGCCGATTATAATTATGTTATTATGGTTTGATGAAGTAGTGGTGGGTCCCAAGGACTAGTAGACAGCAAATTGTGGTAGCTTTCTCTAAGACTACAAGAGGTGAGGTTCTCCTACTCTAGGTTGTTGCTTGTATAAGCTTACTCATTACTTGTTGGAAACTCCTGTGAGGGTTTGCCATCCTAGCCTCGTTATAACTATATGTTCTTGTGGCATAATCCCTGTGTTGATTTACTTTGCTTGATTGTACTTGCTCATAATTATTTGAAATCTGTACTTCATTATGTATTTATTCTTGATATGTTATTTAACTTGTAAATCCCTATGTGGTTTAGTACTCATTTTCACTTTTTCATGAGTTGTACCTATTTATTTGGGTGCCCAGAACTCCTATTTATTGTATCTTGTACTTATTCTTGTCCTATCTTGTTATCATATGCCTTGTCGGTATACCTGTCTGTTCTTATATAGCCCTGCTGGCTTAATTATACTTGTTTATTTGGGTTTTAGCCATGCACTAGGGATTACCCCCTAGGCATCTATGTTAATTGTACTTGGTTCTTGTACTTGTTTGTAAGTAAGATACGTCAAAGGCTATTCTTAGAGTATTTTATTCTATATACACTAAGGGCTATTCCCTGAGTATTCATTCTATTAGTTTGTGTATGATAAGGGCTATTCCCTAGGTATTCCATTTATTAGCCATATGTTAGGGCTATTCCTAGATATAGGCGATGTGACAGGGGCATTCCTGAGCATCAGTAATGTGTTAAGGCTATTTCAGGGCATTTGCCGTCCATCTGTCTGTCTGTGATGCGTTAGGGCTATTCCTAGGCATCTTCTGTCCATC
>JACGDI010005343.1:1192834-1210053 GCA_014898725.1 Jacaranda copaia | reverse complement strand
GGTTAAGTGAAAGAAGTAAAGTTCGGACTGGGAGTGAAGAATTACTTCAAGTAATATAATGGGTTCTTGTGAATAACGTAATTGGTTTTAGTGCCATTATATGTCAGGATTGACGTGATGTTTTGAAGCATGTATATATTTTGTTAAATGTTTAGAAGTTGAACCATGAATTGTATTTAGTGTTTTGAGGAGTCGATAAGCTTGAATTTCACTGCTATATCTATGATTGATAAGTGTGGAAATGTTCTAATAAGCTTATTGATCTTTTTTTTGGGTGGGTGGGGGGGATTATGGGCTTATTGCTTGTAAGACAGGTTCACATTTTAAGTTTGAATTATTTTGATATCTCAACTTAGGGTTACCCTAAGTGAGGTATCGCATGTATTTTCCCCTCGTGAAAGAGAGGCCTTGGGGTCGACTCTAACTATCTGGAATCCAGTGACCTGTTTGGGTTAAGAACATTGGATGGGGGACGTAAATTATTTTGATTAGGAATTATGAGATTGTGAAATATTCTGGAAGCTAGAATATCCATGCTTTAATTAAGAATGCACTTAATTTGTTATCAAGGTCTTAATAATATATTTGATTATATTATGAATTTTGTAATATCTAATTTACAATTTTAAGAAAAAAAATCCTAAAATTGCTCAACCAAAAAAGGTCAATGGTCATTCATTATTCTAGCCCCAAAATGTAATTAAGGATTCGAATTTGGCATTTTTTATTTCTACTATATATATATATATATATATATATCATAATTTTGTGCAAAATTTCAAATTTCACTCAAAGAAATAGAATCATGACATTAGTAATGGAAATTTTGATTTAGCACCCTATTTGCTTTAAAAATTGAAAATTAAAATTTGGTGAATGTTTGAGTGGATGTCAGTATATATGTGTGCACGTAGACAAAAGTAAATTAAAGATCAAATTAAAAATAGGGTGCCCTTATGTCTAAATTTCTTTAAATAATTGAGTGAAGTGCAATAAACTAATATCTCTAAAGTTTTTTGCCTAATAAATCGTAAGACCTTCAAACAAATCAAATTTAATATAATTATTATTGATTTTTAGGTTAACTTTAAAAATATGCAAAGAAATCAAGTGGGTATAGCAAGAAAATAACTAATTGAATGTAGAAATAAATAAATCAAGAAGCAATAAGCATAAACCAAAATGCACAAATTACTAGAAAACTTAGTAGCAATAACTTGCTTGGATTGATAAAACTACTTAACTAAATTAGTTAATAATTTGTTGATTGATTGTGTGTTTACTGTTGACACAATATTTTTGGGCAAATTACCCTTTGATAGCTCAAATAAATGAACTATCGATTTGCTTGCAATTTAAGTCAATGATAGATTTGGACTTCATATAATAGGTCAATCTAAAATGAAATGTTCAAATTTTTATTTATTTTGACTTAGCTAGTTGGGCAAAAATATATTTAAGTGTGGCCTATGAAGAAATTATGCCTGTTTAAATGCAAACTAGCATTTAAACCCAAGGAAAAAAGTTTAAGCTCCAAGTTGAGAAACCTTTAATTTATGTCTATAGAAAGGAGGCACCTGAGGGCTACCAAAGATCAAGAAATTTAAGTATCAAATCTCTAAGTCTCGAACTCCTATAACAACAAAGCATTGCAACATGTGAATGAGGAAATCATATGCTATTCAAGAACAAGCTGCAAGCCTCTTTACATCATACTTTGGAGAGAAGAACTAGAGGATCAGACTTTCTTTTCAAGAGTATTTCTCAAAGATTACACCTCTTTATATTTTAAATTTGTTATTTCATTTGTCCATATATTTTATTATAATTTTTTGTAGAGATGAAATTTGTGTTAACAAACTTTTGGCATGCCTATTAATCCAAAAAAAACAAATATATATATATATATATATATATATTTTGGCATGCCTAGTGGGATCTCTACGTGTAGCACTTCATCCGAAAGGTACTTACTCCAAACCGAGGTACTACTCCGATCGAATTTCCAAAATTTTCTAAACACAAAATAAGTACCATTAAATTTTTCAATTTAAATTACATCATAACAATCCAAATAATAAGTAAGATCCTAATCAATTAATGACATGCTATATCATCTAGTCATGCTGCAAAACTTCAAACTAAATTTGAGTTTCCCTAATATACGATCACTCAAAGGCTCATGTCTAACAACATAGGATAAAAACATAGCTTAATAACATACATATTATATACACTACACGCGCATGTCACACCCTTACTATTTGTAGATACCTTGAGAATACTATTTACATTGTGTGCAATGGACAAAAGGAAAGGAACAACCTAAAGAGGTGAAGTCTAAGTAACTTAATGAGGTAAACATCAATATGCATCATCAAATTAAGGTGACTAGAACATAGTATATATCTATATGTCTATACATATAACAAATGTTTATTTCAAATACGAATAGCTAAAAGAACACATTAAAATTAGATAATTAAATATAATTCCAAATAATAGTTAAAATCACTTTGACATCTCAAAACTACAATCCTCATTTCTAAATTTTAAAGAAAGGAAGATATTTTGAACTTAAGAAAAGAATTATTTTTCTACAAACCATTGGAGAAATTTGATTGATCTTTTCATGAAAGATTACTTCATAAAATCCACGAGTTAAAGTTGAAATCAATAATTTTCATGTGAAATTCATGTCACTTGATTTGTCTCAACACCGTCCCATACTAATGAAAAGACTTCTCAATTCCAATACTTTTCACATAAAATCTTAGATCACATGAATTATTATAATATGAATGGGTAGGGTCAATCCTTGACATCGGTGGCACCAAAATCATTTATGAGCCAATAAAAATAGCCTCCATAACCAACATAAATTAATTAAAGACTAGTAGAGATGGCCTCCACATCTAATACAAACTGGTAGAATGACCTATATAACCAATGTATTATAGGCTGATAGAGACAGCCTCTACAACCAGTATATTACGGACCTATAGAGACAGCCTCTACAACTAGTATATTACGGACCTATAGAGCAACCTCCACAACTAGTATATTATGGGCCAGTAGACTAGCTCTGACGGTCTCCACAACCGGTCATTATGGGCCAATAGAGATAATCTCCACAACTAGTGTATTACGGGCTAGTAGAACGGCTTCCACAATTAATGTATTATGTGCCGATAGAAATAGCCTCCACAACTAATGTATTATGAGCCAATAGAGATGGCCCCAACAATAACTATATTACGAGTTAGTAGAGCTAGCCTCTACAACCAAAGTATTACAGTCCTATAGAATGACCTCCACAACCAATGCATTACAAGCTGGTAAAGACAACCTCCTCAATCAATCTATTACGGGTCAGTAGAGATAGCCTCCACATTGGTCAAATCATAATTTCTTTGAAAGTTCTATAATTCTATTAACAAACTCAAAATCAAGTTCAGATGGGATCATCAAAAAATTTTAGATTTCAAATTAAACTTTTCAAAGTTCTTTCAAATAAGGATATTGTTAATGAGAAAGCATCATCAAATTAGTATTTAATGACTTACTTCAAGAAAGGAGTTGTACATAATATTTGGCTAATATCTCAAGTTCAATGCAGGAATTCAGAGATAAATATATTAGAAATAAAATAGTATAGAAATGAATCGATTTCTTTGATTCAATCCAAGAGCGATCAAGCAATAATATTATATTTATCATATATAGGTTTTTTCCCCAGCACGAAAATCTCATACTATAAAGTATAAATCTAACTTGGCAATATGGGGTAGCAAAGCTTTCCTCAATGACCCCAATAGCTTGTCTCCCCATTACCTAGTTATCCCAAAATATAGTATTAAAGAGACTAAAATTAATAACTTTATTTAAAATTTTCTAATTTATATAGCTATGCTCAATAGATTGGTAATTTATTTTCTTCTCATAATCCTTATTAATTCCATGTTAGGATATTAAGACGTTTAAATATGCTGAATTTTTTTCAACCATATAATCATATATCTAAATACTAATTTTTTTATCAAGTAATATCACTCAATCCTGTCTTATATTTTTAAACCGAAGCTCCAATTGCTTATTTGTCCTAAACAACATAATTTTATTGATTATTTTGATTCTTGGTAATTATCTTACTTGTTTGACTTGATTTAAGCTCCGCAAATCAACATTTATCACAAGGTTATAATCCACTTATTATTTGGAAATCCTTCTCTGCCTAATCATAGGTCCATTATTGATTGTACTACTTGTCATTACTAATTTCAATCAATTTAACATTTACTCATCCCAACTCCACTAAATTAGATGCTTACACAAATAATTCTAAACCAGTTCATTTCTAAACTTACTCGATTCATAAGTAATTTGCTCCATTGATCTTTATTCATAGACTCAACTCTTCTAATTAACCATATCAAGTTCTTAACTTAGTAATGTTAGAAACCCATCCCTAACTTAAAACTAATGTAACTCTAATTTCATCTTCAAGTTCGTAAATTTTCAATCTTATAATATAATTAAGCCAAAGTTCAATAATCGAAAAAATAATCTTAAATCCATGACTTTTATCCAAATTAAGTCAAATTGGGACCTAATCCCATGCCTAGAATACTCCAGGTGAACTCAAAAATAGATTTTGGACACTTTATCCGATTATTAATGGAGCGCTGTCGAAGCTAGATACTGCTACCACCAGTAGGTGTAGCTCAACACTAGAAGCAGAAGCCCTCAAGAAACTTTTAAAATTTGTTCCTAAAACTCCCTCAATTTTAATCCCAAAACTCCACCACCACCGCCATGCGCATGTCTCCAACTAGTGAAACCCTAAATAGCGACAGTCTCACCTCAATGAACATGTCACTTACCTCTCTTTAATTGTCCCCAAACACTACCAAAAATAGGAAACCTACTACCATTGTTGTCCAAGTCCGTCACCGTCCTATTCAAATCACCACCACCGTCTACTATGTCTCCCAACTAAAGTTACTAGAAGCCTCAACTTAGCATACCCATCAATCTACACCTGTTAATTTCTTATTTCTATCACTTATCATCATTAAATCACCAACACCAAATTAATGCCCACTACTGCTTACTTTTCCAGCCAATTTTTTGATCACATTGGAAGGTATTTGGAATCAACACATTCTTTGCCTCGAGTAAAAACTGATTATGGCCTTAGCTTTTAGTTTTCTAGTTAATTTGTTAAGTATCTACAATTAGGCTTTAGCCAGGTGCACAAGTGAGAATTAGATAAAGTCTCAAGCAAAATCTTTTATATAAACATGTTTTCTCAAAATCTCAAATTAAACCTAAAAGTTTTGAACTACCTTCAATTGACCCCTTTAACTTTTTAATCGACTTCAGTTCGATCCCATAATTCTAATTTAAAACTTGAGTGCTTAGTATTACACATTTGCCCTCTAACATTTAAATCCAAAAAAATTACATCCTTGCCTTATTCACATATTAATGCTATTCTATTTTCAATAATTATAAATAGACCCTAATGAACTTTATTTAGGGAGAAATTAAGCTTAGTTTATTTTATCCATCTATTAATCTGGTGACATAGTGATTTATGATTTAAGAATTGAAAACTTAGGGTGTTACACTTCACCTCTTATGTTTTCTTCCTATATAAAAGTTCAACTTATCATTTCCAAGATGCATCGTAGTTCTTAAAAAATCAAATGGCTTTAAACAAGAACATTAATGACATTGCTAATCCAACCTTCACCAAGGGAAAGATTAAAGATATGCAATCTGAGGGCTCAAACCTAGCAAGGAAATTAACTCTAACTCATCCCTTTCTAGCAAGCTTCGTGCTATGGAAACTAAAGGTGCTGCTTTGAATGTTGGATGGCTCTAACTATTTCTTATCTCAAGATAGTTGTCAAAGATAAGGATTTTCACATCTCTCAATTGATGAGCAAGTTAGAGTATTTTGATCTTGGAGAATCTAGCCACAATATCATAGATTCACCTCTACTTGTGCTGCTAAGGAAAAACACCATGGCAAAGCCTTCAAAGAGCACATACCCTGATAGAAACCCAAAAAGGGTAATAAGATCTAACCAATCCACAACTTTTGTCACTGTACCTTTTATGCAATATGGGCACGTTTGGATATATAGATATGGTTGATAAAATTATATTGATACAATGGGATTATACTGTTCAAGATAAGTTAATACTATGTTTAGGACTTAGGATTATGCATTTTGGATATATATTTATTTTATCAATGCTTGTATGGATACAAAAATTGAATAATTGGCTACTTAATTTACCAAAATACCCATTATAATTAGACAAGTTCAAATACCAATATTTTCATTCATAGGTATAATTGTCAAATGACTAATTTCTTTTTTCCACTCTAATTTTGGATTACACAATTTAGGCCATCTTGGGGAGATTAATTATCAATTGAAAATAGGATTGTGGACTGGGCCCTTTATCTATCTTAGGCTTTTTCCACCTCATCCAAACACTGGTTGGGACTTGATAATATAATCTATCAAGCCCGATTCACCAATCTAAACATTCCCTAACTAAATGATAATATCATCAATACTATAAATGCTTAATATGGAGGACCAACTCTAATTTTATTAGCATACCCCAAGCTATAAACTAGACGAATTGGTGCCCTGAGGATGCCAAGAGGATATTAACACCACCAAAAGTCCAACAATTGGGTAAATAGGATAATCTAAAGCAATATGTTGCCACTATGTAGAAACATGTAATAATGCAGGTACCAAAGTTGATCTTTTAACATAAAAATTTTGTGCTCTCTTTAAAGAAATATATCAACCAAGAGCTAGAATCAATTGATAGATGGGAGCATTTTAAGATGGAGTTCTTAAATTACTCCAATAATACACATCGCACTGTGAGTATGATCGAGTTTACTAATACAAAGGAATGGAAAAAATCAATCATTGACTATATCAATTGTTGGAAAGCAGTATGTCTAACTATGAAGGCAAAGTTTCAAAGGTATTAGCAATTGAAAAGTGTATACAAGGTATGTACTGGGAACTCCTAACATTCTCCAAGAGATCAAGCCACATGACTTTGAAGAATTAGATCTTTATGCCTATGACATGGAATTGAGTGTTGCCACTTGTGGCCCTGTCATGCTAGTAGAAGAATAAAGGAAAAAAGAGAAAAATTCTAGGAAGAATGAAAAGTTTATTAAACCCTTGGCCAAGGAATCCATGGCAATGAAAATCACTGCAAAAAGAAAAAAGAAGTCACAAAGAACTAGAGACCTATAAGGTCTAATGATGGACACCTATCTACTTTGAATGAGATGCAAGAAAATAGATATATATTATTTCCTCAATTACATGTGTTACATATATGAAAAGTTGTCACTAAGAAGTTAATTGAACTACCTGAACTAAAATTCTTGAGGAAGGTGGGAAGTAGATGACCCAAAAAAATTACAAGTACCATCAGACAGTCAACTATCCTATATAGAAGTGTTTAGTGTTCAAAGATAAAGTTGTAGCTTTGATAAAATATGTAAGATAGTCCTTGATACTAATGATATTACAGATACAAACCTTGCTCCTATTTCTACTATTAACTTCAATATATGTGTGGTTGCACGCAAAAGAGAAGTTGCTTCTTGCTCATCATCAATAGGCACATCAATAGTACTACAATTTGGGAAGGACACTTGATTATTTTATACCATATCCGATGAATTAATAGGAATTAAATAGAGTACACATCAAGTAATAAATTATAAAATATATAATTTAGACTCAATTAAATGTTAGCTAAGTTAAACATGGCCTATGCATAATTGCTAAAAACTGAAAGAGTTGGAAATAATTAATCAAGGAACCAAATGCTCTAAATTTGGACTATTGGGGGTGTCAATGTAAATGAGCAAAACATTTAGGGCATGAAATTGAAAGTTGGGGATCAGGCTAAAGGTAGTAAAATTTAAAGGGATTTAATTGTTGGTGGTCAAAGACTTTTGGCGGATAATTTGCTGGAATGTGTTTTATATAAATAACTACTCTTGAGGTTTGTCAAATTGTCAAACATAAAACTAGAGAAATCATATACCACAAATTCTGCAAATCTATCAAAAAATTAAAAAATTAGCTCGGTAGTTAGCTTCCCCACCTTATGAGAGCGTATACATATGAGAAACCCTAAGAAAATAGTAATGAAATTGATGTTGAGTAGGGAGTGGATGATGCATATTTCGCCTTTGAGTCTCCACCATCTTCATTCACATCTACAAGATATGGTAATGCATTCTTAACAACTTTAAGCAAAGGAGGTACCTCTAAAGACGATCACAACATTTTAGGTATACTCCTTTTGATATTGTCAACGTTTATGGTTGCAGTGCTTGAGGAACTTGAGGTAGTATTTTTCAATATTGTAGTCATGTAGGAATCCATGTGATGCTTTAATTTGATTAAGAGAAGAGATGATATGTAGAGATTATTCCATTGGGCATCCTAGAAAGTTGTATTGCAAACTTTATGTCAATAAAAATAAAATTTAAAGACAAGAAAAGTTTGTACAAACAAAAAGGAACGAGCAAGAATGCTTTGTTCCTGGGGCTCGTCTACACCACATCGACCTAGAGCTGCTTCATAACTCAGTTCTAGAGACAGTCGGGCTCGGATAGGAGCGAAAAGCAGCTCGACCAACCCTATCCCCTAACCCTCGAATTTATTTAATTCTATAAGTGTGGATACAAACTCTGATCTAAATCCTCTAATCCTTCTTTTTAAAAGATGACTTTGAGCTTTGAAGGCTGAATTCAACACTTTGATCTCCTCCAGAGTTGACTGTGTTCTTTCATAACATTGCTAGAGGGATTTGCACTATAATTTCAGATCAAATACCATAATTTGATGAGCTCCATGACGAAAGCCTTGAACACCATGGATCTTTTTGAATTTGGTTTAGGGAACAATACTAATTTAAGGGCTTCGCATAGGAATCTTGAATCAAACGCTATCATTTGATGAGTTTTGCGATGAACACCTTGAATATTGTGGATCTCATTGACTTTTTTTAGAGGATTGTAGAACTTCCTTCAAAGCCTCTCGTAGAACTTGTTTGAATTGTTATGTCTGGCTTCTTGAGATGATCCCTATAAATATTTGCATGGCTCAAGCTCTTGCTATAATTATTTAATGAAGTGGCATGATTTGATTAGTCCTCTATGATTTCATTGGTATTTATTTTCTTAATCACAAGATATTATTTGGATTACCAAAAATCTCTATTTTGCTTCCTTGTTTTGCTAGATATGATTTGACTACCTCATATGCCTTAATATATGGTAATATTTGATTTGTTCACCAACTGAATATTTTACTTAATGTTGTAATTTAATTTGGGATTTCAAAATATAAATAAAATTGATGAATTAGCCAATAAAATTTTCTTATCTATATAGTATTCCCCTAACACTAGGTTAGAATCCAATTTACTCAAGGTTGTGTAATAAAAATTGCATTTATGCAACTTGAATCAATTTACCTTAGAATGGGGGGATCTATAATTAGTAATGAGTTGAAAAAATTAATTAAGCACTCATAAAGAGTTGAAATAATCATTAAAGATAGGTTGATTGGAATTAAATAAGCAATTGGATTTTTTATTTAAAACATAAGATATGTTTGAATAATATTATGGAAAAGAATATCTATTAATTAGACATATAGTTATTTTTTGAAGTTGATAATTAAGCACATTTAAATGTATCTTAATATCAAACTTAGGATCAACAATAATAACTATAAAGAGATTGAGGAAAACAAGATGTTAAGTTTATTAAGTAAAACTGCATTTAAGTTTGGAGATTGGGTTAATACTATTCCATATCACCTCATACAACGCATCGGGTTGATTAGCTAACATGGACAAGGAACATCACGCTCATGAAGATAATGTTCCACCACCTAATGTCAGTTAGGTAAGGTTTATATTAATTAGTACAAGATTTTTTTCGCTGGGGAAAAAACATATATAGTAGATATGTTATTATTGCATGATCCTTTCTGCAATGATTTGAGAAATTGATCAACTGCTTTATGTTGTTTTGTTTCTAATAAATGTGTTTTTTTATTTTTGCATTGAATTTGAGAATCTGATTAAATGCTCTATATTGTTTTATTACTAAAGTATATTCTTGGATCTTTGTTTGGAAATTGAGATTTTGAAAATAATGATACTTTTATATGAATCAAGTACTGAAATATATTTATGAAAATAGAACTTTCTAAGTAATCAAATTGTTAAAGTATGATTTGACTAGTGTTCTACTAAACATATTGCCACTTTTCCTAATACTGATAATGTGAAAGGCGCTTAAGATGACTAACTTGTATTTGATGTTAGAAATTGTTCTTATTATTTTAATTTATATGCATCGATTGTGAATTGATAAATTTCATTTGAGATGTTAGGACATTATGTTCCATTACCCTTGGGGGCACCCTTTGAAAGTTCTTTTATTCTCGAAGATGCCTTTGGGAAGTTTTGGGCTTAAAATTGGAAAGATGATTTGTGTTAATCTCCCAGCTAGTACTATTTTGGGTCTAGATTCTCAAGGTAGTTGGACATGAATGGTGCCTTGGGTTAGATTGGCATGTAAACAGTCATGCCATTGTATCTACTTATCTGAGTTAATCATTTAGCATCTGGAGGGATGAGGATGCATCTTGTTCTGATATCGAGAGTAATAAGGTTGGAGTCCTTTTCCACAGCTCGGTTACTAAAAGTGACATGCGAACTTTGTGAATCAATAACTACAATTTTAGAATCTTGAAACGAAAATGCATTAAAAATTGTGAATTCTTTTTATTAGTATGAGATGGTGTTGGGATGGATCATTTCAGTGTACAGAAAATATCTTTTTTTTTGTTAAAATAATTTATGTTTTGATACTACTCAAACTTGGGAAGGAGTCTTCAAGTGATCAAGTTGGAGGAAGAAAAAAAAAGGGTCCACAGTGGTGTTCTCCTTGCCGACCAATCGATCACTAATGGCAGCAATGTTAAGTACTTACTAGGCACTTGAGACGGTCATTCACATGACGCCTATCTGTAGGGCTCATAGAGCACTAGCCTTGGGTGCTCAAAGATGAGCCCTTACAGGTGATTGTCTAGGGTACCCATGCAACGTTTAGAGTTAGAACCCATTAAATATCGACTTTAGATGACCATGACATGCTAAGGATGGGCATCCCTAGTGTGTGGGATTAAGCGCCCCTAGGCACCACCAATTGGTGATCGATCTCCAGCACTAGCAACAACCAATGTGAGGGTGGTCACTTTAAGTGGTTGTGGATCATCAAGTTTAGTTCAGGTTCATGGGGTCATCCTCCTTGCAATATCACAATGTATTCTAAGTATAGTATTTCATTAGATGTGCTATCAATTCAAGCCTTAGAAAGTTTTGAAAATTCTTAGAAGTTCACCTTAGATGTGCTATCAGTTGTCTTTTATGCCCAAAAGACAAGTTGAGTCCACAAATAGGAGCAGAAAAACTTTGATGGATCTATGCATGTCAAAACCAAAAACTATAAATATTGAGTCCTAGAGAGAATTGAGGCACAAGAATACATTCACAAAAAATTACAAACTTAGAAAATTTTTTGAGAGGACAATATCTCACTACATGTATTCTAGAGAAAAAAATGAACTAACATGTTGCTATCTTTCAAAAAGGACCTATTCCATTTTCATGCAACATCATGTTTGATACGTCACCCTTGAGATAAAAGATATCCAACTCTTGAATTTGATGCAAAGAAGTTATGGCATGAAAGGATCTTGTGATCGATCAATTATTCTAATATGTGTTTGAAATTGTACAATTTCTATTAGGATATATGTACGATGATTAGTTATTCATCTCTATATTTGCCTCGCTAGTTGTTAGGACTTACAACCCCTATATGTTCGATCTGTTATTTTTCCATATTAAGAATTGATTAGTAGAAATAACTTGAACAGGAGGTGTATATAGTTCTACTATTTTACATGAATTGACACTGAATATCCTGAATTCAAGTACATATTGAAAATAGAAGTTGTATTGTTTTCAAAAATATTAAAAAATTTGATATCAATGTATGCTGAGATAAAGATATTGAAGTGAAATAAGTTGCCAAGGGATTTATGCTGGTTTTTATATTTTATTTTTGAATTATTGAATTTTATTTGAGTAGCACTTCAACTTGAAGCAAACATATTCCGAATGGGATGCTACATTTTTAAGCCAAAATTCATATTGCTGTTAATTTTAAATGACAAGATGACCAAAGACAAATACCCATCACATTGCATTAGAATGGAAATTCAATATGCTAATTATTTAATGCAAGTAATAGTATCTATGGTTTGAGTATATAAAGTGTGTTTATGTTTCTAAAACAACATGCAAGTTATTGCAAATATAGATTTTGGATATGTGTATGTAATAATTATCATTCTAAGTGATTATGAAAAATAATATATAAAGCAAAAAATTCATTCGCATATATGTAAAGGTAAAAATAAAAATTGAGTTAGGTGTTATTTTCTATTCTTTTGAAACTACCAAGGGAGTACGTGTTATGCTATAGAAGTTCAAGGGATTACATATGCTATAGAAGTTAATGCCATCTTCCCTTTATAAGAACATATGGAGGTGAATTATTTACAACCAAAAAGTAGTTTAACTTGGCTTTAGTATTTAAGTGATGTTTAGTTTCAATCACAGTTTTCATCTTCACATAATGAAAACAAATACATTTTCTCAAAAATGTTTGATTTTTGAAAAAGAATTTCTACTAAAAATGGGAAAAGTGTGATTTGAAGCCAAACAGAACATTGCATTTATCTTTGGTGTTACCGCTCTTCTGCGGTTAAAAACCCAAAAAACTCCGTGGATTTACCGTTTCATCTCCTTTTTCCATCGCTATTTAATTGCCAAGTGCTGTATCTGGAGTTTTCTCTTGCTAGATTTTCTTGATTGGCACCTCCGCTCTCTCCTGCTCCATCTCCGCTGCACCTTTCGTACCCATTTCTCCCCTTAAACCATTAATCACCCTAAACCCTCAAACTTTGTGCCTTCCGATCCTCAAAATCTCTTTATATGTAATATAATGGGAAAAAGAAAGAGAAGGGCGGATAACAACAAAGCACCACCACCTTCAGGTGAATTCTTTATATGTTGTCTTTTACGGTTGATTTTAGTGGAAAAAATTTCTTATGTTTTTTGGGTCATTGGAATTTAGATGATCAATTCTTTGTGAGTGGATTTTTTCTATTTTTTTCCTTATTTTTTTGGGTTCATTAGACGATCCATTGGGTGGTCACACTACGTCGTTTAACGCTGTATGTGGTTTGTGATCACGAATCAATCGTTGTATTTTTTTGTTTTTCTTTATTTTTTTTTCTATTTTTATGAAGAACAGTCTCATTTATGACTCTGCTTGTCCGTCAATGCTATAGAAATGAATATCATTTCTTTCTTATTCTTAGGTAGCTTTTAATAAATACAATTGAAGCATGAAAGGATGCAAAGTTGCCCTAAACTTAAAACGCAATTTAGACGTATTTGGTTGTGAAATTAGGCAGTGTTGACTGATGTTGTCTTGAAGTTTTTTGAGTTTTTGGGGTGACATGCTTGTTCATTTTATCCAAGGTTTAAAGATGATGGAATATGTTTGATAGATTTTCAGCACTAGAGGAATTGTACTTTGCATATCCTCTCAAAAGAAGTAGAGCAGATTTTTCTTTCTTTTTTCTTTTCTTTTCTTTCTTCTGTGTGGTTGAGGAGGCAGAGGTGGGTAGCCCATGGGGCATTGTTTGACTTGATGATTTTAAGAGAGAAGAGTTGCCTCTTCTTGTATCTGGGTAATACTTCACAGAAAATATCTCTCATTCTATCCTTTTTGGAATTCCCATACCGAATACCCTTTTTTACTTGTGAATGCTAGCAGAAATATGCACATACTAGGATCACACAAGTATTGGTTATATGCATCATCTGTGGACTGATAAAGTGTATGAGGTGTGATTGTTTGATTTCAGGATTCATGGTTCTGAATGAATGTAGGTGTCTGTATAATTATTGTGTTTTTGCTTCTTGAAGGAGACTGAATCTTTATTATTAGCTAACATACACTTTTTACTTCTGAATGCTAGCAGCATAGCAATTTGCATGATAAAATATGGACATATTTGATTGTCCTATTCCATGGAATTATGTTAATGTCACCTACTCATAATTAATGTTTGCTCTTGAGCTCGACTTCTTTATGTGCATTTTTGTTTTTGGCATGTTGTTGCTGTTTGGTTACTTTCAGCCCGTAAATCTAGATAATTCGTTTTGGAAGTGTTCCATTTTGCCTTGTATATTGTGGGTACGATAATGAATTTTATATATTCTTATTTTTTTCCTGCTGGTTTAGGATGATAACGTTACGTGTCTTTCAAATTTAAGTTGGAGTTGACTTGATCATTTTGAAACTATTGGTTGGCAGCCCTTCAGCCTTCCCTTTTCAATTTAACAAACTTTCAAAGTGGAGGATTTCAGCAGCTTGCTGGCCATTTTGTTGATTAAGGTCATATTCTGTGATAACAAATGGCCAATTTACCCACGTGAGTTGGGACATAATTTGGTCAAGAATAATTGCCTGTTTGCATTAGAATCCCTAATAGGTTCTATCCCCTTAGCAATATAATCGCCGAAGGAGCATAATAGGCATACCTGATCTAAATGCTTATTTGTATTATTGCCCTATACTCAAAAGACCAGTTTGATGCATATCTAGCTGTGTGCTTGCTGAAATTCTTCAACTGGAGAATTATGATGGGTAGAGGATTAAGAGTTATGGTAGATACTGAGGCACTATCCTATGGGGGAATGTTTTGAAGGTGCCTAATGAAAACAATCGAAATTTTAGAAACACTGGTGCTGATCTTTCTTATTTTAGTGGTTTTCTTTGGGTCTTCCAGCTTAGCAAAACCTTCAACCATATTTTATTTCCAGACTATACGCAATGAACTTCTCTGTTCTGGTTTATTGAGGTTAAGACCATGTTTTTAAATGGCACATTTGATCATAGTGCAAGCTTTGTTGGCAAATTCATGGATAAGTTCAGAGCATGTTTGAAATCTAGAAATATTACTAATATGTGTTTTAGTCCACTCTTTCTCCTGAAAAAGGAAAAAAGGGTTTTCTCTGGTGAACTGCAATCTTCTGTCATCGTCGACTAGCAGTACAATGATTAGGCATGTCTGATCTATTATTTTTCTCTTATTAGTACCTATTGCGGACCTATGTCAGCTACAATTTGCGGTTGCATTTATTTCACTTTTCTGTTTTTGATAAAGAGTCATTTACTAACTTTTGATTTTACATTCTATCCAGATATTCAATTGAATCATTCTGATCATTGTTTGCTATAAATTTCAGACTTCATACCACATGCACCTCCAGTGGATCTGCAACCAGAACAGGTTTCTTTATCATAGTTCACTTCTCTCCCCTCCCTCTCTCCCTCCTTCTCTCTCTCTCTCTCTCTCTCTCTCTCTCTCTCTCACACACACACACACACACACACACACACAGACATTTTGAGATTTAATGTTATCATACTGCAGAGATCTTCTGACCAAGCTGAAAGCAGTGCAACTCAGTCTCTACCATCTTCTATGGATGTAATGGATAATTCTCTTAAGAGACCACCAGGCCACCAATCACCTCTTAATCAGAACTATGGGTCTACCCGTACAATATTATTCAGACATTCTCGTCATCCTTTTGGTGGCCGCCATTATTCTAGACGAAGTTCTATGAACCACTCTGATGCATCTCCCTCTAATTGGAAGGGTTCTCCTGTCTATGATCCTAAGTTGTCCTTCAAACTAGAAAGTAAAGACATTTTGGATTTCCCGTATAGAGGTACGCCCACTATATTCCTCTTTGATTTCTACATAGTCCAATCAGGTGACATATTTCCTGAGAGTTAAACTGAATTCTCAAGTATAACTGATGCAGCCTTCAGAAGTAACTTTTTGGATGCTCACTTCTCATTTAAATATTGTCTCTCCCCAATATTGCATTTTATTTGTTGAATTTCAGAGATCAGGGACAGAACATTCCGAAAAACGGAGAGGATAAGGTCAAGTTCATTGGCACAGAATGCAGTATTTGGAGAAGCACGGAAGATGGAATGCAGGATATGTGAGAAGCGTTTGAAGAAGAATCCCTTAATTCTTGAGAACTCTATTTCATCCAGTGATCTCTCAGTTGTGGCGGTTTTAGTTTGTGGCCATGCTTATCATGCAGACTGCCTGGAACAGAAAACAAGCGATGAAGATAGACAGGATCCACCATGTCCACTGTGTAAGCCGGATATTGTAACTGATGATGCCTGAAATAGGACAAGAGTAACCGTACAGGTTTTCTGACATGAAACATAAGAAATTAGAATTTGGTTAGATTGAATGTAGCGAGCGGCTATATATCTGGTGCTTTTGCTGGTATTGTAGAGCTGGTTTTGCAGCATGCTCTCTAGTCAGTCTTCAGCAGAGTTATAATATTTGGTTTTGAGTTTGGAAGATGCTGATGGGAGTGGAAATGTAATAAGCAGCTATATAAAGTTTCATGATGCAGCATTGTTCTGGTTTTGCAGTTCTATATCAGGTTTATAAGCTGCAGATTAAGTCAGTACAACTACAATAGTTGCTTTCTTCCCTTACAGGCGGAAAGATATTAAGAGTCAGAACAGTGGTCAATGTTTAAGCATTTGTAAATGATATTTGATTTGTTTTGTTAGATTTTTTACTCCTAAATGTCCAAAAGAAAACTAAACATCATATCAAAATTCCTTTTTTTTTCTCCTGGTATTTTGAAAAAATCATACTGTATCCCTTAAATAGAATCATTAAATAGACTTCTATTTTCACATCATCCAATGAACATTTTCAAAATACTTAACCTAAACAAGAAAAGAAAAGAAAAAAAAAGAAAGAAAAGAAAAAGAAAAACTAAACAATGTCCATAATATAAATTTGCTTATTGAATCCATTTATTATCTTTCTTATTTCTGTAACTTTTTGTATTATATCATTCTTGATGCTGCAAAGAGCTTAATGGTCCAGAAGTCCGGTGGATTGAGATGATATTGGGCTTGAGATCTGCAACAA
>JACGDI010005343.1:1164884-1180167 GCA_014898725.1 Jacaranda copaia | reverse complement strand
AAGTTGTTGGATTCGGTCAGGCATGCTTGGTGGTGCTTGACAATGACCGATCAACATGTTGGAGATGCAAACAGGCCACGGGCGTTGCTAGGACCGGGTAGCGAGCCGTGCGCCAAGGGATGGACCCTGACTGATGCATGTGCGTGCAGAGCTGGGCCGTGCGCACACTGGTGCGACACTCGACCGAATGGTGCGCACACTTGTGCGGGACTTGACCGAATGGTGTGCACACTTGTGCGGGACTTAGCAGGACAGTGTGCACTTTGATCGGCACTTGATAGGATGGTGACCGAGACTTGGGCACAGCTAAGCGGAGCAACATGCACAAGCAACATGCTGGCGTGCACGGACGGGCAACGGCGCGCACAGCAACAGGTTGGCGGGAAATGGCTGATTTGGCTGACAGCCTAGCGACATGTTGGCACGTTGGGGCAAGTGCTTGCTGATGTGTGGGGCAGTTAACCGAGCAAGCTGGCAGATGATTTTCAGTAGGGAAGGTTGCAAAGTAGTAGGACGGTTGTGGGCTGATTTTCGATAACTGCCCGAGACACTTGGCGCAAGCAAGCTTCACTTCGGATAACCGCTCAGCACAACCGCCCGGGACACCTGGCAGCATTAGCATAGCTATGCCACATGTTGGCTTGTGATAGGCTAGCGTCCTAGCAGTGGGGGATGTCCACTGTAGCTGATTATTGTAAACGATACTTAAGCCTTTGACCTCATGGTTTGCATAAGAAGCTAAGTCAGGACAACTTGAGTGGTGCGAGTTAGTCTTGTGGCAAACATTGTGTGAAGGCATTGGCATCCTGTGTATTAAACTGTTGGATTAATACGAGGCTGGGATTGGTTCCTGTAATTTGATGTGTCCCTTAAATTAATTCCGCTGCATGCTCGTTCGATTACATGTTGCCTTTGCTTGATCATTATGTTGCCTAACTCGCACACTTGCACAAAATGGGGTGCACGAGTAGGCTGACTAGGCTTGGGCCGGCATAGGCCGCACAGGATCGCATAAAGATGAGCGAAAATTTATGTGAAAAATGAACCCCTGTGATAGCTACCATGGCCAATAGATATGGCCATGGCAAATCTAGTTGCTGGGCATTAGCCACCCGACGACCAAGGGCCAAGGGATGTGGGTAGGTGGTTTGGGGAAAGGGTGGGAAGGATTCTGGTATGTATCGCCATGGCCCGTGCGGCCCACTTGGGGGCCATTGTGCCAAGGTGGCTACTAACTGGTGGCCATGGTTGGGGTTGGGTAGTTTTGTGGTCGATGGGGGAGGGAAAGCGGGTATATAATATATATTATAATCATTATTATTATTATTATTATTTAACTTAATAAATAATTTTATATAAATTGAGTTAAATTATTTTTGACCTATTTATAAATTTTCAATAAAGTAAATTATATTATGTAGTTAAGAGCATAAATTTTTAGTTTATTTTATTTTAATTAAATTATTTTTGATATATTTATTATTTTAATATTATGAAGTATACAATTTAAAATTATTAAAATTATGTTGTTCAAGATGATAGATTTAGATTTTTTATTTTTTATTTTTATTTATTTCATATCTTAATTAAATTAAATTAAATTAAATTAAATTTTAAACATCTTTATTATTTTCATATTATGGGATTTTTTATTTTTAAATTAATAAATAAATTCAAAAAAATGTAATTAATTTTTTAGATATGTTTACTATTTTAACAATATTAAATATATAACTTAATATTATTAAACTTATATGGCCTAAAGTGGTAAATTAGATTTTTAAAAATTTTTAAATGATAAATTTGTATGAAACAAAATCTTATAAATTTGAAGGATATTTGATATTTTAAATTTTAATGTGTAAGTTTTAAATTTTTTGAGGACTCAATTCATTCAATTCGACAATTTTGCAAGTGGAATATATGTGCATGAATGTTTATGTATGTGAATTTATATAAGTATATAAATATTTTTCAAGATTTATCTATTTTTGAATTTTTTTGATTTTTTAATTTTTATGTATTTTTTGATTTTTTTTGTGTGCAATTTTTCCTTCTTTTTTCATCCAATGAAGTACATTTGCTGACATGGCAAGAGGGGTTGCCATACCACAGCCATACAAGAGAGAGGATGAGGTGTGGAGTCACAGGGTGCCAGCCATCGCCAAGTCAAGTGCCACATGGGTGTAAGCCGGTGCCACATAACTTTCAGGCCCAATTTATTCTTAATTTGCCAAATTTTAAAAATTAGTGTACCAATATTACAGACAAAAAAATAATATTAAAAATTGTCAATATAATAAAGTTATATGACAAATTTTACATTTTTCCCCCAACTTTTCTTGGAAGACAAACCGAAACATAACAGTCAAAATCGTATATACTCATGACCCCTTGCCCAGGCGGTGAAGTTGAAATTTTTAGAACTGGTAAAGTTTGCATTCGAATTTTATTGGAGTGTAGACTTTTTTTTATGTGTATATAGTTGTTTGTGGATTATATATCGTTGTTAGTTGTTATTGCTTGATTATATAGTTGATAATTAATATGCATAACATAATGATGCACGTAATTGGCCCATTTAAATATATATATATATATATATATATAAGTTGAGATTTTTCTAATACGATTATTGTTTCTCTTACCCAAAAAAACTTATAGTATTTAGCTAGCAAATAGATTTTGGGGGTCATTAAAAATCTTTATAATTAATAATAAAAGTCTTGTCATAATGGTTACGATAGAAGTTCGAAATTCTTCAAGCCCGAAATTGTGGCCAAAGCTCACTATATATGTGATATCAGTTCTATCATTGTTCGATGCAAATATTGGTTATTAATGGGTACATTGAGTTAATTATTGATCAATACATCGACATATAAAATTATGTAATTATTATTGTATTAAAGAAATTATAAAAATAAATATGATATTCTATAAGAATATTTGATTGTCAACATGTCTTTTATAAAGGGACAAAATCTATAATCTTTATTGCTACATTGATTCATCAACTGATCTTTGTAGTCTGTGTAAATAAAAAAAAGATTGAAGATAAACATCATCTGCTAACTTAAATTTAGATTTGAGTGCAGATAATATATGTGTTTATAATCACATGATGTCATCTTTACATCTTCAAATTCGAATGCATAAAAATAAAGTTCTCTTTAGCTTTTTTTTCTTTTTTTCTTTTTCAGCTTAATTATTATTATTCATGACTAATAATTTGAGATTGTTCGAATGCACAAAAATAAAGTCCTCTTCAGCTTTTTTTTTCAGCTTAATTATTGTTATTCATGAGTAATAATTTGAGATTATTCGAATGCATAAAAATAAGCACAAAACTTTATTCTCAAATTAATGGATTTATTCATCCTCTTCACCTTAATTATTAGACATCCCCCTACCCCCCCATTGTTTTCTTAGAAACTCCATATTCAATTCACTATGGACCATTTAATTATGAGAGAATGTGTATTGTTTTTCTAAACTACATTTTCCTTAGTACCTAAAATCTCAAATGATGTCATGTTATGTCCCGAAAGTCCTAAATTGGTTAGAATTTAGTATCTTAGTTTGGTTGGTATTAGATTTCATCACTGGAAACCTAGTTTTACTAGGACTCAATTTGAGTTCTTACCCCCTTTATTTCTCTCCTATAAGTAGGAGTGTTCTTTGATCATTCAGTAAAACCAAATTGAGAGATACTCTAAAATTTTTTGGTTGTACTTCTTTTAGTTTAGTAATAAATCTCTTTTCCTTGCCTGCAGACGTAACTCAAATTGGGTGATCCACATATATCTATATGTTTTATTTTGATTTCTTAATTTTTATGGTTCCATCTTCATAATAAATTAGTATTAAAGACCCAAGAATTGGATTAGATTCAGGTGATGGCATCTGTGAAACATGAAATTGAGATATTGGACCAAGAGACTCATTTCTCTGTGGAAATGAGGATAGATGTGATATTAATATAGATGAATTTGGTGGATGTCCTTTTAGGAAAGGAAAGGATAATTGCAACTTTCTTGAATGAGAAGACAGATCAAATCAACGGGAAAGCTATTGCTTAGATTCAATTGCACTTTTTAAATGAGATTCTACGAGATGTTTAAAAAGAGGAGGATGCTGCAAGTTTGTAGCCCAAATTGAAGGGGATTTGCATGAAGAAGAACTTAATGAACAAGTTGCTATTGAAGTAGTAATTTTATTTCTATAAGATAATATAAGGTACTCCTATTAAATTTTATATTAATTCATCCAGAATCCTACTTATAGATTTAGGAAATCTAAAAGTAAAATATGATTATAAAGATC
Source organism: Jacaranda copaia (assembly GCA_014898725.1). Classification (NCBI taxonomy): domain Eukaryota; kingdom Viridiplantae; phylum Streptophyta; class Magnoliopsida; order Lamiales; family Bignoniaceae; genus Jacaranda; species Jacaranda copaia. The sequence continues at coordinate 1,175,841 of JACGDI010005343.1, read as the reverse complement.
TGACTCTATTATTGTTGTGTTCATTGCCCTCCGCTTATTCTAATTTTTAAGATACGATATTATATGGTAAAGATACAATTTTATAATGGACATGCAAGAAGCATTATTGATCAAGTACTCAGTAGATGGCATCAGGTGCCTCAGAAAATCAAGTTGAAGGGCATGTGGTTAGGGATAGACTTAAGAAGGAAACACTAGTGGCAAAAACCCTAGAGGTGGATCATAGCATAAGAAGAAAATCAAATTCATCATTCTGGGAAGTTGGAATGTGTCAAAGCAGAGTGGTGGGCACTAGTAGAGAAGGAAAAGGTAAAGTTAATAAAGCCTATGTAGTAGAGACTAATAACAATGATAGTCTTATGCTAGTTAGCTCTAATAGTTTGAGACCAGATAATGGTTGGATCACAGGTACTCTTTGTTTATTCCACATGTATCCCATTAGGGATTGATTTTCCACTTACAAGCAAAAAAGTGGTGCAGTTTTCATGGGCAATGATGTACCTTTCAAGATTGCCAAGAAGGGAACAATCAGAATTAGGATACCTGACAATGTGGTTAGGACTTTGAAGAAAGTGAGACAAAATTTAAAGAAAAACCTCATATCCATGTGTGCCCTTGATTCCTTTATACATAAGCTTGCTAGCTTAAATGATGCTTCAATAGTCTCTAAAGGTGCCTTGGTTGTGATGAAGGGTAAGAAAATCAATGGATGATATATTTTACGTGGTCTATAATTTTAGGTAGAGATGTGATTTTAATGTTGATGTTAGATTTAGATATCAAAAAGTTATGGCATGTGTGGTTAGGGCATAAGAGCAAGCAAAGACTTACTATCTTGAGTAAGTGAGGTTTATTGTGTGGAAAGAGCATCAATGGATTAAATTTTTGTGAACATTCTACTTTTGGAAAATAAAAGCGAATTAATTTTAGCAAAGGTAAGTCCAAAACAAAGGGACATTGGGTAACATTTATTCAATCTTTGATGTCCATCTCTAGTATCTTCAAAGGGTAGTTATATTGACCTTCAATGATGATTTCTCTCGAAAGGTCTAGGTATATTTCGTGAAGTAAAAGAATGAGGTCTTTGCCACTGTTAAACAGTAGAGGACAATAACTAAAAAATAAACTGAAAAAGAGATAAAAGCGACTTCAATTGGTAATGATATAGAATAGAGGTGGGCACCGAGCCGGGATCACCGGGTTTAGGACAATTGGCTCGAGCACCCGATTATCTGGGATTAAATTTTTTATACCTGATTAAGGATTGAGTACTTGGTAACTGGGTTCTGGGATAGGTTACTGGGTTTTCTAGCCCCAAATCTAGCCATGTTTGGTTCAAAGATGTTTGGCTAGATTTTGAACCTTAATACTTAACCCGATTTTGAGGTGAAAATCTGGCTAACTTTTATATAAGTTCCAATTTTTTTTATTAATTTTAGTTTTGGAGATAGGGGATGCATGGATAGGAGGAGGGCTACCGCAGGAGAGGGGGGGGCTAAGCTAAAGTTAAAATAGAGACAGAAGTTTTGCCTTCATTTTAACTTTTAAATTTCTTTTTTGTAATTTTTATATTTTTGAACCAAGTATCCAATACCCAATTAGGTCGAGATTCATTACTCAAATCCTGACTAGGATGAAGAGTATCAAGTATTTGGTCAATCGAGTACCCATCAAAATTGGGTTGACTATGTTTTGGAGGCTTAAAACCTGGTTGGGTACCCAAATGCCTACCCCTAATATAGAGTTTTAGATCAATGAGTTTGAATAGTATTGAAAAAATGTAGGAATTATAAGACACCACAATGTAGTTAGGATGTTGTAGTAGAATGGTGTGGTCAAAAGGATGAATGGAACTCTAATAGAGAAAGCTTGTTATACACTTGTGAATGTTGGACTATGCAAGAATTTTTTGGTAATGGGCAATTTCCATCATGGGTGCTACTTGGTAAATTGACACCATTTACAACTATTGAGTTGAAAACTCAAAAGCAGATATAGTTGGGTAATGTTCTTGATTATTTTAGACTTAGAATATTTGGCTATCCTACATATGTGCACGTAAGTAATAGAGAGTAGGATCCTAAGTCAAAGAAATGCATATTCCTTGGTTACACTATGGGTGTCAAGGGGTTTAATTTAGGTGATAGTGTCCAAAGGTATGTAAAGTGTCATTAAAAGTAGAGATGTTGTTTTTTACAAGTTTAAAATGATTAATCCAAAGGGGGATAGTGTACTCTATGCTGATTCAAGAATGCTTGGATCGACCAAGAAGGTAGAGTTAGAGGTAGAAATTGCTCCTTCCATATTGTAAGAGAATTCTCGAGATGATTAGTTTCCTACAGCATTTGAGACATGCTCTATTGTGGCAAATAGGTATCGTTGTCTATATATGTAGAGGTTGATTTGGTGGCAGATGCACTCACCATTGCTAAAGAGATAGTATTGATGAGCCAATCTCATGTTCTGATGAGAAATCTTAGGATGAGTTTGTAAAACGAACTGATGCTATCATAGAGAAAATTGAGTCACTATACATAGGGGGAAAACATGGGTGTTATTGAAGCCTCAAAGAGTAAGAAGATAGATGACTACAAATGGGTATTCAAGAAGAAGCAAGAAACATAAGGTGTTGAGGATGTGAGGTACATTGCAAGGCTTGTTGCAAAAGAGTACACACAAAAATATGGAATTGATTCAAGTCTTCTATCTAGTTGTGAAACATAGGTCCATAAGATAGTTACTTCTTGTGGTTGCTCAATTCTAGAGCAATTAGATGTGAAGATGACTTCCCACATGGAGAACTTGAGACCATCTTCATGGCACAACTAGAGGGTTGTTGTTGAAGAAAAAGGATGATGAGTGTCTATTGAAGGAATTCTTATATGGCTTGAAGTAATCTTCTAAACAATGGTAAGCAGTTTGATTATTTCATGACTAGTATTAGGTGTGTCAGAAATGAGTATGATGCTTATGTATATTATAGGAGAATGGTAATGGTTCTTTTATCTAGTTACTCATATATGTGGATGATATAATCAATGCTGCCAAGAGTATGCCGAATGTCAATGAGAAGGTTCAATTGAATAGTAACTTTGAAATGAAAGACATAAGGGTGCTAAGAAAATTCTAGGCATGAAAATAAAGCATGATCATCGTATGGGAAAATTATTCTTAGAGAAACTATGTTGAGAATATTCTTGAGAGGTTTATGATGCATAATGCCAAGCTTGTAAGCATTCCACTCATACCACATTTTAAGCTAACAATTTTTTGTTACCATAATTTGATGAGGAGAAGGAATAAATATCTTGTGTTTCATATTCTAGTATAGTTGGGAGTTTGATATATACCATAGTGTGCACTTAGCCAGATATGGCACATGTTGTTAGCTTAGTGAATCGATATATAGTTCCTCCAAGAAAGGAACATTGACAAGCTGTCAAATGGAATTTAGGTACTAGACAATTTGGGTTTCTATTTGACAGTACAAGGAGTTCATTTAGAGGTGAAGTTGTTGGTTACGTGGATTCAAATATTGCAAGGAACTTGGATAAAAGACATTTTCTTATTGGATATGTTTTCACTTTATTTCAAGATACCATCAGTTGAAAGGCAGTTTGATAGCCCATTGTCGCTTTATCGACTAAAGAAGCAGTTATATGACAGTAACTGAGGTCGTGAAGGAAACTTTATAGTTGTGGGTTTAATTCAAAATTTTGGAGAGGTAGTTACCATTTTTTGTGATAGTTAGAGTGCAATCCACCTAGCTCAGAATCAAATGTTTTATGAGAGAACTAAACATGTTAATATTTGGTACTATTTTGTTTGTGAATATATGTCCAATGGTGAAGTAACTGTTGCAAAGATGTCTACCCGAGATAATCTTATGGATATCATGACTAAGGTTGTTTTTTGAAAAGTTCAAGCATTGCTTGGACTTGGTGCGAGTTTGTAGTTGTGCTTGATCTCCCTTAGGGGCATATGGAGAGGTGAAGAGATAGATTACTGGTTGTGCCTTGTTTTCACGAGAGATTCTATCTTGTAACTAGGACTTTTGAGCCAATGTGAAGATTTTTTATGTTGTGTCTCAAAAGACCTAAGTTGGTTTGGATTTGGTATCCTAGTTTGGTTGGGATTTAGCTTGAGTAGGACTCAATTTTGGTTCTTAACCCCTTTTATTTTTCTTCTATAAATAGGAGTGTTGTATGATCATTTGGTAGAAATAGATTGAGAAAAACTCATAGAGTTCCTCTGAAATCTCTTGGTGGATGTAGTCCAAATTAAATGAACCACGTAAATCTAGGTGTTTCATTTTACTGTCTTAATTTTCATGGTGCTCTCCATAACAAATGAAGTGACAATATTTACCTCATTTATCAAGAATTTCATATAAAAGTTCTATGATGTACTTTTTCAAGTTAAGACATGCTAATTTATAGTTTTCCTTGATGATTTGACCACTTATATTTGAGTCAAATTTAATTAAATATAATTAAGTTTATGATCTAAAAAAAAGGTACAATTAAGTTTAAATATTTAAATTGACCTAATAAATTTATAGGTTGAGTTTCAAAACTTAGGTAAAATAAGCTTGAATATCTATATTAATTTAGTTGTAATTTTAATCCCTCGTGCAACATTTTAATATTATATAACTAAATTACTGAAAACTAACTAAAGTAAAATGTATAGCACGTTGTGTGCTAAAAGCTTATGAGATGATAGAGTGTATGTATAATTGCATATTTTTATTGGAAGATATTTGATAAAGACTTAAAATTTTAAATTATGTCATTGGTGTTTGTAAAAGATTTTAAATTGTTATTGGTTATTATAGATTCTTATGACTTTTAAAATAAAAATGTGTCGTGTTATGATTACAAGTACTTTAAGATTTGTTTCATTACTTTTAACTTTTATCACCTATGTTATATAAGATTTGTCTCTTAGTATATGTTCTATTCTATAGTTTTTATTTTTTTTATCTTGAATATAGATTTTATTACTCGTATAAGCTAGTAAGTAAATCCAAGCTCATAAAATATATAAGTTAACAAACGATTTATGAATTAAGTTTGAGCACTAATCATCAAAATCAACCGTACTTAATTTTGAGTTCATGCAAACTTAAGTCTTATTGTGTGATTGATAGCCTTGTTATATTTCGAGTTATAAACTAATAAAAAAGAAGAAGAAGAAGAATAAGAAGAAGATGAAGAAATAATAGTAATAACGAAACTTTCTGTTCATAAATGGTGGGTAATGACTTCCGACGTGTAGAAAAAATAATACCAAAGTGGTTTATATCTATATTTAAAAAAAAAAGAGAAAATATCTCCTAAAAGTACACTTGCCGAACCTACGTCTGCGCAAACTCCTAAAGTCATTGATAACGATCATTGGAGTGATCCAAAATTTCTCAGGTTGCTTTTGAGGTAAAGAAATTATCGTTGATGGAAGAATTTGAGTGCAAACTTCAAATAATTTTATATCATGTGGATTTAAATTTATTATAATAATTCATGTTAAGAGTTTAAAATCTAAAATTTATTCTAATTTGAATTTATCCAAAAAAGTTCAATAAATTTGTTATTATAAATTTAAAATTCTCACATGCAAATTCATAAATCTAAATATAACCTTTATTAGTCACTTTTGTTATTACTCACTATTTTCTTGAGGTTGATTAGTTCTTGACATTACAGACCACTATATAGAATAGAACAATGTTATCGAGGAAAAGATGAGTCAATAGAAATTATACATTGAAAAGCTAATTAAGGTAAACTTTTAATTTATTTTGATTTTATTTTTTGAAAAATTACACTTGAAAATATATTTAAAAGATTTTTCTTGATTTTTGTGATAGAATAAAAATGTAGTGATCAAGATTAGTAGAAGTGATCTATTAATTGAGGTCATATATTGATTTAAGTTTCAATTTCACTCACTTATGTTTAAATGATCTAACAAAGAATGCTTCATTTATACTATTAATAAATGGTTAATTAGAAAAAAATGCATAGTCCTACTTTCATTTTAGTGTTCAGTCCCCATTTGAATTTTTACATACTAAACTCCCCACTTTTTCACAAAAATTAGGAATCACACCCCATATCTTTTAGAAAGATCTATATACCCTTGTATTTGAAAAAAACAATAAAAATACTTGAGAAATGCATTTTTGTAATAAAAAAGAACGCTTTCCTCTCTTTTTTTTTTTTCTGCCTGAAAATGACTTCTTGAGGCGCGAAATCATTCTTCCTCTGCCATTGATGTGAGAACGAGAGAAGAAGAAGTGAAAAGAAAACAAAAAAAATAAAGTCACCAAAATTTCTGCCATTTTTCTGCGACTATGGAAGGAAAAACATCTGCAAAAAGAAGCCGAGTGCAAAAAGAAGTGAGCAAAAGAAACACAAGTATGTTTTCTGAACTTGCAATTTCAAATATTAGTGATTTTTTAGTGTTTAGGGTTCTTATTCATTTTTTAGTCGTTAAACACTTGAACCGATTTGATATACATATGATTTTTGTTGTGAGATGGGAAGTTTCTGATTTGAACTTGAAGGGTATGAAAGTTGGACTTCACTTTTTTGGGGTTTATACTTCTTTCTACCTAAAATTATATTATGGTGAAATTGTACGGTAAAACTATCTGAAAGCGGTAGTGTATTATCTGTAGAAAGAACATCCAAGCTAGCAGTACACATTAGGCAAAAGTATAGTATATGATTTGTGTAACTAGAGTATAGTTTAGAAGCAAATGTAGTATAAAATATTCAATTTTGCAAAACAAATTAGGGAAAAGTTTAGTATATAACCTGCAGTACATTTTAGAGCAAATGTAGTATAAAACATTCAAACGTGCAGTACACATTATGAAAACGTTTAGTAATAACCTGCAGTACATTTTAGAAACAAATGTAATATAAATCTTCAAGCTTTGAGTAAACATTAGGTAAAAGTGTAGTATATAATTAGTGTAACTGCAGTACATTTTAGGAGCATGTTTAGTCCAAAAATATTCAAGCCTGCAGTATATATTAAATGAAAGTGTAGTATATAATCTGATATCTTCAGTATATTTTAGAAGCAACTATAGTATAAAACATTCAAGCCTAAAGTATACACTAACTGAAAGTGTAATATAATATATTATGTGTTTCTGAAGTACAATTTAGAAACTTCTGTAGTATAAAACATTCAATCTTGAAGTATACCATAACAGAAAGTGTAGTATAATATATTATATGTTTCTGAAGTATATTTTAGAAGCATCTGTAGTACAAAATATTCAAGGTGTCAGTACACATTATCTAAAAGGGTTAGTTTATTATTTATTTATATACTAATTTTTCTTTATCTAATTGCAGCCAAGCTAAGACATTATCAGGTCTGCTTTCGTTGCTCCCCCCAATTTTTTTGGAGTAAATTGGATATTGTAAAGTCCAAGGTGGGGTCGAAACATTTTGATACATTGAAGAAGACCCCTTTTTATATATACATGGATATGCCCAAGTTAAGTTCAAGCTTCATTGGGCTTGAAACTATTCTGAGGAGGTTTGACCCAAAAAGGCTGTCATTTCATTTTTTAGAGGGGGTTGAAGTTCCTTTTTTTGTGGTTGAATTTTCTACGATTTTAGGGTTGCCATATATGGGGTAATCTGTGGATATAACATTAAAAATGAAGTCTTCAACCTTTGAAAACCTTTTTTCTGGAATGCTACAGAATATTACTAGATTTGAATAGCTAAAAAGTTTAAGGAGTATGTATATAAGGATAGTGAGGAAGACTTGAATAATTTTTGTAGGTTGTACATACTTTTTGTTTTTAATTTTTTTCTATTTCCAACATCAAATTATTGGACTCCACAATTTTTCCTACCATACTTGGACAATTTATCTAGAGTTGGTCTATATGCATGGGGCATAGTTGCATACAATTTTCGTGTCCAAGATATGAAGAACCATATAGGAGTAGGTGGAGAAAAAAACTAAGAAATACATTGATGGGTGCACTGTTGGTTTGATGGTAAGTGTTTGCTTTATTTTTCTAACAATATTGATTATATTTATATTCAAGTGAGTATAATTTTTGATTTATGAACGGCAGGCATAGGTCTATGAACACATCCCTTCACTAGCTTCACCAGTGAGTTTGTTTGAGTTTTCACTATTTTACCGGTGGAAGGATAGCAAACTCCCACATAATGTGGAGTAGGTAGGGAAAAAATTGAAACAAATCACAGCAGAAATGGTAATAATTGTAATAATTAATTGTTAGCTTTTTGTCTAAGAATTTGAATTTGATAATTATTTTCATTGTAATAGGTTGTAGCTCTCAACCCTGCTCCAGAGGAGTTAGAGTTGGTAGTTTTGATCAAGAAACCAGAGGCTACCAGTATTGCCATCAGTCAAGTCCATGTTTGTGATCATACAGTATATAAAGCAATTATTGCAACCAAAGTTGAAGAAATTAAATCATTGAAAGAAAAAATTGCTTCATTCGATATGATGGCAATGAAGGAGTAGGATGAGAAGGAGCATTTAGTTGAGCACAAGACTAAGGGGGAGGAGCTTGAAGAGGGAGCTGGTGAGTTTGTAAATGAGGGGGGTACTTGATTTGGTAGATAATACACAGAAAGAAAGGGATGAATCTAAAAACATGGTGGATGAAGAAAGTCGAACAAAACACCATCATGATCTTTCAGATTCCCCTAAATCTTTGAAGATAGAAGTTTATGTATCAATTCAAGTGGCTGAGTTCGAAGAATTTGAGATTGAAGTGGCAAATGTCATGTCCTTGATTGTGACAAATGTGCGCAATCGAGAAGATAAGAAGCCAAAACAGAAATCTCCAGATTTTGTTAGCCCCTTAAGCACTACACCAGCCAAAAGAGCAAGAGAAGTGACAAAGACCTATGGTCCTCCTCGTCCTCGTCCAAAAAAAGACATAGAATAAGAAGAGAAGGTGTTGTCAATTACTTAATATTTTAAGTTTTTGCATTTTACATTTCATTTGTAAATTGTCTATTTGTAATAAATGTACCGATGTCTTATTCTTGATTGGTTGATATTTGTACTTAATGTGATCATATCGTATTCTTCATGTTGGTGATATTTTACTTAATATGTTATCTTTTGTATTCGAAGTTGGTGATATTTATACTTAATGTGCTATTCTTTTGCAATTCATGTTGGCAATATTTGTACTTCATGTGCTGATCTTTTATATTTCATGTTGGGATATTTGTAGTTCATGTGCTGATCTTTCGTACTTGATAGTTGATCCTTTATACCTAATGTGCTTGAATTTTGTACCCCATGTAGGCATAGTTTGTACTCCAATAAGAGATACTTCAATAGTTGATACTTTACACTTAATGTGCTTGAGTCTTATACTCCATGTTGGTTATATTTTGTACTTCAATAGGGGATACTTTAATAGTTGATACTTTGCACTTAATGGAGATGATTTCTATACTCCATGTTGAATATATTTTATACTTCAATAGGGGATACTTCAATACTTAATACTTTGCACTTAATGTGATTGGGTTGTGTACTCCATGTTGGTCATATTATGTACTTCAATTGTTGATACTTGGTACTTAATGTGCTTGGAATTTGTACTCCATGATAGTGTATTTTGTACTTCAATAGGGGATATTTCAATTGTTGATATTTTGTACTTAATGTGCTTGAATTTTGTGCTCCATGTTGGCTATATATTGTACTTCAATAGGGTACTTCAATACTTGATTCTTTGTACTTAATGTGCTAGTTTTTGTACTTCAATTGTTACACTTTGTACCTAATGTGTTGTATTTTGTACTGTAGGAGACCAAAGACATCAGTCCAATTCTGGTGGCAGAGGAACCAGCCAGCCAAAAGATTGAAGTGCCCAATCCTTATAAAGAAAGGACTAAGTATAAAGGTCGGGAACTTATTCCAATAAAAGACCAAGAAGTTATCGATAACTTTGTTAAAAGAGATAATTTGGGGTAACAAAATTTGCTTATTATTTTTCTTTTGGATAAATTGGTGTCTGAACTAACAATTAACAATTGTGTAGGGTAACTGTCTGGGAAGGAGCACGATAGTTTCTAAATGGAAGAAACTTTTGTGAGCTCTTATTTGGAGGAGAACTTATCGGTGACATAGTGGACTACTACATGTCGATATTATGCAGCCTATCTTTCAGCAACAAGTGTCAACATAAGGTGTGGTTTATGTCCGCAATAGCGTAGGTATGTGGTAGTTTCCTAACTTAATTTAGTATCATGTTTCCAATGATTATAACCATTTATTTTTATACTTCATAGGCTGACATATTAGACAGACTCGAGGGACGCAACTTGAAGGATATGAGCGATGAAGAATTCGTGGAGATGATACCTACACTTAACTTCTTCACCCTTAAAGATTTGGAAGACCTCACGTTGGATCTTGTAAACCAGTGTTGTTACATAATCACTGGTTTTTGGTTGTCCTCAACACCTCGACTCATTTTTTTCTTGTATATGAATTCAATAATGGCCGCTAGATACAAATCGACAGCTACTGCCATTGTAAGTTTGCTTCATTTCCCTCTAATTTCTTCATAAAGTAAGGAGTCAACAACTGTGATGCTGCAAAGAGCTTGATGGTCCGGAAGTCCGATGGATTGAGATGATATTGGGCCTGAGATCTGCAACAAGAACAAACGTGAACTAGCTGAAGTTGCCCCGGCTAAGGCACTCCGACGGTCAAGTTAGGTTTCCGGTGAGATGGAGAGTGTATGGAGAGTATATAGTAAACAGTAAATTGGCAATACCTTGAGCGTGGTGGTGTTGGCCTGATTTATAATCTGATAAGGGAGTGAATTTACCCAAGTGCCCTTGTCAGGTACACTTGGACTTTTCTCATAGCCGGGGTATGATAGTTATTTCTGCCCAGATCTCGGGGTTGGGCCACG
>JACGDI010005343.1:1128694-1149342 GCA_014898725.1 Jacaranda copaia | reverse complement strand
TTTGGACCCTAGAATTGTATCAAATATGATAATTGAGAAATTATTGAGTTAATTAAGTTAGAAAAATTCTAAATTTAGAAAATTGGACCTTAATGATAATAATTAGGTTATTGAGTTAATCAGCTTATTATTATTACTTAGACTATTGATATGAAATTAAATTAATTATACCTATAGCTTGTATCATTAAGAACCTTGTAAATTCTATTTAGTTGGTAGCCTTATTAGTATATTCCTAGATGATAATTCTAGGCGAATTCTAATACAGGGTAGTTATTAATCTTATACGGAGAGTATATAGCGAATTATGAATTTTCAAGGTTATTTTGGTTGAATATGGATTTTGATAAATAAATCATTCTTGTGGTTAGGTGATAAGGAGCAGAAAACTACGGATTAGTAGGCCATTAACTATAGCTACCTTCTAAGCCTTTTGGAGATGAAGGTCTCCTACTTTAAACTATTGTTTTGTATAAGCTTTCTCATTACTTATTAAAAACCCCTGTGAGGGTCTACCAATCTAGCACCTTTTCTATCTATCTATAATTGTGATACGCCTTTGTGTGGGTTTTCTGTTTCTATGTCGAGCTTTGTTTGTTTGAAATATGCAATGTGCCTGAAAATTAGAAATATTATTTGCTATCTGAGTTGAGCACCCCTGTGAGCGTTAGTGTTCGATATCAATTTTGTTCTATTATTTGATATTTGATTTTAACACCCATGTAAGGATTATTCTTTAACATCGAAACTATTTGTTGTTTCGGTATCCAAAACTCTCTTCATGTCATCAAACTTATGTCCCTTACACCCCACCCCAACCTTAACAACTCCAAATTTGATCTTGAGGAATGAAAAAGTGATATTGAAATGGTCAGGTAGACCTAATCGTATTGATAATTCTCCTAATTGTTCATGTATCTTGTTATTAGAATAAGCCTTGTCGACCATTATTTAATATCGTGCTTATTATTACTTGAAAGTTAATTGTTATCTATTGGCATTGTATCGTGCCACTCATGGGGACACTCTTGGGAAGTTTCCATTCGGAGGGATGCCATGGGAAGTTGGGCTTGAGGCTAGGTTTGAACAACTAGTCGGATGGAACGGATCAACAATGACAAGTCTTTCGGCTAGTACTCACCTAAAATCCTGACTTATAGGTAACTGGAGGTAGTGAATTGTGACCTGTGAGTGATGGGATTTGGCATGTGATTGACCATGTCATATAAATGAATTGTTACATGCCAAGCTGTGTGCTCGAGCAAGTGGAGAGATAAGGAAAAGTTCTTGTATTCAAATTAAATGTTATTGATTGTTATCTTGAACTGATCGAGGAGCAATAAAGAAGGATGCCAACAGGCTTGCTAAATGTTTACATGTTTCATGTTCTTTTGAGTTTAACAACTAATTCTTGATAGTCATGACTTGATCATCTAAATTGTTATTGAAAGGTCTTGTTATCTGCTATTACAGTTCATTATTCTCTCCAACTTCTATTATGTAATCCCTCACTAAGTCCTTAAGACTCACCCTTCTTATTATCCTTATTTTTTAGACAAGTCAAGGTGACGGGGTAAAGGACCATGTTTTGGATTGAAGTTATTTTGCAATAGATTAGGTATATGGTTGTATAAATTGTTTCCACCTAATTGAGACTTGGTTAAGAGATGTTATGTGAATGTCGTATGAACATCAGATGCTGGAGTTGTATATAATATGTTTCATGGGTAACTTGTTTTACTTTGGGATGATTTAATTTCAGGTTACCTAGTTAATATTAGAATAGATTTTAAGGTTGAATTGGTGTCTCCTCCGCTTAGGGTGATACCCCAGAGGGGTTGCCACACATATATTAACATTAGGAACTAAAAGATAAAATTTTAAAAATTGAGGACTAAAGTGGTACTAAATTGAAACATCAGAGCCTATCAACGGCATTACCTTATTACAAAAGATTCAAAAAGAAGACGATTGGAAAATAGGCTAGAAGATGGATTAAAGTTAGAAGAATTTTATAGAAGGCCAAAACTAAATGAAACTAGCAGCCTAAAAAACTATTTGGTGGTGGGTTCTGGTTCCTATGCCCACCAAGTAGAATAAGTACCATCACCTAGAATTGTCGTGGGCTTGGGAACCTACAGACAATTCAAGTTCTAAAGGACCTAATTAAATCAAAGAAGCCCAACTTGTTATTTCTCATAAAGATCAAACTAAGCCAAAGCCAAATGGAGCGGGTTAGAGTGGAGACTTCATACGAGAGATGCTTTGCAATTAATAGTATTTGAGCCAATGATGGATAAGCTCTATTATAGCAAAAAAAAGAGATAGTGAATCTTATTAGTTTTTCTTAGAATTTTATTAATGTGGAGATTAATATTGCATAAATGAACAAATGGAGGTTAACGAGTTTCTATGGATATTTGGAACAATCCAAAAGAAAAGAATCATGGGAAATGCTTTATGGTTTAAAAAAGAAATCAAATTTACCTTGGTATTGTATTGGGGATTATAATGATCTTCTTTTCACTATAGAGAAAAGAGGGCGATGCTCTCACCCTCAGTGGCTATGTTTGGGTTTCTGAAATGCATTTCATTATTGCAAACTTTAGGATTTGGGGATGTATGGTCACCCATTTTCCTAGGGGAAAAGAAGGCATATAAGTCACTTTCTGGAAGAAAGATCAAACTAAGCATTGGCTAATTCTAAGTGGAGCAATTACTTCAAAGAAGCTAAAGTTTTCAATCTGCAAGCGGCAGGATCATATCACTCTCTAATTTTTCTCCAACCGATGCTACAAGAATACAAGGAAAAAAACTAACATTTTCAATTAAAAAATGTATGGTTAAGAGATTAGTTGTGTAGAACTATTATCATAGATAGCTGAGGAAAAAGTAGAGGATTGCCGATTCAGGAACGATCGTGCGAGTATGGCCACGACCTCTTAAAGTAGGGAAATTCTTCAGCATCTAACATCAAAGAAAGACTAAAAGAGAGTCATGTGACAAATGGTTAAATTTAGAGCTAGCCAAAATAAATAGTTGATGTATGGCTTTGCCCAAACATGAAAGGAATATTTAACTGTACCACAACAACAGGAGGATTTTTGGAAGCAATGGGTAGAACAATTTTAGTTAAAGGACGGTGATCAAACACTCAATTTTTCCACGCTAAGGCATCTCTAGACAGAGAAGTAACCAAATAAACCGATTAAAAGATGATATAGAAACTTGGAAAACTTGGGATAATGGGCTTATGGAAGTCATTGCTAGCTACATCACCAATTTATTTTCATCTACAAGTTGTCAGAGTAAAAATGTGTTAAAACTGTGTTAGTAGTAAAATTCCTCAAGTTCACAATGAAGAACTTATTGCAAAGTTCAATCCTAAAGAAATGAAAGAGGCTATTTTCTCAATGCATCCAGATAAGTCTCTAGGGGCCAAACGAGATGAACCCAGCTTTGTATAAGAATTTTTGGAATGTCATGGGAGATGATGTAACTGAAGTTTGTTTGAATTACTTAAATGAGGGGTATCTTCTAGAGGGATTAAATGACACAAACATCTGCTTGATTCCAAAAAAGAAGAATTCTAAAGAGATGACCAATTTCAGGCCAATTGCTTTGTACAATATTTTGTATAAAATTGTTGCTAAGGTGCTGGCAAACTAATTGAAAAGGGTGCTTCCATAAGTTATCTCTAAAAATCAAAGTGTCTTTGTACTAGGTAGATTGATTATAGATAATTTTATGATCACATTTGAAGTAATGCATTATTTAAAAAGGAAAACAAAAGGCAAGAGAGGTATGGTGGCGCCCAAACTAGATATAAGCAAAGCCTATGGCAGAATTAAGTGAGATTTTTTAGAAGAAATCATGAAGAAAATAGGCTTTTACCAAAAGTTTATCAACACTATTATGATGTGTGTGAGGTTAATTGAGTATAAAATTAATCATCAAGGACATGAGGTTGGTTGGTATGAGGATTACGACAAGGGGATCCTCTCTCCCCATACTTTTTCATTCTATGTGCAAAAGGACTTACGACAACTTTACAGAAAAAGGAAAGGCTAGGTAATATTTATGGTTGCAAAATTGCTCATTGTGCTCCTTCTGTTACTCACCTTGTCTTTCTAGATGACAGCTTGCTCTTCTTCAATGCATCAATTGATGAATGCAAAGCAATTAAAGAAAGGCTTGAAGAGTATGAACTACAAATTATAAATTTCCAAAAATCTATAGTTTTTTTGATCTCTAATACTCAACTAGAAGAAAAAGTAAGCATTTGCAATATGCTAAGTGTTTAGTTAGATGAAACTCAAAATAAATATTTAGATCTTCCATCTTTGATCAGAAGAAAAAAGAAAGAGATCTTTCGATTTGTTAAGGAGAAGGTCTAGCAGCGGATGCAAGGATGGAATAAAAAGCTCCTATCTAAAGTTGGAGAGGTGTGTTGATTAAGACAGTTGCATGGTCGATACCAAATTATGTCATGAGTGTTCTTTTTCTTTCTAATCATTTATGTGATGATTTAGAAAGATTGATGAACTCTTATTACTAGGGATCAAAACAAAACAATTCTAGAGGCATCAGATGGATGAAGTGGGATAGACTTTGTACTACCAAGAATGAAGACGGGTTGGGATTCAAGAAACTAAGAGAATTTAATCTAGCAATGTTGGGAAAACAAGCATGGAGACTAGTGACCAATCTTGAAGCATTAGTTACTAAGATTTTTAGAGATCAATATTTTAACGGAAAATCTTTCTTTGAAGCTAAACTCTCAAATAACTTGAGCTTCATTTGGTGAAGCATTTTGGCAACACAAATTTTCTTAGAGAAGGTTGCACCCTTAAAGTGGGAAATGGGGAAAATGTTCTTATTGGAAAGAATTCTTGGCTTATTGACCAACGGAATACCTACATCTCTACCATTTTGCATCTGGAGGCACATTATAGCAAAATTAGTAATCTTATCAATCAGGAAGACTTGCATTGGGACACTAATCTCATTGTTGCCACTTTCAATGAAAGAGATACAAATAGAATCATTAGCACCCCGCTAAACACTCAAGGAAAAAGGATAGCAAGATATGGAAATTGGAGAGTAAAGGCATTTATTTGGTTTGTGGTGCTTACAAATTATTAATTTCAAGAAAAGAAAGTTAGACTAGAACAACCCCTTCTTCAATTTGAAAGTGGATTTGGAAATCTAAAGTTCCACCAAAGGTTCAAATTACAGTGTGGAGGGCTTGTAATACTTGTCTACCTACAAAAGACAAGCTCCTAAATAAGACGATTGATGTTAGTACACTATGTTCGATTTGTCAAGCTGATGCGGAGACAATTCTCATTCAATGGTTCATTGCTTCATTGCGGCCGCTTGTTGGAATATTGTGTCATATGGAACAACCCCTGATCACTCTGATAACTTTGTGAATTGGTTGCTGAATTTTCAATTAAAGGTTTCTGGAGAGGATGGTGACAGGATTTTGATGATCCTCAGAAATATCTAGAATAACAAAAACCCAGTAGTATGGAAGAGAAAAGCTGGAACAACTCACATAATTGTGCAGTATGTGAACGACCTTCTGCAGCAACTTTCACGTAAAATTCTTCATTTGGAGTAGGACTGGTGATCAAAGATGAGCATGTCAGTTTAGAGCTGCAAGAGTGGTCCTTTTTGCTAGTGAAATTTTCCCACTATTGGCTGAAGAATTAAGCTTTCAAGAGGCTTTAAGTTTGGTCAAGAATTCCTATACCCAACAGGTTTGATCTAAATCAGATTCTCGAATTGTGGTCTAGGAAATGTTAAACAATACTGTTAATGTCATCTATTTCAGGTCAACTATTGATGAATGTAACACTTTTTTTTATCTAAGTTTAATGGTAAGATTAGTTTTGATAGGTGCTTAGCAAATGGAACTGCTCATTGTATTGCAAGAGCAGCTTATTCTCAACTTGGGCTGGTCTTGTGGGAGAATAATACTCCTACATTCCTTATGCATGTTCTTTCTTATGATTTGCAATAAAATGTTTCCTTTTTTGGCATTAAAAAAAATTAGAGTTAAAGCATGTTTGGACTTTGGTCTTTAACAGTCATGGTAGAGTCATTGTTTCAAAGTAGTGATACCTCCTCATATATGGGTATTTGGTCCATCCTAAGATAAAACCCATTAAAACTCTCAACAATGTTTCTTATATATTTTATGCATGTACACAATGAGATAAATGGAATTAAGCACTCAAATTGACCTCAAAATTCAAACTAAAAATAATGAATATGTAAGAATTAACCAGTGACAAAATATATAATTAGTGCACTAGTGCTTTTAAGGATATTCAGAAGGACATATTTAGTTTGAAGTGTCAAATATAACTTCTCTACTTTCTTAATTTCCTCTTGTGTTTGTGAATTGAAGATTATTTTATTTCAAGACTAATTTTATAAATGAAAGATCATATATAGTGATTAGTTTCCCTTTGAAAACTATTGCAAAATTAGAGATCGCAATGGTTTTGGGTTCTATCTGAACCCACCTTGCTTGGGGCTATTCTTGAAAGTACAAATGAGTATTGGGACAGGTCTCAGGTTTTAATTTTTAAATTCGAACCCACCCCAAATCCGTCCTGTTATGATATTTTATATATGTAATTTATTTATTATAGATGTATTAATGTAATATGTACTCATATATGTATCACTAACGTGAATGATGTATATATATTCTATATAAAAGTAATAATATTGTCATAATAAATATTTTATGCATTGAATATGTATATAAATAACAATAGTATTTGTGATTTATAATTTTTTAAAAAAGTAAAATGTAAATATATAATTTTTTTAAAAAATTATTAATAATATTATATTCTCATATTTATAAAGTTATAATAATATTATTTTTTTTAAATTCCTTTTTCTTTATATCTTTTAAACATACAAAGCAGCCTTAGCAGGTTTAGCAGGCCCAACCTACTAGGAGTGGAATACGAGGAGGCGGGTGAATCTTCGTCCATAAAAAGTTTAGCAAGGTGGGTCTTAGATTTTAGCAAGCCCACCCCAGAACCACCCTCCCCCCAATTGCCATATATCCCTATGCGAAATGTGTTATTCATATTAAAATATTCAAAACAAAATTTGATTGAATTTAACTATTTTACATCACAAGAGCAGTAATACTTTCTTTGTGATTAGTCATTTTTGTTGAAGTGTGTGTTAATCAAATGTCAGATGTTATTTACTTATCATATGATTAAGAAAATGAGTTCAATCAAGCTTAGTAGAATAAAAGTATCAATAAAAAAGAAATAACTAAAATAAAAATTAAACAAAAATGTCAGCAACAATTGAAATTATAAAATAATAGAAATTAAAATTAATTAATATTTTTCTTTCAAAATAAAGAGAAATGATAACACTATCAACAAAAAAATTCATAACAAATAGAGTTCAATCACAATTTGAAGATAGTTGTGGTAGATTTTTTAAATTTCATGACTCTAAATATTGTGATAAGATAATTTTTCGATATGTGACAAAATTCCATCACAAAATTAATTTTGTAGTGCACTTTATTTTCATCACAAAATTAATAAATGACGAAGTACATAATAATGTATTTATTACAAAATCATATTTTGACAGACATTATTACATTTGTGATGGATTTTTTATTGGTGAATGAGGGTTTTCCTGTAGCGTAGGTTGGAGAGGGAGCAGATGTGCATGATAGATGTGTAATGATATAAGCAGCTGATACAAACAACAAATCTTGTAATTTAGCATGGGGAGAGGTGACAATATCGGCTGTGGGAGTGAGCTTTAAAGAGAAGATGGCCTTAACGACAGGGCCCACTCTGACCACTAACCACCGTTTATTCCATACTCCCTACATTCGTCCCCCAACTGGTTCTTTGTCGTCTCAATCTCCACAACATGGCCGTGAAAACACAACCATAATTAATAAACTTTTTATAAGAAAAACATGAAATATTTTAGCCATATAAATAATATGTATCTAATTTGACTAAATATAAAATTTTAAATAAGAGTTAAAAAAAATATATGTTTATATAGTTCTCCTCAGAATAATAACAATAGAGAATTAGAAAGGTCATATAATTAATTAATAGAAAATCATTGTCAATTATTAATATATATATATATATAGATATATATCTGATGTTAGGGTGTTGAAAAAAGAAACCGACGTTATAAAAAAAGAGCAAGATACCAAAAAATGAAGTATGGCTCGTATCTTTCTATAAAAGGCTTCCTATCCTTTAAATGGACTCACCGAAAGCTACCAGCCTTTCGAATCTATCTAAACCTCAAATTAATAATAGGAAAAAACAACGTAAACTTTGAAGTGCTTACAAAATATGTAGGCAATAATATTAACGTTTGCGGTCAAAAGTGAGGATTCTGATGAGAATATCCTTTGGTATTATTCGATTCCTAAATGTATAGTGCATGCATGAATATGTTGGTTTCGCTCCAACTTATAAAATGGTACATTCTTTTTTATGCGGGAAATAAAGTGTGCGGCCCCAGCCATGCACATTTCAATATTTAATTTGCCTTACAAAAATAATAACAAAATTTGCATTTGATGTTTTTTATGTTTTTTTGGTTCAAATAAATCAAATTGAATTAATAATCCTTAATTTAATGTTTAGTATGTTCATACCGAAATAGTAACAATAAAAATCATAAACCTTAAGATTCGCTTGGTTCAAATCAACTTAAAGAATACTTGAATAAGTTTATACGCTTCTCAAAATATCTTATATATAAAATGTTTGAAAAAGTTAAGTGTTTGGTCACTTTTTCTAGAAAAAAGCTTACAAGCTCCAATCCTAAAATGAGATGTTATGATTTTATAATTATTTCTTTTTTTTTAAAAAAAAAGTATGAAATTTTGACCTATTTTTAAAATTTTAACAAATTCTTACAACTTCAACTACATTGTCTAGTTGTTTCGGTGAGCTTATAAACTCCTCAAAATACATTAATAGATGCTATAAAGTGTTTGGTAAATGTTTAAAAAAAGATCTTATGAGCCCCCAAAATAAGATATTGGTATCTAATAAACTCTTTTTAAAGGAGTAAGAAATTGTTAATCTGTTTTTATGATTTTAACAAAAATTTATAATATTTTAACTATCTTTGTTACAAAATTGTTATTCCTAATATCTTACAAGATCTAATATATTCTTTTATTCAAATAATTTAATAGTTTATTTTTAAAATAAAATATAGCATCTTATAAGCTCCAAACATATGTTAAATGATATAGTAGTTTACAAAATGTTCTAAATAAGAAGGTGCAATTTGTTAAGGTATGTCATTAGAGTACTAGTGGCAACTACTCAATAGGTGAAGACAAGATTATCTATCCACTTTGGTTTAAGGCAAGTAGAACAACGAAGCCTCTTTTGCCATATATAAAACTGTGAAGCACCGGTTTGATTTTGTGCTTTATCATCACAAGAAATCTTTTACGTATTTGGAGGTTATTTATGATATAAAAACAAAAAAACCAATTGTAATATAAAATCTGAATTGATTGATTACTTAATTAATTAAATAGAAACTTACCAATAATCCTTACATGGCAAAGCAGTTACTTATCTCCCAAGCTCCAACGTGGATCCTAATCCGATGAAATTAGTTACAAAATTATCACTAGAAATTTTCAAATAACCAAAAGTAAACTCTTCAAGGGCGTTCTAGACTTTCTCTATGTCGACTATAATTTTGTTGAGTTTTCTTGATGGTGTTGGAAATGGCAATCTCCTCTCGGTTTTATTTTTTTCCAACACACGTCGAGATGAAGTAAAACTAGACAACCAACAAAAATCCATGGGCTATTTGTACCATCAAAGTACAGAATCGATGGGTCATTTTGCTTTGTTTCCTTCAAAGTTTAATTCGTATGTGCATGCATCATTAGTTTGAATTAGCATTAAGCATTAATCACAGACTTTGGCTTTTTTAATATTTTCTTTTTCAAAATGGAGATTTTTTACTTATAAACTATAAATTTATCCAAGATATATTTACTTTAGTGACAGAGTTGAGACATGTGTACTTTAACTGTCTTCCGTATTTAATCCAAATTTTTTTAGAAGTATCATATTATTTAATTGTGTTTTGATGTAATAAAAACTCACAACAAAACAAATTATGTGATTGTGTTTTGATGTGACAAAAACTTTTATCATAATCACAGCCTTCACATTAAAGGTTTAGACTTTTGAGCTCAAGTTATAAACTTCGTCGGATGCTTCTTCTCAATTACGTAATTAATAATTATCGTCTACACTCTTTAATAAATATTAATTTTAAAATTTTTTGATGTGCTTTTGAGTACCACTACTACTGTATTATAACTTTTTTAATTTGTCTAAAAATTTAAATATATATACATTAAAATTATTAAAAAACTATATTATCATATAAAATTAGATAAATACTTAAATTTATTTCGCACTATTGAAACTTTAGCACTCAAATAAATCATGTCAAAATCATTTAATAGCAAATGCTGAAAAATAGAAAGTGACATAAATAATATTTCATTTTTGCTGGGTGTCCTTTAACCTAATAGTATAGTTAAGAGTTTCAATCCTAATTAACGGATAAGCATCTGCATAAATAAAAAAACAAATTCCCTTGTTCCAACAACAAATAATAATAATAATAGGAATAAAATTCCATTTTTACCCTTCATGCTCTAATCCCTTGGAACTTTCCCTTGTTCCAAGAAGAAGAATTCTTCCCCCGGCGGCCCCCGCCCGAACACCGGGCCATTATAAATGGCACATAAGTAAATAAAAACCATTAAAGTCTAATCTCCGAAATTTGGCGTTTGATCCACAACCAACCCAACGTGCCACCAAAAATCCCTCCAAACCACATACACAACAAAACTGAAAAACTTCCCAACCCACATACACGCACACATTTGACAATAAATTCTCGTCCTCCTCTCCGCCTTGTCACATTCTTCAAAGCAAAAGCAATGGGTGAGGCGACTCTGTTGCCAGATCTCGGCACCGAAATTCTCATTCCTATTTGCGCCGTTATCGGCATAGCATTCGCCCTCGTGCAATGGCTACTGGTGGCCAACGTGAAGCTTTCCAACAGCAAATCCGACTCAGCCGACGGGAAAAGTGGAATCACGGAAGCCCTCATTGAGGAGGAGGAAGGAATCAGTGATCATTCCGTCATTCAAAAGTGCGCCGACATCCAATCCGCCATCTCCGAAGGTAATCTTCTGTTCTATTACTTGCATGTATGGATGTTTGTCCCTGTGTCCATATATATACTTATATGTGTGTGTAGACATATATTGTTCTCTGAAGGTGGCTCCCCACACGTTGTCAAGGGTGCTTGAATATGGGAATGAATTATTTTCTGGTTTTTGGGGATGTGTTTTGGTTTGTTTCTGATGATAAATGGATGGATTTTGAGTTCTCTTGTTTTTTGGTTTTTGTTAAGCTTTTCCCTTCAGCCGTATACGTTCAATTAAATTCGTTTGTGTATGTATCAGGATATTCTTGAGTTTGTGTTTTAATTATGAAATTTTATGATTTTGAGTAGAAGGGTTTGATTTTCTTAGCTGAAGCTCAGATGGTTCCCCTCTTCTCTGTCTTTTCATGTTCACATGTATCTTCAGATAGACATGCTTGAATTGCTGTGTTAAGGCCGTAAGTGTGTGTGAATAATCCTCAAATTTTTCTTCGTCCTTTTTCTGGCCTAATTTTTCATTTTCTGGAGTACTTTTTTCATTTTCTGACGACTTCCCTTTCCTTGAAGGCGAGAAATTCAGAGCATGCTATTTTCTACTTTTGTTTGGTGATTCTTGTTATGCCTGAATATTCTATCTGCAAGTAAAAATCAAGTATGGTCTTTTTCTTTTCTAGTAGGCTTGATTGATTTAGAAATGCAGTTGCGGTTCCTTTTTGTCCAGCCCAGTGATGTGGGATCTCATCGGAGAACTATCTTCTTCTTTGGTTGTTATTTCATCGTTTTTTGTCACTGTTTGTTATAATGGTTTCTTTATCGACACGTGTGTTGTGGACCTGGAATTATTCCTCTCTGGTACCCTTTAATTATTGTAGTCATCATAGTTGAATTTAACTGGCACGCCATCTTAAATAATTTAATAATCAGGACAGACTCCTCTCAATTACCCACATGAAATGGAGAGTGTCCATCTTGTGGATAATTGGTGGCTCTCCCGCAATAGATCAATAGTTTATACTCACGCAGAGTGATCAATTAACCTAATGATAGCATCGCCAAATTTATAAGTGTGAGATTGAGGATTCAAACCACACTTTGTGTGTATGTGTGTGTAAATTTAAAGAAGAAAAAAAATACTGTTGACATTCACAAACCCTTTTATCTATATCTGTTTTTATAATTAAACATTACAATGTCTTAATAAAATAAAGTTCTATTTATGTTATTGAACTCAGTCAATTTTAGTAAATAAAAGATAGTTCATTCAAGATGTTTGAGTTTTAATAATATAGCTAATTCTTTATTATTTGTATTTATTTTCAAATTGCTTTAACTCAACAATCGCCAAACCTCATCTTCATTTGCTTTTGTGTAAGCAGAAGAGAAAGTCCATCTTTAAGGATCTTTCAATCTTTCCAATTCCTCCTATTTTCTGAAATGTTTCTTCTTGTAAAGACATCACTTTATGGGTCCTGTTATTAGAAATGTAGAACAAAACTATTCAATGTTCTGACCCCAAGTTGTGAATTAATAAAAAGACCGACTTTTGGATTGTTTTCTACTTTTTTGCTTAACAAGTTAACAGAGATTAATAGTGCAAAGTGTGTCCGAGAAAGTTACAATGTGTAGCCCCTTTGTAAATGCATAAAGATGTGAATGATCAATGTCATATTGTAACTCTCAGTTTTTCTCTTCTTCATTTTCCTTCTTCTTTCTACAAAAAGTCGAGTTGGGAGATGTGAGAGACTAAATGTTCTGTTTGAATCATAATATGTGCTTGTTTCACTGACATTAGTACTAGTGAAGAAAGAAAAAGAAAATACACCAACAATTCCTGTCTTTTGATCATATTCTTAAACTTGTGCCGAGATCCTCTTGATAAGCTAATTGTGATGTTGCAGGTGCAACATCATTTCTCTTTACGGAGTACCAGTATGTTGGTGTCTTCATGGTTGCTTTTGCCATATTAATCTTCATTTTCCTTGGCTCCGTGGAAGGATTCAGTACTAAAAAACAACCTTGTACATATGATAGTACCAAATTGTGCAAGCCCGCACTTGCCACAGCTGTTTTTAGCACCTTATCGTTCCTTCTTGGTGCTGTCACATCTGTGGTCTCTGGCTTCCTTGGAATGAAAATTGCCACCTATGCAAATGCCCGAACTACTTTAGAGGCTAGGAAGGGTGTTGGAAAGGCTTTCATTATTGCATTCAGATCTGGTGCGGTCATGGGTTTCCTCCTTGCTGCAAATGGTCTCCTGGTTTTGTACATAGCCATCAACCTCTTCAAGTTATACTATGATGATGACTGGGAAGGCCTATTTGAGGCTATAACAGGTTATGGGCTTGGTGGATCTTCGATGGCTCTTTTCGGCAGAGTTGGTGGAGGTATCTATACAAAAGCCGCTGATGTAGGAGCTGATCTTGTGGGCAAGGTGGAAAGGAACATCCCAGAGGATGACCCCAGGAACCCTGCAGTATGGCTATAGTAACTTTACAATGCTCAAAATTTCTTAGAATTATTTACTTTGTCCATGCCACTTATTCTTTGAAATTGTTACAGGTCATTGCCGATAATGTGGGTGATAATGTTGGGGATATTGCTGGTATGGGATCAGATCTCTTTGGCTCGTATGCAGAATCTTCATGTGCAGCCCTCGTTGTTGCTTCCATCTCATCTTTTGGGATCAATCATGACTTGACTGCTATGCTATATCCTCTTCTAGTCAGCTCAGCTGGAATCCTTGTATGTTTGCTGACCACATTGTTTGCAACTGATTTCTTTGAGGTTAAGGCTGTCAAAGAAATTGAGCCAGCATTAAAGAAGCAACTTATTATCTCCACAATACTGATGACTGCTGGAATAGCCATTGTTAGCTGGATTGCCCTTCCATTATCCTTCACCATTTTTAATTTTGGAGTGCAGAAAGAAGTTAAGAGCTGGTGAGTTCAATACCTATGTGACTTTGTTATGTCCTTCGTATGTAACTATCCACATCTTCACCTCAAAGTGTTTTACCCACTGTATATAGCAGCTGATTAAGTTGCGAGGGCTATGTTTGGTTACATTCTCCCAAAACAAAAATGTTCTGGGAGAATGTAACCAAATATATGCCTTCCTTTTCTTCCAAAATAGTTTTTAAAATGATCAGATTATTCTTGCAATTTAACTGGCAAATGAGTAAAAATTCCATATTCTTTACATTACAATCACTATCATCACATATACATATATTTACATATCACAATATTTTATTACTATATCATAATGAAAAATACTACTAAAATCTGTTTACACCCTTAAAACCCAATAAAAAGATATTGATTTGACTGTTACAGTAGAATTTGTTTCCTTCCAAAACAACAAAAATTCATTAATTTGACTGCTATAATAGAATTTGCCCCCCCTTAAAACATAAACAAACATACCAAATATTCCCAAAACAATCGTCTTACTATTCCCAAATTATAAACAAACATACATCACATTCTATAATACAAATTTCATATTCCTAACCCTACTCCCAAAACTCATTCTCCCAAAACATATAATCCAAAACACATAATTTTCAACAAACATTACCTAGGCTTTTTTTCTTGTTTCTTTTTTTCCAAAATATGTTTTGAACCATGTAGTTTTTTCCCTCTCACATAAAAAGGTATATCAATCTCATCTCCTTGCTGACTTGCTTTTCAATTTTCTTAATGGTGTATCACTGCTCTTGCAGGCAATTGTTCCTATGTGTTGCTGTTGGTTTGTGGGCTGGCCTTATAATTGGATTTGTAACAGAGTACTATACAAGCAATGCTTATAGGTATCTTTCTGCACACAATCCTCTAGCGTAAAGCAATTTGCGAATGTAAAATTTTAAGTCACATCTTATTGGTTTCAGCCCAGTGCAAGATGTTGCTGATTCATGTCGTACTGGAGCAGCTACCAATGTCATTTTTGGCCTAGCATTGGGATACAAATCAGTTATTATTCCAATTTTCGCCATAGCAATAAGCATTTTTGTTAGTTTTAGTTTTGCTGCAATGTATGGTATTGCAGTGGCTGCCCTTGGAATGCTGAGTACCATAGCAACTGGCTTGGCCATTGATGCATATGGCCCCATCAGTGACAATGCTGGGGGTATTGCTGAGATGGCTGGCATGAGTCACAGTATTCGAGAGAGAACTGATGCTCTTGATGCTGCAGGGAACACTACCGCAGCTATTGGAAAGGTAATATGTTTAAATGCAGATTAGTGGATTTATTATACTTGCTTGATAAAATGTTACTGGAAGCTATTAGCTTGATGCATTAGGAATTTTACTTTGTCAGTCAACTTGTTTCTGGGAGATTATGCTGGCATATAAACATATGACCGCTGGGGTGTTGGTTGCATTTTACCTGTGATCTTTTATGGTCATCCTCAAGCAGCCATTTCCAGCAAAGCCTAGGTCATCAACTGGTCGAGTTACAATAATTTTCTTTCTGTGACAAAATATTCCTACCCTTATTTTCAGGGATTTGCAATTGGGTCTGCTGCTCTTGTATCCCTTGCTCTCTTTGGTGCATTTGTGAGCCGTGCTGAAATTTCAACCGTGGATGTTTTAACTCCAAAAGTATTCATTGGTTTGATTGTGGGTGCTATGCTTCCTTACTGGTTCTCAGCCATGACAATGAAGAGTGTTGGTAGTGCTGCCCTGAAGATGGTCGAAGAAGTGCGTCGGCAATTTAACACCATCCCTGGTCTGATGGAAGGCACTGGAAAGCCTGATTATGCAACTTGTGTGAAGATCTCTACAGATGCATCTATCAAGGAGATGATTCCTCCAGGTGCCCTTGTCATGCTTACACCGCTCATCGTGGGCATTTTCTTTGGTGTGGAAACTCTTTCTGGTGTCCTTGCTGGATCTCTCGTCTCTGGTGTTCAGGTAATTTCATTGACTTTCCTGCATCTTATTAGTATCCATTAGATGCCAAAGAAGGCTTGCGGATTTTTATCACATGGTTAAAGAACGATTCATCAGCATTTAGCAAATGCTCGGTTTTTGACTATGCTATTCCCATGAACTAGTTGATCAATCTACAACATGGTTAATTGTAGTAGAAAGTACATGACCTTAAAGTATTCTCTAGAATAGTAATTGCTGCATTTTTTTATGCATTCTTCTGGGATCTTTTATCTTTCTGCCTATAAATATATATTTATAGAAACATACAGTTGAACATAGTAAAATAAGAAATTGAAAGATTTCGTTGAAATTGTTTGTTTGGAAAATTTTCCAAAAGCTAATCATAGGTTCTTCTCTCCATCAGAACAATAAGGCAGTTATACTCATAATTAAACTTGTTGAAAAGATGAAATATAACTAAGGTATATCTTTTTTATCAGAGGTTGAATCGATCATCAAAAGAAGAATGTAGCCAAAAATTAGGATACATTATGGGAAAATCAAACTTCAATTGAAAAGAAGCAAATGAAAGGCTTTTATAAAAATTCTCGTAGAATTGAAAGCGAAGTTTTCATTCTGTACATGCTAGATCATGAATTAGTAACAGTATCCAATTTCCAAAAAAAAATCCCATACATATATATATGCATGTATGACAATTTGTTGGTCGTTTTATGTGCTGCAGATTGCTATCTCTGCCAGCAACACAGGTGGTGCTTGGGACAATGCCAAGAAATATATTGAGGTAAAGGTTTTGCATAGACATTTGCATTATGGAACTAATTGTTTGGGTTAGAGGATGAATCGATGCTTGATGTGCTTCTTATAATGATCTGGGGACATCAATAACAGGCTGGTGCTTCGGAGCATGCCAGAAAGCTGGGTCCTAAAGGGTCAGATGCACACAAGGCAGCTGTTATTGGTGACACTGTTGGGGACCCTCTCAAGGACACATCTGGGCCATCACTCAACATTCTCATCAAGCTAATGGCCGTAGAGTCACTTGTGTTCGCCCCATTCTTTGCTGCCCATGGTGGATTGCTCTTCAAGATTTTCTGAACGCAAACCGCCCATGGATTCCTCCTCTCTCACATTTTACAATCTTTATTTTCCTGATTTAGGTTTGGAAATGAAACTTTGCTATCAGTAATAGTCAAATCTTGCAAAGAGTTGGGATATTGCTTATATTCTTTCTTTCACTTAGTAAAATGAACAGTAGTGGTGACTGGTGACCCATTTCATCTGTTGGCTCCAAGTCTTGTTTTGGCAGTTTTGTTAGTTAAACTTTACATAAGGTTATTGTAACCATGCCAATTGGCCATCCAAACCCAAAACAACATTGATAGAAAACACAGTGGTGTTTTAGGGAGTGGGGAAGATTGTGTCTCTAATAGGGACTTATTACTACTGCGTTTAGATTTGCATACTTCTTATTTTCCTTAAAATGATTAATAAAAATCACTGATTACGCCCCAAAGTCGGCCACTTGAAGTACAAATGCTAAAAAAGTTGAAGGGCGTGAACTTTAAGACAAAAGTACCATATTCTTTTTCTTCTTATTTATTGAGATATCGGAGTCCTTTTTCGTTTGGTTTGTTGGTGGTGACCTGTGAGCCCATGTGCCCAAATTCTCACGTTACATCTATTTATTTACGAACTTTAGGACAAACTAATCAATGAAAATGGGCTATATTTCTCTTTCCTTCACCTTTGCCGATGGGGATTGGTGACGGACGCACAATTCAAATGCATACCTACACTAACACTAGCATTAGCACTAGGCCAGTAGTGCTGGGCAGATGTTCCCCCGTACTACTATAAGTTTGTGTGAATTATTAGCGTACAGCGAACCAATTGCATGCCGCATGCGGGCAGTAAGGAGTTGTTGGCCCTACAGCGCCATGTGCCCATGGGAAGAGATCGACCCAATGTATCCATCGTGTTTCATGCCCAACATGAGTATGGCATAGAATGTGAACTATGATATCTGTCGTGATTCATGTCCACACCAGTGATTTGAGTCCAAATTTAGGTTTGGTAAGACATGTGAATTGTCTTCTCCAATCATTTCCTTTAAATAACCCCGGACAACCACTTTTAATCTCGCAACAAGAAAAAAAAAAAAATATATATATATATATATAATAATAATAATAATAATAATATTAATCATAATATGATAAACAACAATATATTAAGTGAGAGTAATTTTTATTTTATCACTAGTGATATTTTTAAGTGATAAAAATTATTATTTTATCACAATATAATTTAATAGTGACAACTAATATTTTAAATTGTTACCATTTACAATTACTAATACCCTTATGACAGGAACCTTTAGTGACAATATAAATTATCATTATAATATGTGACAAAATTTTCATTCTCAGTAGATAAAACATTATTCTTGTTACTATTTAATTTGCAAAAAACATTAACGTAAACAAACTAAAATTTTGTCACCTAATATATACACGCATACACACACACATGTATATATATATATAGAGAGAGAGAGAGTTAGTAACTATTTTTGCATTGTTATTTATTGTTTTGTTACTAATTTATCTTTTTTCTGTAATGTCTTATTAACATGAATTTAGATTTCATTTTTATTATATTATAAAATCATATAATTATTAAAATCGTCCAAACTTTTTCACAGGTTATCTACAGAAAAAAAATAATAATAATTACATATGAATCATGTGACTGAATGATAATTAGTAGAGCCTGAACTGTTTCTGGTTCTTTCTATTATAATAATTAACCCAACAGTTTTTGTTAATGGAGCCTTATTTGTTTATATATATATATATATATATATATATATATTATATTACTCTATAATCTGTCCGCAATAATTGAGGGGGGTTAGGTGAAACAATTTGGTCAATGATTTTAATGTGAAAATGCATCTAAATTACTATATGTTCAGAAAATTACTGAAATCTAATTTTGCCTGTGGGGGTTACCGTTAATCTAATTAACTTGTAGTTTGGCATTTTACCTTTCAGATTAGACTAAGAGTAGTCAATTTTCCACTAACATTTAATTGTAGTTAAAAATTGGCCGAAATGCAATAATTCTACAAATATAAGATTTTGAATTTAAATGTTGTGAGTATTGTTGGTCGCTGATGCTGCTACGAGCTTGTAGGTCCGGAATTTCGGTGGATTTAAATGTTATTGGGCTTGAGATCTGCAACCAAGAACACATGTGAACTAGTTGAGGTGCCCCCGACTAAGGCACTCCGACGCTCAAGTTAGATTTTCGGTAGAACGGAGAATATAGAATAAGTATGTAGTGAATAGTGTAATTGTGTTACCTTAAGCATGGTGGTGCTTGCAGAATTTATAGTCTGATGAGGGTGTGATTTTACCTAAGTACCCTTATCAAGTGTACTTGGCTTTCCCCATGACGGGGGGTTGGGAGTCATTCTCTGCCTAGATCCCGGGACTGTGCCAGGTGGCGCAATCTCCTATTTTTCTGAATAGTCATATCAATAAGAGCGCGCTCCTGCCAGAGTTGTTGGAAGCGGTTATATCCGTTGGCAACAGTCACCTCAGCTGCCACATGTAATCATTGCCGAGAGGTTCAACTTGTCCAACTTGCAACTGGAGGTCGATTCATGTCGACCAGACTTGGACGCTAAAGTTTCGGAAGTGGCCCTCAGGTCGATACGGATCGACCGCGGGGCTTACCAAATGGGGTCGATACAAGTCAACCAGATTGACGTGCCTCTGGGCTTCATAGGCTGTCTCTTCTGAATCTGGGCCTGTTGGGCCTACTGGCTTATGTCGTATCAAGTTGGGCCTCGTGGGCTATCTCATTTGAAGTTGGGCCTACTGGGTTATCCCATATCATGAGTCCTCCCAACTCCCGGTCCTGATCTAGCCTGTCGACAAGAAAGAGGAGGGAGTTTACATTCAAATATGCCAGGTAATAAATTCAACCCGGGTTTTTGAATTATCAACCAGGGTTCTAAGGCGGTTACTTTTCATTTAATACGGCTGTTACTGTGCGGAATACGAAGCGACAAGAACGGAATACGAAGCGCGCAGGAATGGGATATGAAGCAGGCAGGAACAAGATACGAAGCGTACTGAGACAGGCTATCATTATGGCAGTTGTACAGATTCCCACGCATGTTTGCTTATAAATAGGGGGATAAACCCATTCCTTCACACTTTCGCAACCTGAGTATCAAATAGAGTCCATCCATTGTTGAAGAACTTCTCGCTCCATACTTCCTGCTTCAAAACTAACACTGTAAGTGTCTATAACATCTGCATTATTTTTCGCCATTACTTTGCAGAAACATGTCTATTAATACCAATTCTGGTAGCGATAGGTCTGAGAATATAACTTGTAGGAGTGATGATAGTGAGACTTAGGGCACTGCCCCATCTAGTTCTTCCCGGAGTGAAACCAGTAGTTCCCGTAGGG
>JACGDI010005343.1:1112063-1128594 GCA_014898725.1 Jacaranda copaia | reverse complement strand
CAAGTTAGATTTTCGATAGAACGGAGAATATAGAGTAAGTATGTAGTGAATAGTGTAATTGCGTTACCTTAAGCGTAGTGGTGCTTGCAGAATTTATAGTCTAATGAGTGTGTGATTTTACCCAAGTACTCTTATCAGGTGTACTTGGCTTTCCCCATGACGGGGGGTTGGGAGTCATTCTCTGCCCAGATCCCGGAACTATGCCAGGTGGTGCAATCTCCTGTTTTTCTGGATAGTCATATCAATAGGAGCACGCTCCTGCCAGAGTTGTTGGCAGGGTTGCTAGAGTTGTTGAAAGCAGTTACATTCGTTGGCAGCAGTCACCTCAGCTGCCACGTGTAATCATTGCTGAGAGGTTCAACTTGTCCAACTTGCAACCGAAGGTCGATTAATGTCGACCAGACTTGGACGCTAAAGCTTCAGAAGTGGCCCTCAGGTCGATACGGGTCGACGTGGGGCTTACCAAATGGGATTGATATAAGTCGATCAGACTGACATGCCTCTGGGTTTCATAGGCTGTCTCTTCTGAATCTAGGCCTGTTGGATCTACTGGCTTATACCGTATCAAGTTGGGCCTCGTGGGCTGTCTCATTTGAAGTTGGGCCTATTGGGCTATCCCATATCAATCGCCTAACTAGAAAACTAATAATATGAACACAACTAAATGCCAAATTATCGTCCTTAAATCAATATAATCTTAAAATATTTTTTATTGAATTTTGTATGCAATACAATTGGTCATCAAATCTTTGGTTGGTTGAATTGAGCATGAACTAATCAATAAAATCTTCAAACATATTTCAGTCTATATTCACATGATTTGTACAGGTGGTGCTAATAAAAATAAAAATACGAGATAAGTACGCTAAAATTACTTTAAAACACATTTCAAATAGTTTTTGTTAATTTATACATTTTTATACTATTACCCAAGTTAAAAGTATCTAAATCATGATATTTTGCGTGGTCAACTTTGGATATTATTATTAAAAAATCAAAAAATAATGGTATACCTGCGGCAGCGAGTTGTCCAAAAGTTGAACCGCCCCTACCCTATCACGTCTATAAATCGTGCGCACCATTATTTCGCGGTTAGACTAACAAATTGTTGAAATAGTTAGAATAAAGAACTATATTAATTAATGCAATTGCACGTGTGTGTGTGTGTATATGTATGTATGTATGTATGTATGTATTGCATATTTCTGGGAAAGAGATTTATGACTTTTGTTAAAATATTTATTTGAAAAGTATTTTACACATGTTTCTTTCATAACATGCTTAACAAAAAATATTTGAATAGCAAGAGCTGCATTACAAGTGTCACAACGGTGAGATGAGGTTTATAACTTTTTATTTTATAGAGTTTTCGGCAGCTTAATAGTTCAAGAGCATTTGATGGGGCTGAAAAATCTTTTCATCAACAGAAATTAATGAATTTCACTCAAGCCGTAGACCCAACGAGATTCTCATTATTTATTATTTTCATACCGAACACAAATAAAATATTTCGGAATAACTTTTTATGATACAGAAATTTTTGCAATCGTTTTGTGTCACTTAATATATATATATATATATATATATGTTAATTTTTATGTACTTTACCTGGGTAACTGTGGACTTGGTCTCGGTTGAATCAGCAGAACGTGGTTCGTGAATAAACAAATATTCAAGAACTGCGCGGTTGGTGCTGACTATTTCACATTAATTTTCCGATCTCACAGAAATTTGCAGTTGCGCGTCCGTCCCTTTGTCACCAATATTTCAATCGACAATGCTATGCTGCTACTTGCAATAAAATGTGCTGAATGTTTCCTACAACAACATCATGAAAGCAGTGTGTTTTTAGTGCAAGCAACTGATGGCTTGCTTGAAGGGTTGAAGATCCTTTCTATTAGGTTCCTTGTTGGAAAATGGAAAGTCCTCTCTTCTGTGTGAAAGATATAAGTTACAAATATTAGTTTTTAAAATTGGATAAATTGGCTTGAGTGTTTTTTATTATGAGATATATTCTACTACCTTCAAATTTATGATAGAAAGCATTTTCTATAAACATGATAACATCCTCGTGGAAGAGGCGTGTGTACGTTTTTTGTGATCCCCTAGTTTTAGTAAGTTGTTCATGCAATTAATTATTCAATCCACTCATAACAACGGTTTAATCAATTAATTCAAAAGAAGGGGAGGGAGAAAAACAAGCTGAAAGACTACCCACTTACACATATCATTTTCTTTTTCTTTTTCTTTTTCTTTCTAAAACTATAATTAAAAAAATTGCAAAAAAATTTCAAAACTCCTCAAAATATATTTTTATATTTAAAAAATTCATTAAAATATTTTTCAATGCACTCTGAAAAACACGACAACTAATTTTTCAACTAAATAATTTTCCAGAACTGCTCAAAATATATTGTCTTTAGAAAATTCATTAAAATATTTTTCAATATTCCAAAATACCTAATCGGTCAAATTTGCACTCTAAAAAACACGGCAACTAATTTTTCAACTAAATTATACTTCAATTATTAAATTAAAATTTTCTTGAAATAACTTTTTTGATAGAAAATTTTTCTTTAGTTTATTTAAATTGATCAGCATCAATAGTGATGTAATGCTTTCAACTTGAATTTTGAAAATTATGTTTCCTGAATTTCTTGATATATGCAAATTATAATAGATACAATTTTGATTTGAAAACCAAATGCAATAAACAAAAAGATTAAATTTTTTTATCATGTTGCAAAAATTCTTACAAGATTAAGTAAATAGATTTGAAAAATAATTTTAGAACCAGAAACTAATAAATAAAAAGTTTCTTAATATAAGAAATTTATCAGAACATAGAATAAAAGTTAATAGCTGGCTTTTTTGTAACAAAAAGTTTGTTGGATGACTTTGTCAGATTGAAAAATAATTCTATACATTCTTTAAATATAAAACATCATTTCAAAAAAATTTAATAATTTTTATAAAGTAATTTTAAAAGGTAAGCCAAACAAATCTTTTTCCATGTCGATTTTGGTTCTTGGATATCTCAATCAAATGAAGTTCACGTGTGTAATGTCCCATTTCACATGGGCTAAATACTGAAAGAAAGAGTGATATATAAGTTTTGGCAAAAGAAACTCATGTGTAGCTATTGGATCTCTTTCGGATAAGTTGATCATAGTCCAATTTTAAGCTACTCTTGATGGGTTTGAAGGCAGTTCTCACATCCAATAGGCTTGCGGTCCTAGAGCGTGACAATGTGACTTTTAAATAATAACCCTGATATCTCAAAATATACTTTTAGTTTTAGGGTCCATTTGGAAATTTTATTCTCTATTTTAATATTTCTAAATTAAAAAAATTGAAGATGAAATAAAAACACATTTAAATATTAGGGATCTTATCTAAAAATACTCAAACCCACTTTCACTTTCGGAGTTAGTCATCATCCACCCTTTTTCTAGTTTTAACTTCTCATTTCAATTTTGTGTCTTGAGTTCACTACCCATATACTTGTTTTAGCCGAAACACCCCCAAAAATCTTATTTTCTCTTCTTTTTCTTTTTGCTCATTAGAGATCATTCTTTCTTCTCTCCCGTGGTGTCTTTTTTTCCCTTTTTTTGGCCATTCTCAAATTGGGTCACTAGGAAGATCAGTGGCCTCATTTATTGCCATTTCATTTTAAGCTAGAGTTTAATAATTGCATAACAATGGGTAGAAGAAGGTAAGTCTTCTTCAATTTGAACTTAATAAAAATGTCTTCGAATGGCCAAAATGCTAAAACTTAGCCATTAGGAAGTTGGGGAACTTTATATTTTGTGAATTTATGAAGGTATGAGTATGATATAGTTACTGTTTCATATTTGGAAAAATTGACCTAGAATTAGTTCTAAGTTCAATAAATTGCAATATTCCGCTCGACATCAGAAAATGTATGTCACTCTACAAACTAATAGTGATATTTTGAATATGATT
This sequence comes from Jacaranda copaia, assembly GCA_014898725.1. NCBI lineage: Eukaryota > Viridiplantae > Streptophyta > Magnoliopsida > Lamiales > Bignoniaceae > Jacaranda > Jacaranda copaia. Next base: position 1,124,628 of record JACGDI010005343.1, on the reverse strand, counting down.
TGATTGCATATTTTGCTTAAAATAGGCATTGTTGATATGATGGTCATCCAAAGAAATGAACCAAATAGACGTGCAAGCAAAATCTGTTATATGTATTGGTAATTCTCTTCATATTTTCATATTAATATTGCATTAATTCTTTGTTATACTTCTTATGTATTACAGTTAGTATCTAATTGTTATATGTTATTGTTCTTTTATAAGATACTTTATTTAAACATTATCATACTTATTAGTTCACTAATTAATGCCACATTAGTGCAATTTAGTACTTTCACTTTGATACTTCAATACTTCTACTCAATTTGCACATTAGTAGCTCTAGGAGTTTTGAGATAATTGATTATAACAAAAAGTGTGATGTAAATTTACATAGTTGGAGTTGTTGGGCAAAACAAGATGATAAAATGCATTGTAAATGATACGATGCTTTGAACGCAAGCTTGTGCTTTTATTTAGTCAAAGTTACTTTCCTACTATTTAGTGAAAATTGATACAATGACATATTTGTTTTACCATTTTACTGTATATTTGTACTTGTATTATTATTTGTCATTACTTATTAAATAATATCTTGATTGATTTTTACTTCTCTTCAATTAGGAAAAAGAGGGTGTAGAGAAGACAAAGAATTAAAAGGAGATGGATTAGAAATAGACCATGTACACATGTTTATGATAGCTGCTAAATTTGTCCTTATCTGGAGGACATGTTAAGTTGAAATAATTGTACTATATTACATTTTAATTGAATTTTTATAAAATTATTCGTATTGTATGATTTGTAAAATATGAATATATTGCACTATCATTTTAGTGTGAAACGAATCATGAATGAGTATTCTTCTTAGTTATTGGGAAGGTTTATATTAGAGCTATTGTCCTAATTTATTTTTCATTTGATCAGAAAGATAATACCTCATGTTAGTAAGGTAATACTTCATTTTGGCATATATATACTTGTTCTCAACAGCATAATACCTTATGTTCAACATCTAGTACTGCATTAAATTGTTTCTGTATTAGTTGGGCACATGAAGTATAGTGTGAAGCACCATTGTAGGTTGTAAAATACTTCATTTGAAAGTCAATAATGTAAGGAAAGATGGGTTATCACGTGGCTATACCAACATCAAAAGGTCTAAAAAACTTAAATTTTTTGATAGTTAAAATGTGTATAATTCATACTGAATAACAAAAAAAGATTACCTCATTTTAAAAAAATAATACTTCATTTTTGAAACATAATACTTGATTTTAGAATAACAATGCCTCATCTTTAGCATTTAATACTTCATCAAAGTGATCCTATACTTAAATATTGCATGGCCTAATTTGCTACAAATAACAAGTGAAACTGCATATAAGATCACACCAAAATCATAAAATCATAAAATCATATTTTCTTCATTTAACGTGTTCAAATGGTTAGAACAAAAACACCCACATCCAATCTTTTATGTTCTCATTCCTAGTAGTGTGACACCATTTATACATGATACTAAAAATCCCTAATGCACTAAGAACGATACCAACAATTCGCAAAAAAGTACCTAATTTTGATGATTATGTACTTGGGAACTGCATTTATGCACTGAATTTGCCAATGTTGTAGACTTATTTTGTGCGTTTCTATACTTACTTTTCCAAAGGCTAAGTTTAGCCTAAATTTGATGCTTAGAACAATACGTAAGACACCCTAATACAACAAAACCATGGTTTCTTGAAGAAATGGTTTAGGTATGCACGTGTTGAAATGGTCAAAAATATAAACACCCGCAACCAACTACTTATGCTTTTATCATAGTAGCATGAAACCTTTCATGCATGATACCAGAAATCTCTAATGTATTTGACAACTATGTTTATGTATTGAATTTGCCAATGTTGTGTACTTATTTTGTGTGTTTTTGTACTTGCTTTTCCAAAGACAATGTTTAGCCTCAATTCAATACGTAGAACAATACATACGTGATCCTAATGTGATAAAACTATGATTTCTTGAAGAAATTATTGTGATAGTCCGTGTTGAAATGGTTTAAAACATAAACACCCATAGCCAACCATATGTGCTCTCATTCATACTAATATAAACTATTCATACATAAGCTAAATGAATCATCCTAACACCACCATTAAAAACCACTAAACCTATCACGCCTATGAGTTTTAGGACTAATAAGCAATGGTCTTATGATCATGCAATAGCCATATTAACCCAAATTGAACTCAACCCCTAATGTGGTGGGAATGATATTAGAAATCCACAAAACAAATCCTAGTTTCGATGATTATGTACTTGGCAATTGCGTTTATGTACTAAATTTGCCAATGTTGTGTACTTATTTTGCATGTTTATGTACTTATTTTCTAAAGGCCAAGGTTAGCCTTAATTTAATGTGTGGAACAACACATAAGAGATCCTAATGCGATAAAACCATGATTTCATAAAGAAATTATCGTGATGGTATGTGTTGAAATAGTTTGGAACACAAACACCAATAACCAACCACTTGTACTCCCATTTATACTAGTATAAACCATTCATGTATGAGCTAAATGAATCTTCCAGATACCACCATCGAAAACCACTGAACCTATCATGACTATATGAATTGTAGGACTAATAAACAATGGTCTTATGATCATGCAATGGCTGGATTAGGCTGAATTGAACTCGAACCTTAATGTGCTGAGAATGATACCCAAAATCCACAAAAAAGTACCTAGTTTTGACAATTATGTACTTGGTAGCTTTATTTATGTACTAAATTTACTAATATTGTGTACTCATTTTGCATGTTTTTGTACTTACTTTTCCAAAGGCTAAGTTTAGCTTCAATTCAATGCGTGGAACAATACATAAGTGTCCTTAATGGGACAAAATCATGATTTCTTGATGAAATGATTGTGATGGTAAGAGTTGAAATAGTTTGGAATCCAAACACCCACATTCAACTACTTGTGATCTCATTAATACTAGTACAAATCATTCATTCATGGGTTAAATGAATTCTCCAAACACCATTATTGAAAGCTATTGAACCTATCATGACTGTATGAGTCCTGGAACTAATAAGCAAGGGTCCTATGATCATGTAATGGCTAGATTATGCTAAATTGAACTCGACACATAATGTGTTGAAATGATATAGGAAATTTGTAGAAAAAGTACCTAATTTTGGTGATTGTGTACTTGGAAAATGTGTTTATGTAGTGAATTTGTCAATATTGTGTACTTATTTTATGTTTTTTTGCACTTACTTTTTTAAAGGTCAAGTTTAGCCTCAATTCGTGATAATGCATGTTGAAATGATTTGGAACATAGACACCCACAGCCAACCACTTGTGCTACCATTCAAACTAGTAAAAACCATTCATGCATAAGCCAAATGAATCCTTCCTACACCACCATAAAACTCACTACACCTATCATGAGTATATGAGTCCCAGTAACTAATAAGCAATGTTCTTATGATCATGCAATGGCCAGATTAGGTTGATTTGAACTCGACCCCTAGTGTGATGAGAATGATACTAGAAATCCACACAAAAGTGCCCAATTTTGGTGATTATGTATTTGGCAACTGCATTTATGTACTCAATTTGCCAATGTTGTATACTTTTTTTATGTGTTTTTATACTTATTTTTCCAAGGGTTGAGTTTAGCCTCAATTTAATGCATGGAATAACACACAAGTGACCCTAATGCATCAAAATCATGATTTCTTGAAGAAATGGTCATAATAGTATGTGTTGAAATAGTTTAGAACACAAACACCACAACCAACCACTTGTGATCTCATCCATACTAGTATAAACCATTCATACATGAGCTAAATGAATTCTCCTGACACTACCATCGAAATCCATTGAACCTATCATGACTATATGAGTCCTAAGATGAATAAGCAATGGTCTTATGGTTATGCAATAGCTAGACTAAGCTAAATTGAACTCGACCCGTAATGTGCTGATAATGATACAGGAAATTCACAAAACGTGTACCTAATTTTAGTGATTATGTACTTGACAACTGCATTTTTGTACTGAATTTGCCAATATTGTATATTTATTTTATGTGTTTCTATACTTTCTTTTTCAAAGGCCAAGTTTAGCCTTAATTGGTGATAGTGTGTGTTGAAATATTTTAGAACACAAATACCCACACCGAACTAATTACTCTCATTCATACTAATATAAACCATTCATGCATAAGCCAAAACAATCCTCCCAACAACACCATTGAAATTCACTGAACCAATTGTGACTATCTAAGTCCTAGTAATTGATAAGAAATGTTTTTATGATCATGCAATGGCCATATTAGGTCAAATTAAACTCGACCTCTAATGTGCTGAGAATGATACTAGAAATCCACAAAAAAGTACCTACTTTTGGTGATTATGTACTTGGCAATTACATTTATATACTGAATTTGCCAATGTTGAGTACTTTTTTTACGTGTTTTATACTTGCTTCTCCAAAGACCGAGTTTAGCCTCAATTGATGCATGGAATAACACATAAGTGACCCTAATGTGTTAAAAATGTGATTTTTGGAAGAAATGGTCATGATATTACATTTTGAAATGGGTTGGAACGTAAATACCCATAGCCAACCATTGGTGTTCTTATTCACACTAGTATAAACTATTTATGTATGAGCTAAATGAATATTCATGACACCACCATTGAAATCCACTAAACCTATCATGACTATATAAGTCCTAGTAACTAATAAGCATTGCTCTTATGATCATGCAATGATTAAACTAGGTCAATTGAACTCGACCACTAATGTGCTGAGAATGATACCAAAAATCTGCAAAAATGTGTGTAGGTTTGGCAATTATGTACTATGAAACTACGTTTGTGTACTGAATCTACCAATGTTGTGTACTTATTTTGAACTAACCTGTTTACCATTATCTATTTATAAATAAATTTTCAAATTACACTATAAATTGTAAACACCATCCATTCTTATCATCCAAATATACAAATTATAAATGTTGTCTAGTAAGAATGTCAGAATTACAGAAATAAACACCTTAATATCTACATACAAAAAGTCCATTCATCTAGATAATAACCATCTGAACATCATCATTCTCTCCTAGAATACATTAAACCATGCTCATTGATTAGAATTTTTGCAATAATATGTGATTGATATGCATCTATGGAACAATCATTTACATATTGCCAGAAATCCTTGGTATTTTTTGCACACCCCTCTACTTGGAAACATAAACTCCACAGTCCAGGTCTCAATTTTGTTGCCAACTAAAACATATTTGCATTTATTTTTGCGGCACATTATACCTAATGATTGTTTTAGGTATCTAGTCAAAAACTTAGCCTGCAAAGTATTTGTTAGTTTATATTCAAATACTTGGATGAATATATTACAAATATAAATGAACATACAAAATTTTTTATCATTGCTTTTGTTTGGGGAGACTAAGATAAGTTCATTTGTACGAACTTCTTCTCAATTATGTCCAACACAAGAAAGAACTAGTGATAATGGCTTTTAATGGGGAATATAATAAATTGATATTTGTTCAACACATCTAAATTCAACTCTTCTAGGAACTTATGTGTGCGTAGTTTACTAACAAATTTGGAAATTCATCTTGCTTTACAGAATGCTTCTTATTTACTTTCTTAAGCTCTCTTAGAATCTCCTTCTATCAACAATTAATGTTAGAACTTGTTAAATCAAGTTGCTTGTCGTTGAAAATACAAAATAAGCACTATATTCCTGCACATACGGAGTTGAACACCAAATATCATAATCATATTTTTTTTTCTCTAAATGAAGGGCTGCACAAGATCTCATGTAGCAATGAATTAAATTTGACCTCAACTCTATCCCAAACAATAGATTGCACAATACATATCCTCCAATTTGCAGATCAGGTCCTTCCCAAATGATGATACTACAATAATAAATCATGATGTTAATCAAATCACAATTTACTACAAAAAAATAATGTGTATTTAGTATAATTACTTCATTTTATCTCGTTGCAAATATGAGTCAATAATTTCTCTCTCTTTATTAGATATCTTGAACCACCCTGTATAATCTACTTATCCTTGGAGCTTAATGAAATAAGTTCTCATTATCTAATAAATTGGACTCTACAAATCCAACCTCTATCAACTCAATATTTTGGGCATCCTTCATCTTCCCCTTTCAAATATGCAATACACATATCCAATACTTTAGTCCAGCTATGTTGTATAGTTTCTGATACAATTCAATATTTATCTTATTGACATAAAGTATAAAAACTCATAAATGTAGTATTTAAACTTGTATACACATACATTTTTCTTCTTGCCACGGCTCTTATGAGCAATCTGCTTCACTGTTGTCCTTTGTGGTGAAGTGCTAGAAGGTGTAACAAAGTTCATTTCTTTTCTTTTTTTTGTAGTATCACCTCATTCTCGCATATTTTTAATAATAGAGGCTATGGTCACTTTCAAGGGTGGAACATCCCCTAATTCAGGACATTTAAGGTGAATTCCACCATTATCACCTTTCTTTTGGTCCTTTTTTTCTTCTTCGTTTTCCTCATCTTCTCCCTCTTTCTCTTTCTTTTCTTTCTCATTCTCTTCCTCTTCTTTTTCCTCCCCATCTTCCTGATTCTCTTCCTTTTTTTCTTCCTTCTTTTCTTCCTCATTATCTTCCTTTCCTTTTTCCTCTCTGTCTTCTATTGGCTTTTTTTCTTTTGATTTCCTTTTGTCTTTCTCTTCCTCTTCCTCTGCCTTAACTCCAATAACAAATTCTTTATTCTCAAGAAAGAAAAGAAAAGTCTTTCTTTCAATAATTCTACCTATATCTCTTTCTCATTCAACATTCCTTGCAAGGCATACACATCAACAGTTGGTGCTCCAACAATTTCTCCTCATCAGGGAATAGATAAATATGCAGAACCTATTCAAACAAAACTTTATATCTTAGTTTGTAATTTTATATGTATAGAAAATTATTATAACAACAACGATAAGGAGTATAAGTTATTGCCATATTTCTAGTAATCATTTTGAATTTTTCTTCTTCATTAGCAACTTTCTTCGAGATCTTATTCTCACACCATTGAAGAAATCGTAAAATGAACACAATGAATTTGCCAATCCCAAGCAAGGAATATATTCATAAACACAAGCCTGTCATTCAAAAGAAGAATTATGTGCCATTAACTTACAATCAGGCAAATACTGCATCTATCAAAATATTCTTTTCTTGGACCTTTCTCCGTTTCACCTTCTAGCTGCACCAAATTCCCATCATGCAAAAAATTAAATGCACCAACTCCCCATTAATAGAGGCCAATGGAAGATAAATTGTCTACGTACAACAAAAGAAATCTAGGTGTCAAATAGTTACTAGTTGGAAACAAACTATAGTTGAAAACTAGTAGTATGTACATTCAAACAAAATTATCTCTATCCTGATCACTATATTTTTCTGCCAACTCTCTCAACCTTTTACAAATCTCTACTTGAGTTACATTCTTATTTTTTTTCTTCAAATAATTATTTTACTATTTTTGACTCTATTCTTATATCAAAATTTACTTGTTGCCCCACATGTTGCAACCCCATAACAATAGAAAAGTCCCTTGTAGTAAAAAGAACCCTAATATCGTTACCAAACATAGAAGAGCAAGACCTAATATCAAACCTCTTTAAGAGAGCTTCAACTCTAATAATACTATTAGCACTCGATTTACTCAAGTTAGTCATTTTATGGTACGCAAAAAATGGAGTCTACTTTAGTGCTTCAGTGTGTCAAGCTTATCTTACCGTCCATCTCCTTCATAACATTTTTAAAGTACACTAGAGAATACTAAGAATGTAGCTTGGAGCCTCTGTTACCTTTAGCAATAGTTTGGTGTGTAGGTCCCCAAGTTTTAATGTAGAAAAGAGAGACATACGTAACTACATAAATACTGCATTTGAGGTTTTGAAACTACAATTCACAATTTAATACTAAAAGTTTGAATTTTTGTACCATAAAAGACTTGCATAGAATATTGAATTGGAGTTTTTGTCTATTATAACTCACAATTTAAACACTCAAAGTTTCAAATACAAAAAATTGTACATCACACTGATTTGGAGGCTTTGTGTACTGCAAACTTAGAATTTAAATGCTGAAAACTTGAATTTTGCTACTAAAAAAACTTGAACATATATTGAATTGGAGATTCCTCTACTACAACTCACAATTTAAATACTAAAATTTGAATTTTCGTACCATACTATTTGAAAATAATGCTAATCATATTAATAATGAGTTTGAGGAATAGATGCCCAAGAAATGCTTAAATTTGATTTATACACATTGTATACACCTTAAATAAGATAATATCTCTAAAATTCAGTTACAAACACCTAATATACTCTACACTTTATATGAATTATTTAATTACTAAATTCAAATAACTAATAATTGAAGTATACAATTAAAACAACAATTGAAGTAAAAATTGACAATATTCAAATATGAAAAGATTTATATTTGGTTTTTTAATAAAATAAAAGACTAATTTTGGATAAATTAAGTATATCAAAATCAAGCCTAAAATAATTAAAACAAAGATCAAACAAGATGCAAACAAAGAAATGTATAAAACATCTTTCTATATTTAATACAAAAATAACAGAATATAAATTTACACAACTTACCTCATATGCTATGCAATTGAGGCATGAAAATAGAAACCCTTCTAGTTTCGGCTACAAAATGAATGGAGAAAAATTAGTTCCAAAACAAGAAAGTAAAAGAGATAAAATTCAAATGAGAACTGAATCCTAAATTGTAACTTAGTTTGGCTACTTTTCTCTAATTAACCGTTAAATATTTTGTTTGAACATAGTCATTAGATTAAGTATTGGGTTAAAAATTGGTTAATTTATATTATTTATGTTTAAAATATGTACTTTTCAAAATGTATATTTTAATTATTTTCAAATAATAGTAGGTACTTTATATCAAATTGAATTTAAATTTAATAGATGTGATAATAAGATGATAAAGTAGATATAAAATAAATTAAAAATAAAAATAATGAGTATTTTCAATTAAAATGTGTAAATTGATAGTTTTTAATTTTTAAATAATGACAAAAATGAAAATAAAATAATTTTATTTTGTAATAATATCTTACCTCTTAAAAGATTGATGTAATATGATTTAACTCTTAACTATTATCTCCTTTTCAAGCCAATAATGTAATTAATATACACAAAATCTTCATTTCGTCATCTTTTATCTTGATAATACTATGTTACTGTACTGCTATGACATATGTAGCATGAAATTATGGATGACATAAATAATAACATAAAATTGGGAAAATTACAATGAACCCTCCTTTGATCATCGAAATAGGCATAAATTCTCCATGTAAAAAAAAAATACACAAAGAACTTTCTTATATTTTTTAAACTCATGTAGCGAGCACCCTCGAAATTGTTGGTGTTGCTCGTGTGGGGTGTGTACAATTGCATGTGTATTTTTTTGTATAAAAAAATTATACTTATCAACTGTTGAATTTTTACAAAAAATTAATGGTCCAAATTAAATTATATTATATATTTTTTAAAAATATTAAAAAGTATAGATAATATATTATCACATATATATAATACAATGTATATGTATAATATATAATGTAATATATATATATATATATATAACATTATCCCCTAAGGCCCCCACACACCATAACCCCAACCCCACATTCCCCCACCCCATCCCACACCATCAGATGCAATGGCTGTTGGCAGCTTAACAGCCAGTAGCGTATCCAGGAATTTAGGTTAGTGGGGTCAAAATATTAATAAAAAATAAATTCAAAATAATTAATATTTAATAAAAATAAAATTTAAATACATTAATTCAATTGTCCTTGATGAGTTTTCATATTCTGAAATGTCGTCATAATATCATCATCTTAAATACTCATGAATACATCTCTTTTTTTATAAGTAATTAAACAATCATTAAGGAAGTCATCATCCATTCGGTTCCATAAATCAGTCTTGATAAATTTCATCACTGAGAAAGCTCTCTCTACACTTGCAAGGGCGACCGGCAAAAGCAATGAAAATTTCACAAGTCGGTACACATGAGGATACACCAACGCTATTTTATCTCAACTAACTTTTTGGATAGTTCACTAATTCCGTTCATATCAGAAAATCTTATATCCTCAAAACTCACATTAATTATATAATTATCAAGCTGACAACAAAGCTCAACTAAATCATACTCTCTAAAATCATTAGGATATAACGTAGCCAATCTCATGATCTTTTCTATATCAAAACTTGCAAATGATTGAGATGGAGACAAACAAGCCATACCATGAAGTAAGTCAGATGTTATCTCATTAAATCGATTATTTAATTCCTGCAGTTGTCAATTGATAACTTTATATAATACTTCAATACGGTAATGATGTAAAACTGTATACTCAGCAACTCTTCGCTTTGATCTTTCCAAAAAGACATAGAAATCATCAAATATAGGTGTGTCAATATCATGTTTGATGCAAAATTCAGACACCTCACCAATAAGTGAATCCCATCCACTGTCTCTTATCTTTTGCAACTGTTTCTTTGCTACTCGAACAAGCAACATGGCATTTACAATATCTTGTTCCCTTCTTTGTAAAGCTAAACTAAGCTCATTTGTGATACTGAGAATATTCTTCATAAAATGCAATATAAAAACAAATTCAAATTTTAGACAAGCATCAACAAGCCCACATGCTTTCCATTTTTCATCTGATGAGTCTGCATCCATACCAACAGTGTCAAGCACATCAATTATTGAATCAAACAATAGAATGAAGTTAACAAAAGACTTAAAGTGAGATCCCCAACGAGTATCACTTGGTCTTACAAGGCCTAATTCTTGATGTAGACCCCTACCAGTCTAAAGCTCACCCATTTCAAATGCCTTTTGGATTTTGAGAATTTGTGCATCTCGAAACTCATCTCTACGTTTAAAAGAAGCTCCCACCACATTTATCACAACTAAAACTAAGTTAACAACTCTAGAAACTTCATCACATTTTTTACTAATCTCAACAAGAGTCAATTGAAGTTGATGAGAAAAATAATGAATTGAAAGAGCCGACCTATTTTTTTGTTGAATTAAAGCTTTAAATTCATTAAATTCACCTTGCATGTTACTTGCTCCTTCATAGCATTGACCACGTATATATGATATACTTAATGAATGTTGAGCAAGCAATGAAGCAACTCCTTCTTTTAGAGATAAAGCACTAATATCACGAATGTGAAGAATCCCAATAAATCATTCCATTAAAAATCCTCTCCTATCAACATATCACAAAACAAGAGCCATTTGCTCCTTACATGATATATCACGGGATTCATCAATAAATATACTAAAGTAATCACCATTTAAATCCTCTATGATGACCTTAGCTATTTCCATAGCACATGCACGTACAATTTCTTTTTGTATTGTTGGACAAGTGAGCTTATTATTTTTTGGTGCTTTTCTCAATATTGCAACAACATATTTTTCACAATTTTCTGTGTAGTATCTCAAAAGTTCATGAAAGTTACCTTTATTTGATGATGATGCACTTTCATCATGACCTCGAAATGCCATTCCTTGACCCAAAAGAAATCTCACAGCCTTAATTGATGCAATTAAATGTATCCGATACTCCAACTTAGCTTGACTTGATTGCTTATCCAAAACTGCTTGAATGGATTGACTCTGTTGTATCAAATCTTCACACTTTTTCTTTGATTTGTGATGATCACTATTAGGCTCACGATATGAGTAACAAATCTTTCCTTTTTATTCCAAGCCCGAAATCCTTTAGTTGAAAATGCATCTCCTCCACGTTGATGTACATCTTCATCTTTAAATAGATAACAAGGAAGGCAAAAGGCTGTATCTGATGATACACTATATTCCAACCAATTAGGATAAGTATCGAACCACTTATGATTAAATCAATGTATCACACCAGACATTTTAGTTTGTGAAAAATTGTAATTTCGTGGTTGACAAGGACCTTTTTGAATATATGATCTTCTTACTATATCACGATCATTCAGGTGATATTTCAAAATTGATAATCTTTCCGTGGGATCAGCCCTTAAAGAATCTAAATCAACTTCTTGACTTTGTTTTGTGAGCAATTGTGATCTATCGTTGCAAGGCGGATCTTTTGATTGATTGGCACTTTCTTGAAAGAGAGGCCAATTATGTGAAAACGAAGTAGAGCCTCCAAACTTCAAAATTCGGGTAAAAAACTTATCTATCGACATGTGAACAGTGTAAAATAAATTTAAATATAGTTAATTTAGTTTCTTTCATAATGCATAATTCATAAATATTCATAATTTTTAAATTCTAACTATAAATCCTAAATTTTTTATCTAATGCAATAATAATCAATTACATAACAATTAATAACAAGTTAACAATTAAAAGAAGCATATACAAAAAGTTAATAAATTAACATTATCAATTTATCCTAAATTTTAATT
>JACGDI010005343.1:1092040-1104466 GCA_014898725.1 Jacaranda copaia | reverse complement strand
CTCCCTCCTTCCACACCACCATTTCCAACAATTGTCCTTATCTGTTTCCCCGTCTCAGTACCTCCAGTCCAACCGCTGCCACCGACTCCGCGTCCGTGCAACCGACGCCTTGCAGCCCTACGACTATGAGGCCCACCTTGTCAACCGCTTCACTCAGTCCATCAAGCTAAAAATCGCCATTGTTGGGTTCGGAAACTTCGGTCAATTCCTCACCAAGGCGTTCATCCGCCAGGGTCACACGGTATATGCTCATTCGCGATCTAATTACCACTCAATCGCGCATTCTCTCGGCGCCGTCTTCTTCTCCGATCTCCACGACCTCTGCGAACAGCACCCTGATGTCATCCTTATATGCACATCCATTATTTCGACGGAATCGGTGCTCAAAGCTTTACCTCTCCAGCGCCTCAGGCGAAATACGCTGTTTGTTGATGTTCTGTCGGTCAAAGAATTTCCAAAGAATATTTTTCTTCAAGTTCTTCCCAATCATTTTGATATTCTCTGCACTCACCCCATGTTTGGCCCCGAGAGTGGGAAACATAGCTGGCAGAATTTGCCGTTTGTGTTTGATAAGGTGAGGATTGGCGACGAGGAGTCGAGGGTCAACAGGGTTGAAACTTTCTTGGATATTTTCAAAAAGGAAGGGTGTACGATGGTGGAGATGACGTGCGCGGAGCACGATAAGTACGCCGCGGGATCGCAGTTTATTACGCACACGATGGGAAGGATTCTTGAGAAGTTGCAGTTGGAGAGTACTCCCATTAATACCAAGGGGTATGAAACTTTGTTGAATTTGGTGGAGAATACAGCTAGCGACAGTTTTGACCTGTATTACGGGCTTTTTATGTATAATAAGAATGCTATGGAGCAACTGGAGAGGTTGGATTTAGCATTTGAGGCGTTGAAGAAGGAGTTATTCGGCCACTTGCATGAGGTGCTGAGGAAGCAGTTGTTTGGGAAGGCAGAGGAGGGAGGCTTGCGGAGGCCGATGTTGGCTAAGTTGCCCAAGAATGGGACTCCATTGTTGCCACCAAAATCAGAGACTGTGGGCAACAAGAACAATTAGGATGATGCCTGTTGTATTAGGTATGCCCCTGTCTTTCAACCAGAATATATTGCCCCAACAGGATTCCGTATTGGGCCTTATTGTGAGCGGATATGATGAAATTATTTGATGAGTTGATAATAAAGAATAAATTTCGTGTAGCATTTATATCTTCGTTAAGTATCACAAAATCAAAGCATAGGAGAATGCTTGACTCTTTTCAAGTACATTGAATCGTTGAAATGATGGAATTCGAAGTATAGAGTAGCAGAACATATTTTTATGCTCTTCTTAATAAGCTTTATGTTGCTTCAATGGCCCGGATAAGAGATGAGAATCTTTCAAATATATCTTCTAGATGATGTGTACAAGGAGCAAAACTAATTCTTTGTAGTTATGTTCCCCATGCTATAACGAGGGAGACTAGAATTTTCAAGGGCTCTTTAATTCCACAATTATAATGAAGCTAAACTATGAGAGTTATGAGAGGAATTGGTACTGCTAGTGATTTGGAATTCTACTGCATTATGTATGCCTTTGAGGTAGTGAAGTAAAAGGAAAAGAATCGAAATGGAGAATCTACAATTTTTGTGTTTGAATGCATGGATTCTATAGGAGGGGATGTCTTATTTGTTTATGTAGTTTTACTTTGTTTACTGCGTGGTTCCCTTCCCATTGACTGCCACTGATTTATCCCTTCCTTCTACCATTGCCCTCAAACTAATTCATGATGAGAATAGAGTATGTCTTTAACTTTGAAGTGCCTAGTTATAAAGCAAAGCAACTTCCTTTGTCGTGCATTTGGTGAAGTTGCTAGCAGAAGATGGTAGCCATTCATGCTTGCTGATTTAACAACCAAGGGAGAGCAGTAGGTTATAGAAATCTCCAAGCGGTACTGAAAATGTCAAAACCAATTCCTTACATGACAACCGTACATCACGTGGAAGGGCAGACTCTGCAAACATCCTGTTTGAAATTAAATGTCTTATCAATGCAACACGGAAAAGCACATGTTGAAACTTCCTTTGAGGGCTGCCAATTTTACTTGATTTCATCTAGATCAAGTTAAGTTTGAGAGTTGTAAGTGACACCTTTGGAGGTTTAGATGTAAAGCTTGTGTCATGTGCTTGTCATCTTTCCCTTTTTGCTTTGAGATCTTTTTGATAAAGTTTTGGCAAATATGTAGGCAGTATTGACTTGGGTTCTCCATACATTCAAGCTGTGTGAAACAGTAGAAAACTCTTAACGAACTCCAATATGAGTTTGTTATTGGGTGCCTGATCAATCACCTCTCTTGTTTGAGATTGTCAAATGCCATCTGTTAGCCCTGTTCTGAAGTTAAGATAGTGCTACACCTCAAAGACTAAACATGGTAGAGTTCAGATTTGAGGTGAGCTTTACATACTACAACGAATGTAAGAATGATTTTGAACATCAAGAACAGAAGTTTGACATAAAGGCAGGACATCTTCTTTTGTGAGGGCTGACATACCTGTTATATTATGAGGGTTAGGGGGCCACTCGACATTCTCAGAAATGAGGAGCTGATCGAAAAATTTTATAAAGAAAGATGGGAACTTGGGTGGGCTCTATCAATTTCACTTGCTTAGAAATGAGAAGCTGCTTAAAACTTAAGTTCAGAAAGACCAGAACTTCATGGGGTTGAGGCTCTATCTATCAATATTTGGCATGAGTCCATTAGCTAGACTTGCGTGTTAATGTTATTGTTACCCTGTTATCCATCTGAATTATTGGCAAATACCTAAGAGAAAGGGTGGATTCTCTTGAAGCCGAAAAAACATCTTCTCTATGATCGCTAGCTGTAGATGAATCACCCACCGCAACTTTTCTAGCCTTGCAATAATCATAATAGATCAAAATCATGATTTTTGGTAGCTGCACAATACTATTGTTGAAGAATTTGAGCATCAGTCAACAATCAATTGATCTTCACTGCGAAGGGTGCATTCCGTGTTAGAAAATAATTACCTCAAACAAAATAATGCAGAAAAAATTGCAATTAAACCTTGAAAAATATTCTATCTTTTTGATCAGTTCTTGTGTTAATTATATGTGATTAGGCATGGACATGCTTGTAAGAATCATATCTGTGCGGTGTATCTCAGAGATTAAAATCAAATATCACCCAATTATTCATTTGTCTTATGGTTGCTGCCTCACTCATTATGTTGCCATGGATTCTTTTTACCAATTATGAAAATGACATAAAGTTTACTAAGTGCATTGGTTTAACTTAAAAGCTGAATGTAGTGATCCCTAGGTTCAATGTTTTCACTTACACTTATAGCTTTGGTTGACCAATTTTTTATTTTTTATTTTTATTTTTTTCATTTTTTTCAATTTACTCGTTTCTGCATGGTAATGTTACGCGTCCTGCTGACAACTGAATGGAACAAGGGGTGATGGAGACATCCGGAGGTGTACAGTCCGAAGTGTAACTCGCCTGTGAGAGACTCTTTCCTTGCAATCTTTGTTTTCCTTTTTCTTTTTCTTTCTTCTTTTTTTTTCTTCTTCCTTTCTTGTCCCTCGCAATTCGTGGGCTGTTTCTATCATGTTGTGGGCGCTAATTTGTAATAAGATATTGTATGGGTCCAGCTTCAGCTTCATCAGCATCATGGGATAGCTGATATAGTTTAATTCTTAAGTTGGAATATAATTTTTTGATCTATTAATTCATTTTCTAATGTGGTACTCTTGATTTTATTATGTAGTTTGAGCTGAATACTTTCTTCCCCTTTGGCCTGGAAAAGCTGGGAAAATATCATTTTCCTGGAGTTATTGTCAAATGATGAACTGGAAAAAGGATTCCCAATTTGGAGTATATACAGTCTTTAGATGAATGATTTCAGATATTAATAAACCGACCACGTTAATCTCAGAACTTGGTGAAACATATGATATGCACATGTATTCTAAACTTTTTGCCGGAGTTGCTAACTTCCAGTTATAAAACAAAAACCTGTGTATAAATAGTAACATTAACATCATTAATAATAAATACATTGATTTCGAGAGTCCCTCTTGTTTAAATGTAATGAGATAAATGTATTTCTTTAACAATAGAGCCCACAAGGCCGAGTGGATATTTTACCCCCATAAAATTAATTTTGCATATAAAATGTTAGGTTAGGAGTTTGAACTTTTCAAACCATCTATGTATGAATAAATGAAAAAAGAAAAAAAAAAAACGAAGAGAGAAAACAAGAGAGCCAAAAAGAATTTACTCCTTTCGGCAACGCCCGCCCCCTGGCAGGTGAAAGAGAAAGTACCAGTGCCTTTATAAATTCCCAACCACCGAAAGTACATTTTATTGAATTTGAATGTCCGGTTTGGTCTCCGTTATCAACCTGCATGTATTAGTTACAACACTTAATTTCCAATAGCTTTGTAGTGAACAGCAAATCATCTTATTCCAAACAAGAAATTTTCTCTGTGATCCACTTGTCAAACAATATAGATGTGTGTATATCTATTTATCTATATCATTATGTAGATCAATTTTAACCAAAATTTGAATTTTTAGAACTTTGAGTCTTTTAATCAAATCAAAAAAATTTCATTGGTTGTTAATTTAATTTTTAATTTAAGTTTAATAAAAGTCATTTATCTACTATAACTAGAACTTAATAACTTTAGATATGGGAGAGTTATTATAAAGTATAAAAACCACATTTCATTTTCAAAATCAATCCCTACCCAAGTCACATAAAGTGGGAGCAGGAGTAGGAGCGCAAGAGCGACAAGAATAAAAAAATTTTGGGAGTAGGAGCATCTTAGAGCACATCTAAATAACAATTATTAAATATTTTATACATGTATATAGATGATATATTCTTATAGAATATGATTAAAAAAAATGTAGATACTGATATAATTAGATAAATCTAAGAAGTCAAAAGACTCAATGTTATTTTATCAAAAGATTCAACAGATAGATTTTTTTTCATTTGTTCACTATCAATAAGCAAAGATGAGTTGATCTAATCTAACTCCATATAAATGTACATTTTTATTGACTAGACTAATGCGATATACATCGAATTTATGGAGTGCACTAGCTACTCAGACGATAAAAATGAAAGAAACATGTCTGAAAATTCAAAAAAAAAAAAAAAATAGAAACCAAAATCTTAACATTGATAACTCAAATGTTAATTAAAAATTAGAGAAACAAAAAAAATCCTAAATTAGAAGTTAAGAACCCCATTATTCATGAATAAGAAATAATTTCCACAAACACAATCACTTACAAGCTTTTATCTTACCATCAAATAAAAAAGTCCAAAATTATTGCAAAGGAAATAATACTAATTTCATACCTGACTCATGAGTGTCAAACAAATTAAAAAAAATCAAGAAAAAGATATCAAAGAGTTGTTGTCATCTTTTCAATTTGAGTTTGATTTTAAAGGATTTGAATTTTGAGCCTTGAGAATTTTATTTCTAGAAATTATAAGTTGAAAGAGGAAATGTTTTTTACTTTTAAAACTCATAGGTTTTGATTTAAATTGGGGGTGAGGTCATGGGGTTGAGCATGAGGGGCATTTTTTTATATCTATTTCATATATAATATTATTTAACATAAGTATTTATATTTTAATCAAAAATAAATAAATAAATGAGTAAGATTTAGTGCGATTTAATAATGTAAAGCGTGAATTAGTAATAAATAGAGCGTGATTTTCAAACTTAAAATCAAAATTTGGTAAATTTTAAATCTCCTCTTGTAAAAATTAAGTTCGTGAATTAGTATAGCTTAAATTGCAAAGTAAGAAATTTCAAGTCACCTTAGAGGAGAGCTTCCACTCGTAATTTGCTAGATCGTGATTGGAGTGCTAGAGCAGCAATAGGGAAAGGAGGATTATGTGACTTAGGTCCCTACTTGATTTTTTAAAGAATGAACTCCCTATTTTCTGCAAAATTTTGGAAATTACTCCTTACCCATTTGATTTGATGAAAGTAGCCTTAAGTACAATATTTTTCATACTTATTTTTTTTTTTTACTTCTTCTCTATCCACAAAACCAAACACCCTTTATGTCCATTCCCAAGTACTAAACCCAACATTCATCTTTCATTGCCATAAGTAGGGAAAAAAAAAGTTGTAGAATAAAATCAAGTGAGATGGCATGAATGAGAAGCTCAATGAGCAACCACCACCAGTATGACCACCACATTTCCTTCTTCTTAGTTTATTTGCATCATTTTTAGGTTATTTTTTTTAGTTTATTTTGTTCTTCTCAGTTTATTATCGGGTTATTCTCTTCATTTTGTAGTTTTCCGAAAATGTCAATTAGTAGTGAAGGAGGAGTGTTCACTCAAGTCTTAGGGAATTGCCACTACAAGGACCAACTTCATATAATGTCAATTAAGGATAGTATGACTTTAATAGACCTGTATCATAATCTCGCAAGTAAATAGAGTGAAAGAATCCCTGAGCTCTTCACTTTGCAATATGTAGCTCCACATCAAAGATTGTATATGACTTTGAGCAGTGGTGATGATGTCATGAATATGGTTTTAATACATTTGACATTGAAGATAAACATTATTGATATTTTAGTAAATCAGAAGGATAAACCTAGTATTAGTAGAAGAAAGAGCAGTGATATTTTAAGGTTATACTCCTACATTACCTAAATTGTACTGTATTTTGTAAAGTTCCATATTTGAAGTGTTTTGCTATTATATTTCATTTACCTAGAACTCTTTTATACTAGAAGTGTTCTATATTTATACTTCATTATAATTAAAATTGTACTACATTGTTGAAGTTTTATACTTGAAAGTGTTTTGTAATTGTGCTTTATTTATCTGAAATTGTACTATGATGTTGAATTATTGTTCTTCAAGTATTCTACATTTATACTGCATTTTACCTAAAATTATAGTGCATTGTTGAAGTTTTATATTTTAAGTATTTTGCTAATTGATTATCCAAAAATTTATTGAATTGCTAGTGTTTTATACTTGAAGTGTTTTGTAATTGTACTTTATTTATCTGAAATTGTACTACAATGCTATATTATTGTTCTTCAACTACTCTACATTTATTCATTTATTCTTCATTTTAGATAAAATTATATTGTATTGGTAAACTCCAAGGGATGCATTAGAGGAGGAAGTTGGTTTAACCAATGCATTGCAAAATGAATTGGCTTTAGTTAGCAACTTAATTGATGCATGGAGACATTGTGTATATGGAGAGGGTCAAACATTTGAGGATGTTGAAGAGTTTAGAATTATGTGGTGGCTATTATGCAGTCATTTCAATATAAGAAAAATGACAGCAAAAAAATTATATCCGTCTATAGCGATGAAAATTGCAGATGGAGAATCTATGTATCAAGGCATAAGGCTGATAAATTATTTGGCATTCGAAAATCCAATCTAGAGCACATATGCAGTGAGGCTAATCTTCAAACGAAAGGGCATCCTAAAGCTGATTCTGCTTGGTTTGCTGACATAGTGAAGGATAAATTGAGATCATAGCTATGTTATTGGCCCTCTATCATGTTGAAAGATATTCACAGAGAATATGGTGTCGAACTCAAATACCATAAAGCATGGATGGGTAAGGAATTAGCCATGCACGACATCCATGGAGCTAAGAAGGGATCTTATGATTAATTAAGGTGGTATTGTGATGTTGTGAAAAAGACAAACCTTGGAAGTATTGCAGAATGTGAGATTAACTCACTTAGTCAGAAATTCATTAGTTATTTATATGTTTCAGTGCCTACCTCATTGATTTTCTCAAAGGATGCATGTCATTGATATTCTTATATGACACCCACATTAAAAATAAATATAAAGGAAGCTTACTTAGTGCTATCAGTAAGGATGCTAATGATGATTTATTGACACTAGCATATGCAGTTGTTGACTTTAAAAATTATATTAATTGGGAATGGTTCTACTTTAAGCTAAAAAATGTCTTAGATTCTCAATATCTACCTAGTTCATCAAGGTTTAATTTCTTCTCCAATCGATATCTTCGTCTTTGTAAGTCTATCTCATGATATTTTTTAGTGGCAACCATGCATATTGTTTGAGATACTTAGTGGATAACTTCAAGAAACAAGTAAGAAATTTATCTTTACTTATGAAAAAACTATATGAAATAAACTCTAATTCATAACATATAGTATATTAACAATCTATTATTTTAAATTTAGGTATTAAGAAAGTATCCCTTATATAACAAGAAGCATTGGGCATCTGTTTTTATGAAAGCTGCATATATGCCTACAAGATAAGAGTATACTTGACATATAGACAACATGTTGGAGTTAGTGTTGCTTGCTGGAGACTTTATTATGCAGTTTGAGCCATAATGTTGGCAAATTTCTTATTCAATGGAGATCGATAGGGGGTAATAAACAATATTCAAGAAGAATTTGGAATAATCGGGTGAAATTGGCCTAATTTATGCCAATTGTAGCCATTGTTGATTACATATTCATGTAAATAATGATTATGAGGCCTGATCGATGAGAAGAAAATCACAAGATCATTAGTCAATTATGTCCTAAGCAAGAAAAGAAGTTAGCAATCGATTATATGAATTCCTGAACCTTAAAAGTTGTTATGTCTAGTATTTGGAGTTTTAAGGTGACTGAGCATGACAAATCATATGCGTAGATTTGCAGAGTAAGATTTGTTCATGCATAGCATGGCAGATTGAAAAAATACCATGCAAGCATATTTGTGCTTGTATCGAGTCAAAGTCACTTTCACCACACGACTTTATCGATCAATACTATTGAGTTAAGATGTATCAATAAGCATGTCAAGCAATGATAAAACTTATTCCTACTTTTGATATACATATGTTTCCTTAATCAATGAGAAAAGTGCTTCCCAGAGATATGGGTATGAAGAAGGAGAAGAATTTTGAAAAATGTTGTATTACATAATTTGTAGTGAAATTGTAATGTATTTATAGATTACTTTGGATTGTTGCATTCAACTTTATCATGTTCAACTACTTTTCACTATGTATTTTCAAACATATTATATGAACATATTTTGTTTATGATATTCTCTTTGCAAGTACTGATATGTTTTTAATACTTGATTTCGGGACGTATGTACTTTAGTATGGCAAATATATTCTTGATTTCCACAAAAAATATACTAGCAATTGCCTGTACAAATTTATGAGATATCAGTGCTCTAGTACTTCACTAAGGGAGATTTATACTTTATTTTGAAACATATATACTTCACTATGGCAAATATGTACTTGATTTCCACTAAAAATGTACTAGTAGTTGTCTGAATAGATTGTGTGAAATATCTATATTTAGTACTTCAGTAAGAGAGATTTATACTTAATTTCAGGAAGTATGTACTTCATTATGGCAAATATGTACTTGATTTTCATTGAAAATGTATTAGCAGTTGTCTGTACAAATTTCCTAAGACATCAGTGCTATAGTACTTCACCAAGGGAGATTTCTACTTGATTTCGGGATGTATGTACTTCATTATGGCAAATATGTACTCGATTTTCATTGAAAATATACTAGCAATTGCTTGTACAGATTTCTCGAGATATCAGTACTTTAGTACTTCACTAAGAGAGATTCATACTTACTTTGGGACGTATGTACTTCATTATGGAAAATATGTACTTGACTTCCAATGAAAATGTAACAATAATAGCCTGAACAGATTGTGTAGGATATATATATTTAGTACTTCACTAAGGGAGATTTATACTTGATTTCGGGACTATGTGCTTCATTATGGCGAATATGTACATGATTTCCATTGAAAATATACTAGTAGTTGCCTAACCAGTTTATGTGAGATATCTGTATTTAGTACTTCACTAAGGGAGATTTATACTTAATTTTGGAAAGTATGAACTTCATTATGGCAAATATGTACTTGATTTCTACTGAAAATATACTAGCAATTGTTTGAATAGATTATGTGAGATGCCTATATTTAGTACTTCACTAAGGGAGATTAATACTTGATTTCAGGATGTATGTACTTCATTATGGCAAATACGTACTTAGTTTCCACTAAAAATGTACTATGAGTTGCCTATACTGATTTCTCGAGATAACAATACTTTAGTACTTCACTAAGGGAGATTTATACTTGCTTTTGGGATGTATATACTTCATTATGGAAAAATGTACTTGATTTCCATTGAAATGTATTAGCAATTGCCTGAACAAATTGTGTGAAATATCTGTATTTAATATTTCACTAAGGGAGATTTATATTTGATTTTCGGACATATGTGCTATAGTATGATAAATATATACTTAATTTCTACTGAAAATGTACTAATAGTTGCTTGCACAAAGAGTACTTCAATATGACCTGATATATACTTTGTTCGTTCTATCTATGTATTTTATTTATATTGAAAATATACTACCAGTACATCACTAAGGGAGATTTATACTTGATTTCATGACAAATGTATTTCATTATGACAATTATGTACTTGATTACCATAGAAAATGTACTAGCAGTTACTTGTATAGATTTTTTGAGATATCAATGCTTTAGTACCTCACTAAGGGAGATTGTTTTTTGATTTCGAGACATATGTACTTCATTGTTTCAATTGTGTACTTAATTTCTTAATTTTTGTACTAATATTGATGAACTTGGGTTTCACTCCATGTTTTACCTTTTATTTCTTGATAATAAACAACTGAAACTCTAAAAATGTGTGAAATATTAGAATGGTATGAATACAAGCATGTTAAAGTATTTAAGAGATAGCTACTAGCATTCAAGGAATTAAGTTATCATTCATAGCAGTGTAAAGTATACTCATGCATTCAAAGTTGTCAACACATGAGCATTTGACGATCATATCCATCATTCCATCTATATAAATATGTACTTCAATTGGTCTGATAATCTCTAAAATATTGTATTTGAATCTCACTACAATTGCTATAGATTATTTATTCAATTGCACAAGCTATATTTCAATATAAACCCATACATACTTTATTTGTTCGATATCTGTACTTGATTTCTCACATATTATACTAAATCTCACCACCACTTTAGTGGAACTAATTGATCATTTGCACAAAGTATACTTCAAAATAACAACACATGTACTTTGTTTGTTTGATATTTGTACTTGATTTCCCGCACATTGTACGGAATATCACTGCAACTTTAATGAAATTATTTGATCATTTTCACAAAGTATACTTCAAAATAACAATATATGTACTTTGTTTATTCATATTTGTACTTGATTTCCCACACATTATACTAAAACCTTGCTATAACTTTAATGAAACTAATTGATCATTTGCACAAAGTATACTTCAAAATAACAACATATGTACTTTGTTTGTTCAATATTTATACTTGGTTTCCCACACATTGTACTAAGCATCACTAAAGCTTTATGAAGCTATTTGGTCATTTGCATAGAGTAGACATCAAAATAACAATATATGTACTTTGTTTGTTCGATATTTGTACTCAATTTCCTACACATTACACTGAACATTACTTTAGTTTAATGGAACTAATTGATCATTTGCACATAGTATACTTCAAAATAACAACATATGTACTTTGTTTGTTTGATATTTATATTTGATTTCTCGCATATTGTACCGAATCTCAGTGCAGTTTTAATGGAACTAATTGATCATTTGCATAGAATATACTTCAAAATAACAACATATGTACTTGTTTGTTTGATTTATGCACTTGTTTTCTAGTATATTGTACTTTATCTCGCTACAAATTTAATACTTCAAATTAACCTCCAATTTCAACAAAATTTAAACCCAAGCATTTTCACGACTTAAAAATGTCTATGCCATGGAGCATACTTCATAATATGCCCAAAAATCGGCAGTGTCTTGAGAAAAACATTATGCCCAAAGGTAAATAAAGATACCACAATCCACCAATCCCTCTTGCTATCTGCTCTTTCATACTTCCATGCTTTCACTGACACAACACCCTAGTGAAAGCTTTAGGTACCAAAAATAGAATGCAACGTACAAATATATACATTAGTTGTTGACACTCCAATGTGTCAACATAGAGGCATTCCTCAAATGTTGCACTCCAATGTGTCAACATAGAGGCATTCCTCAAATAATAGCTCACAGAGGTATGTTCCCTCTAGAATGTATTTTCCTCCCTTCCAAATAGTCACCCTACAAGTATTGGTTTTAATTGTTAGTTTAGACACCAATTTATTGAAAAATAAATCATAAAAAAAATTTGTTATCTTAAATTATCTCTATAGAGAAAGTTGTCAATGACTTTTTACTCTTTGTCTGGAATATCGTTGTAGACGGCTTAATTTTTAAGCCAATTAAAAAATAACATGTGTAAATAATA
>JACGDI010005343.1:1019241-1091940 GCA_014898725.1 Jacaranda copaia | reverse complement strand
TTTTTCTTTGTCTTGTGATTTAATTTTGCAGACAATGAAATTTGTGTGAACAATCGTCTTGACCTTTATAATCAATCCTTCCTCGACAATGATCAAGTTTTAGAGTCTTTGGGGTGTCTAATTCATTTCCTATATGGATTGGGATGATATCATTCATCTTCTGGGGTACAAAATATCAACAATGAAGTACTAAATATCAATATATTAAGTACAAAGTTCAACCATTGAAGTACAAAATATCATCACATTAAATACAAAATATCAACCATTGAAGTGTAAAACATCATCACATTAAGTACAAAATATCAACTACTAAAATACAAAATATCAGTACATTAAGTACAAATACCAATCAATGAAGTATAAAATATCAGCACATTAAATAAAATATCAACCATTAAAGTATAAAATATCAGCATATTATGTATAAATATCCACCAATTATATGTGAAATGTCATCACATTTAAGTACAAATATCAACCAACAAAGCACAAAACATTAGCATGTTAAGTATAAATTATCAACCATTGAAGTATAAAACATTAGAACATTAAGTATAATATATCAACTATTGATAAACAAAATATTAGCACATTAACTATATAATATCAACTATTGAAGTACAACATATCAGCACATTAAGTACAAATATCAACTAATGAAGTATGAAACATCATCATAACATATCAGCACATTAAGTACAAATATCAACCAATGAAGTATGAAACATCACCATATTTAAGTACAAATATCAACCAATAAAGTATAAAACATCAACACATTAAGTACAAAATATAAATCATTGAAGTATAAACAAACACATTAAGTGCAAAATATCAATTGGTGAAGTACAAAATGTTAGTACATTAAGTATAAATATCAATCAATGGAAGTACAAATAGATTAACTACAAATACCGGCAAACTGAATATAAATATCAACACATGAAATACAAATAGTTTTAAATTAAGTAGTTTTGAACACCTTCTTCTTTTCTTGTTCTACGCTTTCTATTTCCCGAGCACGACCTTTTCTTGAAATTTATTTTATGCATTTGGGTATGTCTAGTGCTTGGGGGGATAGGGTGACAAAATCTACTGCTTTGCTTTTTGCCTTCCTGTCATCTCGATTCAATATATCTTTAACAATTGATGAGATGACAATTGCCACTTCAATTTCAACATCACCAAACTCAATGTTTTGTGCATGAAATTTTGTGCTTAGAGAGATCATGGGAATTTCAGGATTATGATAGTGTTTTGTTTGACTTTTTCATCTAAACTATTTTGCTCTTCATTATCACTACCATCATTAGTCCCTAAGTTTGCTTCTTTTATATTTTTCTTCCCTGAATCATCCCTTTCACTTGCTTGCTCTTCATTTTCTCCAACCTCTTTAGGTTTCTTTCCTAAGTCATCCCTCTTCACTAGTTTGCTCTTTTTTTTTCCTTTATCATTATCAACTTTCTCTTCTTTTTCTTTCTCTGCTTCTTCCACTAAATCAGGCTCCCCCTTATGTAGATGCTCATCAACTCTATCATTATTGTCCCTTTTATTAACCTTATCCCTCATAAGCTTGCTCTTTGATTGTCATCTCCTCTAATTCACAATTTTTTTTTCAATGATTTAATTTCTTCATCTTTCACTCTAATAATTTCTTCAAATGTAAAATGGTCACTTGATGGCACTTCATTGACAACAGCAACAAAGGTAGCAGCAACCTCCACCATCTTGATCAAATCTGCCGATTCTAACTCTTTTGAAGAAGGATGAAGGCTATACCTATTACAAGAAGAAGTGTTAATATTGATTTGTAATTTGAGAGCAAATTGAAATTATTATCAAAGAAAATAATAAAGAATTGTTACAAATCTCTTGTAATTGTTTCAATTTTTTCTCAATTTCTTTCACATTATTTGGGAGCTTGTTATCCTTTCACCTATAAAAGCATGGAAAGTCAAACAAACGTCTTGGTGAACCCAATGATACGATGCATTGATAAACCCATGTTTGTTGCTCGTAAATAGATATTTATACTCACTTAAATATAAATATAATCAACGTTATTAGTAAAATGAAAATCACTTACCATCAAACCAATTGTGCACCCATCAAGGTACTTCTTCTTGCTACTTTCTCTAATTACTCCTATATGGTTCCTCATGTCTTGGATGAGAAAGTTGCCTGTTGTTATACCCCATGCATACAAACCAACTCTTGACAAATTTTCCAAGTATGATAGAAGAAATTGTGGAGTCCAATAATTAGAAGTTGGAAATAAAAAACAATCAAAAACTGAAAGTCTATACAACTTACAAAAATCATTTAAGTCCTCCTCACTAGTCCACAAATTTTTTTGTTATTTCAACTCTTGTTATATTCTTTAATTGTTTAGAGAAAAGATGCTTGATAGTTGATGACGTTATCGTCAAACTTATATCAACTAATTACCCCAAATGTGGCAACCTCAAAACCATTAAGAACTCGGCTGCAAAAATGGAACTTCAACCCTTTCTACAAAGATAAATGACATATTTTTGGCCTAAAACCTCCTAACCATAGCTTCAACTTGAATGAAGGTAGAATTTAACTTAGGCACATCCATGTCTATATATATAAAATGGAGTCTTCTTCAATGCATCAAAATATTTTGGCCCCATCTTGGATTTCACATTTTGCAATGTAGTGTGAAAATATTGGGGGGAGCAATGAGAGCAAACCTCATTTTTTCTTGCCATTTTTGCAATCAAATATAGAAAAAATTAGTATATACTACCATTTATAGTAATGTATACTGAAAAGGTTGATGTTTTGTATTTCAATTGCTACATAATCCTATTTTTGAATAAAAAGTACCTAAATTTCATCAAATCTTCAACCAAACAATGCCACACTTAGACTAAATTAAAAATAGATCAATTAGGGTTTTCTTTTGTGTGTGTATAAGAAGCATAAATCGAGAAAATAAAGCACAAACCCATGTATGTTAAGTATAAAATAGGGTGTTTTAGATATTTTCACAGTATAATTTTAGGTATAAAAAGTATAAACCCAAAAACATAAAGTACAACTTCAAGCCTTTCAAGTACAAATTAGAGATTTTTACATATTACAATAAAAATCATATATTTAACAAATGGTTTTAGGTTTTCTAACAACTAAAAAAAGAGTTCAAACAAAGAAAGATGGAAAACCTACTTGCAAAACTTGTAAAATTGAAAATTCATGTATGATGAAAGAAAGCAAAATCAGCAAAATAAGAAGTAGAAAACATACCTCTATTCTCTTTTTTCTTTGCTTCACCTTGTTTGCACTCTTGGTCGTCTCGTCTTTGCAGAGTTTCATAGAGAAGTTGGTTTTCTTCTTTCGTCTTGTTGTTTTCTTGTTTTTTTTCTTTGTAATAGTTGTTTGTCTTTGCACCTTTTTGTTTGGCAGAGGAAAAGTCAATTTCTGAAACAAAAAAGCGTGTTCTTGAAAGAAAAGTTGTCATTTATTTTGAGTGGGGAGAAAAAATCACCAATTTGTAGGTGCTTTCGTTGTTTTGGCTAGGTACAAGGACATTTAAGCCTTTATCAAAGAAATTGCGAGTGATTCCTAAAATTTGTGAAAAAGTACGGAGTGTAATGTTTGAAAAAAAAAGTGGAGAGTAGAGTAAAAATTGAAAGTAGGAATAGGTATTTTATTCGAATTAACACATACTCATAATAAATTTTTATTTCATCACAAAAGTCCAAAATATCCACAATTATAAATTTAATATCCAAAATGTTTGGTTATTGAATTTGTATTTTACTAATTTTTATTGCAATTCTTTCAATTTATCTAGATAAAAAATAATTATTGTGTCTTTATACTAAAAGAATGTGCTTAGAATAGTATGACCTTTTGAGGTTAATGGAGTTAAATTAATCCAATTTTCCTATCAAATGAATAAAGAAAATATTATACATTTCTATAAAAAAAATTACTTAATTAGATTTTATAAACAAAATATAATATTTCAATTACTTAATTATGCATTTTATGTGAAAGTTATTTCATTATACTTGGTATGCATACTTCAATTAACTAAATATTTACTTATATTTGTAAAATCTTCATAATAATGTTTCAATTCTCTATCAATAGATGTATAGGTAATGTTTGGATATGAATTATATGTTTTGGGAGAAGGGTTGAGGAATGTGAATTTTTTGTTGGGGAATGTGTTATATGTTTCTTTATATTTTGGGAATAATAAGAAAATTATTTTGGAAAATTTTGATATGTTTGTTTATATTTTATTGAGTGAGACAAATTCTACTATAGTTGTCGAATTAATGCTTTTTAGTTGGGTTTTGAGGGTATAATTGAATTTTAAT
The DNA here is from genome assembly GCA_014898725.1 of Jacaranda copaia. Classification (NCBI taxonomy): domain Eukaryota; kingdom Viridiplantae; phylum Streptophyta; class Magnoliopsida; order Lamiales; family Bignoniaceae; genus Jacaranda; species Jacaranda copaia. The sequence goes on along the minus strand of JACGDI010005343.1, from coordinate 1,087,579 downwards.
AATATTTTTTATTATGATAATAGTAATAAAATATTGTGATATGTAAATATATGTATATGTGATGATTGGTAATGATTGCGATGTAATTTTGAAAGTATTAGTTGAAAATATTAGAATAATATATATAATATAATATATTACATATTATATATAACATATATAATATAATATATATATATATATATAATTGATGTGGGATAATCCAACAAGCTTAGGTCCTCGACTAGAATTTGGTGGGGCAGATCAAATAAGCACCCCCTTCTAGTAGGACGAGATAAAAGCTTATTTGAGGGAGGGGAAAGCCCTCGAAGACAAAGGCCAAGCACGCAAGCTTAAAGGTCAAGCAGCTAAGTTCATCCTTGATGAATACAATCAACTTTATAGGGGATCGATTTCCAGGCCACTGTTGAGATGTTTGACATTGGACTAGGCTCACAAGGTCTTGCATGAAGTCCATTCGAGCATTGGTGGCAATCATTCTGGAGGACGATCTCTGGCCCACAAAATCATCATATATGGGTATTTTTGGCCAACTTTGTTGAAGGATGATGTCAATTTCGCTAGAAAATACCCACCTTGCTAGGTCCATTCATGCATACCTTACCAACCTACGGCAACATTGGTGCTTGTTCAGTTCACGTGGTTGTTCGACCAATGAGGCATTGATATAGTCAATTCTTTTCCAAAAACCATACGTTAATGAAAATTCATAGTTGTTACGGTCAAGTACTTTACGAAGTGGGTTGAAATAATGGCAATCCCCAAGATAATTGATGCGACTATCAAAAGTTTTATCTGAAAAACATTACCTACAGTTTCAGTTTGCCCAAATTATTGACATTTGATAATAGGATGTAGTTTCAAAGCAAGAGCACGAAGAGCTAGTGCGAAAGCCTAGGGATTTGACAACACTTCACTTCGATTGAAAACCCACAAGCTAATTGTTAAACTGAAGTTACAAACAAAACTATCCTAGACCACCTTGAGGCTCGATTGTGAGGAACTAGGGTGAGCTGGGCTGACAACCTCCCCAAGGACTTGGGCCTATAAAACCACCCCTCGAACTACCACTAGCCATAGCCTTTATAGTTTGATCTATAGCTCCAAAGTAGTCATTCCAACAAAACTAATACAACACACTACTCGAGTTATCTATGACAACCCAATCAGGAATGATTTTGAAAGCAAATTCAACTTTGAAACAATCAACGAGATACGTCAGCAAGTATACATGGCAATGCAATGATACAAATTAAAGATAGCGTAGCATTACAACAAAAGAGTCTGACCAAGAAGTTCCAATGTAGGGACCGCATCCTCAAGAATGTCAAAGTGTCAAAAAAAGTGGGCAAACTCAATCCAAAATGGGAAGGCCAATACTCAATAGTTAAAATAGCAAAGCACAATGCCTACTGACTTGCATATATGACTAGCAATGAGCTCCCTTGACCATAGAATACGGTGAACTTGGAAACATTTTATGTGTAAAGAGATTAAAGTCTCCCCTCAACTGTACCAAACCATTATTTCAAATCAATAAAAACTGCTTATGCTTTTACAACTACCCACTCACACTCACACAACAAGGCCCTTTTGCTTAAATAAATAAATGAATTGATTGTTCAAAATCAACCCCGTAGTCGACCTTACACTAGTTTCAAACTACAAAGCCAGGGCATCTTGGTCTAAATTAGTAAACAAGTTGATTATTTATGTTCGACTCTGTAGTTGATCTAACATTGGCTTCAAGCTACAAGTTAAGGCTTCTTAGCCCACGTTGATAAACAAGTCAACCCCACAGTCGACTTCAAAATGGTTTCAGCCATAAACTGTGGCTTCAAGACCCAGTTAATGAACAAACTGATTCCATAGAGTCACTTATTTCAAACTCAACTAGAGATTGACCTCATAGTCGAAAATAAAGTTGCTCAAATGATACACATTGCAACTATTACGTTGAATGTAAAGTTAAAGTTCATTTAACAAATTTGACCACCAAGTTTGTTCATTTCATTGTGAAGAATGAAACATAAATCGACCTAGCAATCGATGACAAATAATATTGCAACACCTATTTTAAAATGGGCTAACGTGGTCTGAATGCTTTAGACTAATTCTAATATTTTGGCGCCAATCAATTTCTGAATTGATCATGAACTTACTAGAGGATTACATTGTATGATTTCTTATTTGAAGTCAAATAATTTATTTTTTCATCTATTAACACGAGCAACCAACGAAAATGAAAGCATTTAACAGAAAACAAAATCAACAACACATCAATGAGAAGAAAATCCCATTCATTGAATTGGAGAAAATTCAATTACACAATTGCATCAAATACAAGAATGATTAAAAGCAAGTGCTTTGTAGAGTGACTAAATAAAAAAAAAATAAAAAAAAAGAGACAAAAGATAAATTCAACAGTTTAAGTATTCAACTCGACCTAGCACCTTCAGCTCGTGTAATGCGATCAACTGCAACATCATCAATCACCTGATCAAGCTTGTCATTTGAGGGTAAAGCCACAACCTTTCTTTGACCTTTAACTTCTTGCTATGGCACTACCATGATCGCTAGCTGAATCATAAGAGCTAGTCAAGAAGGCCCCACTTTATCGATGAGGAAGGTGTGCTTAGTTGGAGAAAAAAAAATTAGCCACCTTGACCCTGTTGCTCCTAATATCGAACGCAAAATCATTTGCGAAACCAAACTTACTGGTTAACTCAGTGAGCTTTACTTCATGGCTAATAGCAACACCAACTGCAAGCCCTCGAGTGAAGGCATTCTCTTTGGGGTCAGGATAGATCTTGAGCTATTTATCTAGTATTGGGTTGAGTCGACCTTTATCCTCAGGATGGATTTGATAGCCCAGGTATTCCAGGTGCTTAATAGCTTTCTCAAAAGCATCTTTTATGTGGCCAATAAAGAAGATGATGCAAACATCCTAAAAAGCTGAGGTTAGCGTGAATTGCTACATGGCCTCTCATCGGATGAGGGACAGCAACCTGAATAACTCAATCCAAGCAAAATTCAAAGCATTGTTATAGTTATGGGATTGACTAGAATCATAGTGGGCCTACACATCCTATCTAGCCTTTGTTAATAGCTCCTCCACTGTACCTTGACCTCAAGTTATGTATTTTTATCTTGGAGCTCCTTGCTCAACTGCTCCATCATCGACTAAGTGGACTCGAGTTGAGTCTTTATCATATCCACCTTTCTTTGCTCATCCTAAAGCAGATCGTGATCATCGAGGGCCAGCTCCAACTTTGATAGAGGTGGTAGCCTAGCTAGATAACTTGCAAAAGAAATAATTTTGGTTGAGATAAAAAAAAATGAAAACAAAAATGAACAAATAAGGCATAAGCAACAAAGCATCTGATAAGCGAATATTACTCGACTAAACACTTACCATGTTGGAGTGATATGCCATGGTCCTCAACACCCCGTGGCTTAACTTTATCATTTTTTGCTAGTCAAATGCAATAGCTCAGCCATCATTACTTTGAAGAGTGTGAATCTACTCGACCTCGCGGTTACCATTGACATTGAATTATGAACTATCATATCAGTCCCACACTAGGGCGATGATAGGTCCACTAATTGAAACATCTCATCGTCTTCTTAGCACTCAAAGAGATCATAGTCAGCTGACAGGATGGGTAACCCAACTTTGCCCTTGCCCTTGTTAGCGACTATTTTTTTTGGGCAAGACCAATCTGCTCAACCATCGACCACTTTTATTGTGCGAGGGCGCTGCTGGTCTCAGTAGGCACAAGTTGAGCTATTACAATAGTAGGAGTGGGCAATGCTGCCCATGGTTGAGGAGGAGCAGAAAGAGTGGCCTCTCAATGAGCCCTTGCCTGGCAGCATTCTTGATTTCTCTGCATATACACCATAGCTTGTGCTCAAGTTTGACTCATGATTTCTACTCGATTTAAGAAGGCACAAACAAAAGACTAGCATCAGCATCAACCACAACGTTGGGCAAAAAGCTATCTGAAGACTAATAAAGACATCTATCTAATCAAGTATCTGCTGGTAAACCTAACTAGACTACTTGCCAACACCAAATTCCTCTTAAACCTTTGTCGGCCCAAATTGAACAAAATTCTAAATGAAAGTATTAGGCTAAGTTGGGGTCTCATTACCTGGCATCTCAACATATCCCCTTCACCACCCCTTAGGAATATTAAAACCACCAGTGCCCAAATATAAAATTATCATTTTTTCCAGTGTTAACCATGGGACCATGAGGGGGTTACTAAGAATTGTTGATGAGGACTGGCAGTGAGATAATAGAATCCTGACTTGTTGATGCTATCTGACTTTCGAGACATGGAAAAGTGACAGGGATTGTAAAAGTTATTGAATGTGAGAGGTTGGTCGTGTATGTGCATTGAAATAAAAAGCCTATATAAAGTTGAAAAATAATTATATAGGACTTGAGTTATGTAGACTTGTAGATCTATTAGTAGGTCGACTATCTGTTGGGAAAGAGAAAACCTAAGCTTACACCTAAAAGCTACCTTGAACACTATTATATAGCCAATCGATAGTCAATGTATCCTATCAGTGGGACTAAGAATGATCAACTCTTACTCTGGGGGGATATGGTATAACCGCTTGAGTAGCGTGAGGTCATTAAGAGTAATTTCTAAAAAAATCTCGCTATAATGGTTTAGAGTAAACAATCGACCATGGGACACTAGTTGATAGCTCGATCCTAAATCACCCCTAGGTTATCTTGGTTTCCACTTGAGTTACTAGAGGAGGTCAAGTTATCGCTAAAAGAGTTATTTAACTTGCTAGTCGAGCTACCCCCAACCCTTGTCGAACCTACATTAATCAGGTAGCCTCACTATCACTTGTTTGGTTACCTACCCCATTAAATACCCTTAGCATGATTGGATAAACCAAATATGCTATGATCAAGTTATAGAAGAATACAAAGTGTGAGATCGAAACATAAAGAAGAAAACTTACGTGGTTAGCGAAATTAAAAAAAAAGCTCGATCAGAACGCACATAGTAAATACTCAAAAATCAACCTCCAGGAACACTATCAAAGTGTAAATGAAGGTATTCACGTGCTCTATTTATATACCTCAATGCACAATAACCCAAATAATTGCAATTATTATGCAACTGTTACCTAGCGCTTCATGTGACCCAATGTAATAGAGCATTAAATGCATTGAAACTTTGGTCAACCTTTGAAATCAGAAAGTCATCAGCGCGCCAAACCCTTCATCAAGTGTATTCAATTTCCACAAATCCACTACTCTTTATTTCGTCTCTTTGATATTCTCGATCAGGACTTAAAAGTGAAGTGGATTCATGATATGGGATAACCCAATAAGCCCAGCTCAATAACTCTCGACCATACTAGGGATATGATGTGGAATAGCCAAATTACCTATCGGGCTTAGCCCACTGACAATCGACCATATATTTGACCTACCTCAAGCTTAATGGGGCCTCTTCACCCCGCACAGATATCAGTATCCAACCTAGTCAATCAGAGCATGGCGACCCTATCGAGAATATATATCTAGCACTTAATTTGAGAGATGCTTAAATCCAATAGGTTCCAATCGCATCAACTAGAATTGCACAAGTGACTCACTGTGGGAGCTCTCTCCAACCATGGAGATCGAATAGACATGACTACCTCCTTGCAGCATTAAATGCTCTGACAGACGGCATATCTTTGCATTAATAGTGCATGCCACCACCTATACCACCTATTCTGCTGTACCTAGCTAGTGCGTGCCTTTAGCATACTATCTTATTATAGGGAGCTAGAGATGATGCTATCTAGAATAGTACACAAGCTAGAGAAGACTTAAAAGTCCTCAAGCAAGGACAAAAACCCTATTTATGCCACAACAGCATCATGGACATATCAACCGCACTAGGAAGGCTATAAATATCCCATTTCCAGCCTTTAGCAAAGGATGATCATTATCACTTAAAGCCCTCATTCTGTTACTCTATCTTCTAGTCAATATTTAGTGACTTGAGTATTGAAGTGCCTTAGTTAAGGGCACTTTGGCTAGCCTGATGTGTGTTGTTGGTTGCTAGACTTGACCCTGTTACATCACCAAGCATGTCTATCAACCTCCCACTTAGTTGATCGAATTGAACTTTTAGCCTAGCTATCCCTAGAACTAATTTACACCCTCATTAATAATATAATATAATATAATATAATATATATTATTCAATATAATATATAGTAGCTTTGTCAGATTTTGTAGACAAAATTTGCAAAACCTGGCATTATTTCCATAGGCTAGGGGTTGGAGGTTTTTTGTAATCTGCCAAGTTAATTGTAGAGGTGTTTTGATCATTTTAAAGGTGCATTTTGGGAGAAGATAATGCAACATGTTTGGTTACATTCTATCATAACAAATTTGTTCTACTAGAATGTAACCAAACATAGCAATAATATTTTCTAAAAAGTCATGCATATATAATTTATAAACATAAAATTCGTTGCTAAATAATATACTCTTTTATGTAATATCTTTATATTCTATATTTTAATAATCTATTATACTGATTAAAAATAATTTTTTGTGTGTTAGCATGTTGGAAAATGATACATAGAGTAGATATATTAAGTCTTTCTAATAATTATATGATAACAAGGTTAAATTTTTCACTAGAAAAGGTTAGATGGTTTTATTTTTAATTTAATTATATATTATTATTGTTTCAAGAACAGTTTAAAAATTTATCTAAAGAAAATAGTTGATAATTTAAATTATGCCAAAACAAACAACTAATTTTTTGTATCTCATAATCTCTTTGTATTTCAAAGATATATTGAATTTATTTTCAATTTAAATATACATTTTAGATTATATTTATATCTTAATTAAATATTTTTTCTCAACAACCTAATTTTTTATATATAATTTTTAAATAATTTATACTTAGTATATTTTACAAGAAAAAAAAAATCACATGGAAACCATGGTTATTCTTTTTCTACATATTATAATTCTGATAATGTTTAAGTATGTTGATTCTCAGATTAATGCAAGGATGTCAACCTATTGAATGTATGGCTCAGCATATTGCTAGGGTGTAGCTTGTATTTTGCAATTGAAAAGAACACAGGCTTATCGAGGTGACCATTGACTATAATCCTCCGATGCTTAAGTTAAAAAGATTTTGACCGAAGGGTAAAGTATTAGAGAGAGGGCTAATATGTACGTTAAAGCGTACTTCAAATTTAGTCAAATGGGGGTATTTTTAGTCCTCATTGGTTGTGTGGAGAGAAAGGTTCAAAAGATGATCCTCTTCCTTATAGCTTAATAAGGCCTTATCCTTGGATTAGGGGTCTTTGAGGTCTTTTTAGAGTTTTTTAATCACCCTGCTCTTGGTCCGATCTTGTCTAATTAGTGCGGAGGTGACTAATGACGTGTGAACAGGTAATGCATTTGATGTGGCAACATCTGGAGGCACATCATGGCTGACCTCAGCATGATCACATGGTTGAATGTGCCTACTTGCAAGAGACTCCATCATATCGAGCCCACCTGCCTTCTGGTCAGTCAAATTTATATATTTATCAACTTGTGTGGTCGAGACCCTAATGAGTTTGATTAAGGTCGAAAGTGATCAAATTATCAAAGTAGGTCAAATTCATCCATATCAAATTCACATAAAAAAACTTTACAACTTACCCATTCTCTATAAGAAGGATAATTACACATATTTTCATGTAATATCAAATTAATTTCTTTTTGGTGAAAGAGTTTAATTTTGTTATATATATTTATATATATATATATATGTCTTAAATTTATGTAAAGTTTTTTAAATTTAATTATTTTAAAGAAAATCTCTTTTAAATATGCAAATTAATTTTTGATAAAATCATTTATCCAAAATATAATTAATATTTTAATTTTAATTTAAAATATGGATTAATATAAGATATTACTTCCCTGCAGTATAAACTCTCAATTTTATTTTATATTATCCAAATTTTCAACTAAATTTTTTTTAGTTTTTCAACAGTTAACACAATAATATAAGAAGTAAATCTCTTCTAGAATACGTAAATATATTATTGGTGTAGTGGAAATTTTTAGAAGCTTGATAAATAAACACTTAAAATAGCCAATAATGTTGATTTTTACATCTTTGAGCATATTTATTTGCACATTGTTCAACATTCGTGTCATATACATTTATTTACACATTGTTGTTTAATAAGAATTTGCGAATGGGTATTATACACACACACACACACACAATATTTGGTTGGAATAATGTTAGATCAATAAATTTTATTGAAACTAATAATCATAGTAAATTATTCACATTAAGTAAAAGACTAGAAATTAATTATGGTTGCTCAATGGACCTTGCCTTTGAGGGACCATGTGGAGAGAACAAAATTGGAGTTTGGCGGCTTGACAGACCCTTCAGTGAGAGTGAAGAGATGCAGTAGAAGTAGCGTTGCTTGAATTACCTATGATCGTCTAGTTTTGGTCTAGAAGGAGAGTCTGGAGTTTGCTATAAAGAATGGCAACAACTCATGCATTCCAAAGAGAATGTACAAGTGAGACCGGCAAAAGTTCCTCAAACTTGATCACAAAATAATTGGTTCCACAACCTCTAAAATTTGTTACATCCCATCTAGAATCCTGTAATTTTTGCTCTCTAATGTGAGCTGGTTTGTCACCCTTTTAGGTTGTATTTAATTTTTTTTTTTTTGTACTGTCAAATTATAGTCTAGGTTGTACAAACATTATACCTTAAATTTGGCTCCTGTTCAATGCACCTTTTCTCCAATTACATGGTTGCTATGTCATAAACAAATTAATCTAATATTAAATGTGAATTTTCATTAACTACAATTTTAATTCAAGTCAAAAAGTAGTAAGGATTTTTAATTAAGAAAACTTAGTATTTGGTTTTCAAATTACTTCGACTTTTCCATCACTCCTTACTAATGTTTAAAAATATATCTTTCACTTCATAACTATTTTTCTTAATTATTTTTTTTGGTACAATATTAAATTATTAAATCATTTTTTTTATATAGAAGGAGGTGTCCTTGTAATATTTTTTAGCTGAAAAGATATCTTTGTAACATATACATTAATAATTAATTTTATTGCATAAAAATTTCAAGATATTTTGAATTTTTGGATTAGACTTAATCCATTTTCTTTATTCTTTGGACCTAGCTAATTGCAAGGTGCAATCCCATTGAATCTTAAATCAGCTTTGTTTTTCCCTTACCACATCAATTTCCTCCTCTCCCCTCTCTCTACCAAAATCATTACAATGGGCAAGGTCGGTAAATATTTTTGTAGCAATTATAGAAGATGGAGGGACTGAATTGGTAATTTAATTTGTTATTTAAAGAGGAGATAAGTGTGATTAACCTACATTCTTTATAACATCATTTCTCTAATTACGTCCTTCGGTTGGAGTGTCTGGGAAGTTAGAATAATTTGGGAAATGAATATTGAGTTTTCTTAATTAAAAAAACCTACACTACTTTTTAACTTGAATTAAGATGGTTGTTAATGAAAATTCGTATTTATCATTAGATTAATTTTTTATGACATGGCAGCCATCTAAATGTGTATTGAATGTACCTAGAGAGCAGGTGTATTGGGGAGAAGCCAAATGCATTATACCTCATATTAATTTGACAAGTTTCAAATTTTAAGCGAAAAGCGTGAGTAGTGGATAGGGTGGCAATTTCCACCATAACATAATAACTCGACATGAGTTTGACATGAAAAATTTTGAGTTTGGGTCAATCCACTTTGGGTTTGGGTCCAACAAGATCGACACAAAAAAACAACCCAAAAAAAATAAGTTGGGTTGGGTTGAATTTCAAATTACATGAACAATCCAAAAATTAATTTTGGATTACACAACAACCAAACTTACTTGAACCAACTCGATTCAACTCAAATTAAACAAATAAATTTTATATTTTTTTAAAAGTAAAAATATAAAATAACAAAATAAAACTTGGAATTTTTAAACCTTAGTAATATCAAAATTACTACATTGTCATTCTTCGGTCTTCACAAACATATAGGATGGATGATTACAATTTTAGATTCTTCTAATGGCTACTTTTAGGTATCCAAGTGGACATGAAAATTATTTTACAAAGAGTTGACAGAAAACTACTTTAACTATTGAAAAATTTCTCTTAGACCATAGGCAATAAAAGATTTTGCATATATAGATAAACAAAAATTATTTCTGTTTAGAGGTTATAAAAAATTCAAAGGACTCAAGCGAGTTTTTATAATAACTTATGAGTATAATTAAATACTTGTTTACATATTTGCTTGATAATATATTTTTATTGATTTATATGCTGCTTGAATCAATATAAAGTTAAAAAATAATCCCATTTTAGAAAGTTAAAAGAGACAAAAGATAGAAAAATTAAAGAGAGCAGGTGATTAAAACTTGAAAAAGTATGCTATTTTTAAAATAATACACTCTATGATTTCAGTATTTTTATGATGTCGATAGATACTAGAAAACGAAAGGAAAAAAAAGTCCTAAAAATCAATATATTTATGAGGTTTAATTGAAATTCTTTTAGAAAGCTGTTATTGTGGAGATATGTTGAGAACTTCTTACTCCTATTTTAATTTATTAGTAATTAAATAAAATTAAAAAATAAAAGGACCAAAATAACTCAAAAAATTAAAAAAAAATATTCGAAATAATTATTCTAAATCAGATAGGTAGGTTAGGTTGGGTTGGGTTGGGTGGGTTTGGGATGGCGATTGACTTGATTTTTATCATGTCAATCCAAACTTGACCTGATGCGAATCAAATTGAGTTAGGACTGAATACTTTTAGGTTGTCATTAGGTTGAGATGGATTCGAAATTTAAAAAAATTATGCCCTCACTTTAATCCAACCAAAGTCGACCTAACCCATCCGAATCGCCACTCTTAATGGATATAGACTTTATCGAACCATTATAAATATCAGTGTTTATTTGTGTTTCATAATTTATATCGTTACTCGTTTGACTGAACGGTAGTTTAACTTATTTCAGAAACTTCTTTAGTATCTCAATGCAAAGCACTTTTCAAATAAGACTTATTATTTTATTAAACAATAGAAATTTTTAAGTGATACTGTTTTCGCTGCATAAAATATTGAAAAAGTGTAATTCACCCCTCGTAGGCTTAGAATCATTCTCATTTTCTTTTCAAATGACTATCCGTTATATGTACACAGATAAATCCATCGGAACCACGCAATATCCCTCCTTATTTCAAGGATTAGAAAAACTATACAAATTGGACGAATATAGTTTTTTATGCTGATACGTCTTCTCACATTGGCTTATAACTTTGTCAGGAATACTTTGAATGTGCCTTACAGTAAATTAAAGCTAACACGTATCTGCACATTCAACTCTTATTACACCCATCAGAAGCAAATATTAATGATCAGCTGCTCTGGTAGTTTAAGGTGGCACTGCCTTATCATATTTTGTAACCAGGAACTAGAGGGAAAAACATGGGAAAAAGCCCTAAATTCTTGCCGCATCAATTGGTCTCTTACCCTGCTGATAATACTGAAAATAAGTCTCCGTATAGTTTCTTACTTTGTTGAATAATCTTGGCGTTTTATCATCCACAAGTTCCTCCAGCGGTTCAATCTCGTTTGCAGGATCCGGAGAGTAGAACATAGCCAATGTATTCCTTTCCCTCTCCGAGTTCGTAACTGCCCTGTGCACAGGGCTTTTGAATGTTCCATTGCTCAGTATCTGCGGGAAATTATAGGGCAACAAGAAGAGATTTATCAATAATCCTATAATCATGATCATTCGAACTATACTCCAATAATCCAATATATATATATATATATATATACACACCTCAAGTTGATCCCCTACGTTAACGAGGAGTGCATAAGGCATAATAGGAACCCGAAACCACTGATTATCTTTGAGCAGCTGAAGGCCTTCTACTTGTTTGTCTTGCAGGAGAATAGTGATCCCGGATCCATCTGCATGTGGTTTCAGCCCAACAACAAGATCAGGTTTTGAACATGGAGGATAGTAGTTGAATCTTGCGTACATTGTCGGCCGTTGGCCAAATTGATTCAGAAAGCAATCCTCCGGTAAGCTCAGTGACCTTGCTATTGGCTTGAGGAGTTGTTCTTGGAACTGTCTCAGCCTAGCAGTGTACTCATGCAATACATTCCTGCAGAATGAATAATCCTTCACATACAATCAAATGAAAATTTGTTAATGTGGCTCGAATTTGATGAATTTGAGTTATGACATGATCCGAGAAGCCGCGGTACCATCTGAATTGAACAAAAAATGGATGGAGGCCTGTGTTGGTTATGAAAGAGACTGGCTGATGGTTTTGGGCCAGTTTGAAATATTTCAGAGGTTTGGGCCCAATATGATTCAAATGAGTTTCGAAAAAAATACAAGGGGATTATGAATTTCCTAAAGGATATCGATTTGAACACTTTTTTACTTCTTTTTAGCAGAAACTTTCTTCCCTCTTTGACCGTGTGCTTCGACATCTGGCCCAACCACATTAAGTTCCTGTCTCTAATTTCTCATTTCTCTCCTCTCTGTGAAACCGTGTGCGCATATGTGTTGTTTCTCATAAAATGAAAGTTAGTTGAGTAACAGCAGCCAACAAAGGTGCATGAAAATTCTCAGTTGAAAGCATCATGACACAAGCAAATGCATTAAGAGAATTAATATAGTCTAAAGTTGATTGTTCGTGTAATAATTTGGCAGGTATTTTCAGTCAAGTACCTGAAAGATTCTGGATTTTGAGGCCAATACTTGAGTTTTCGCTGGTCTTCCGGGCTGACTAAAAGATAGAGCCTATCGGTCCAGTCGAGGGACTGATTCTCAAAAAGAACAATGTCATTACCGTAGCCTTCATAGTCACCCGCTGGCCTCGCATACTTTTGCTTCTCAACCATCGGCAGCTGAAAAAATTCTTTGGCTAGTTGGCACACTTTATCAAGGAAGGAGTTTTCAATGCCATGGTTTATTGCCTGAAATGCAAACGTTGTTTTAGTTACTTTTCTAGCTTTTGATTTAAGGAATTCATCGACATATTTAAGGAAAATAAAAGGATTAATGTATTATTCTGGTCAGGTATTTCACACCCCATACAGTCATACATATACAGCCAGATGAAAATTAGTGCAGTGTTAATAACAGTTGATCAAAATTAACATTCAATAATAATTCTTATGAATTGGTTCAGTCCTCCAATCCTACAACATTAGGAGAATCACTTGAAAAGTCAATTTTCATATGATAAATCCAACCATAGCTGTTAGTCTACTTCATATATAAAGGATGGAAGAAAGTACTTGCACAAACTATAATATTATCTTACTTCAAACTTCCTTTTTTTCCTTCCAATGACTATAATATCAAAACAATGTCTTATTATATTGCTCCATTTTTAATTATGGATACATTATATTTACGCTTTAAAAACCTACAAAGGATATTTTAGCTAATAAGTTATAACGATGATGGGTGAATTAGGAGCAAAATAGCACGTTTGTTTAAATTTTTTATTAATCTCATTATTTTTAGTCCAAAATCCTAACGGCCGGGGTGGCTATTTGGCAAACATGACATAATTAAAGAGGAAATGTTGGTAATCATATTAGAGCAAATGTGTTGGTAATTTTAATGTTTCGAAGGGGTAAGTTTAATATCTCAAAAATTAACACAAACGAGTAAACATAAAAACATATATATAATTATTTGAGGCCATATTTTGAATAAATTGGGAAAGACCCATAACCCGCGGGGTGCAGAACCAAAATGTCAATCAGTTTGATGGAGTTGGTACAACATTATAAGTTTTCTCCAATACAAAGATTGGGTTAGCTAGAGTCTGATAATCATAATTTTCTTAACGTTCTTTATCTTTTGAAAAATTGAGATGTGCACAGATAATCTTTGTAAAGCAGTCTCGGTCTCTAGTGATGTCGTCGTATTGAAATCGTAATTTAGCATCACTAATCATCAATCAACGGCGAGAAAGTGCACCGGAGACAAGGCACCCGGAAGAAGTGGGCCAAAAAAGTAGCGAGGCTACCTAAGGGGACAAAAAGCCCACCGTTTCTGCCGTGACGATGGTGCTTCGAAATTAGTTCAGATCACTGAGGGCATTTGCAGATGGGATATTCCTAGATCTCATTTGAATGACGTCCAATCTTCACTGCTCCCTCTCCTTAATGTCACCTGATGCTTTTAATTAGATCTCCAAATCTTAGGAGCAAGAATCAAATTCTGATCAAGTTCGTGAATCCCCAATCCCCATCGGAGTGCCAATTCACAAGAAACATGGCCCATCGCTGATGCTTTGGTATCAAAGAAATTGTACAAGGAACAAAAAAGGGGGGATGGTTTTTTTGAGCACTCTGCCACATTTCAAGCTCAGATAAGATGTCTACAATGTGGCCGGAGAAAGAGTAGAAATTAAGCAGAAGGATAAATAAAGTATTCCACAATTAAAATTATTTTTTAATTAAAAAAGATTATAAAAGGTTAACTTAGTAAATTAATTTAATAATAAATGATTTAAAGAAACCGCTTATACACAAGTCAACCTCCCAAGCAATATAAGATATTAAGTCATAGCTGTGTCTATCATACTCTAATCAATTCGAACTAAAGTGTGTAATTAAAAATTTAAACTTAATAAACTCACTGTATGTGGGTGCATAAATAAAAAAAAATACAAAAATACAAAAATTTGAGGTCCCAGCTGTCGATCTAGAATCTGCTCTTTGGATTAAAGCCAAAAGGAATTGAATTGTGAAACCCTCACCTCTTATGGTCCAATTTATTATAGAATGGCAGTCAAATTACTCCAATATGGATTTACTTTTTTTAGCACCACTTGTCTTATTATAGAATTCGAGTGGGCATTTTCATGCATGTCAATTTTGCGCTTTCTAGTCTAGAGGCTTGTGGCCTAACAATTAGGTATGAAAACAAGTTAGGCTAGGTTAGACTTAGACTTAAATATGCCAAATTTGTTATATAAATAATGAGCTTGAGCTTAGCTTGTTATCTATGATAGGCTTTTTTTAAGTTTAGGCCTAGTATTTTTAATAAATTCTAAAATCTTAGCCTGGCATGGAAGTTTACCAAAAAGTTTAGGCCATAGGTCTCTCAAGAGTAACCTAACCTATTCTTATTCCCTTAATAGCATCAGTCTCCACTATTATGTGGAAAGTTTTGAGTTCGAACTGTGCGCCTTATATGCATATTTGGTTGTGCAATTTGTACTTTCATTTACTTAATTTGATAATTGAATATGATTAACTTGCTATAAGCATAATACATGTTGACAGAGAAAAAAGAAAAAAACTTTGTGCTTTCCAAGAACATCAAAATTGAACTAATGGATAAATGCATATCAAAATTAGAATCATCAAGCACTTCAGTTGACATTTCTATACAACTACAAATTATGATGCCCACAAGCAAGACGTATTACGAACATATATAACCGCACAAAAACTTTTCAAATTATAAAATACGACATGGCATAGATAAAAGTATTAAAAAGATATACATTTATTATATACATACATGAAGCAAGTAAGACAATTATTTATTCATATAAAAATTTTCTTCATTAACTAATTAAAGCTCACGATCAACTTATAAATCGTCTTATATATTTAATTCGCAGCAAAAATTGACCATTTGCCATGTCCCAAATAATTATACCCTATACAAAATATCTAACTAAAACTTAAAGCCTTAAACCATCACATTATATTCTAGTGATATTATATGAATTACCAATTATTATCATCAGCTCTACTTAATTTTTTTATGATTATTACCAATTAATAATTATTACCTTAAACCTGAAAACTTTGATTTGCAAAGTCTTAAACATATATAGCCCTTGAAGATCACAAAAGATTGCCTCAATAAGGAGAGCAGAAGATAGCTATAACTATAAATGTATATTATTAATTCAAGAAAAGGTGTAATTAACCTGGAAGCAGCCCCATGAGCCGAGAGCAGAGCGGAGCTTGACCAGCTCTGCATCCATGGCGGATGACGAGGAAACCAATCGGCTAACATCGACAACTGGGATTTCTGTAGTCAAAGGAACTTCGAGGTCTGTGGGCCCACAATTACCAGTGTTGTCTCTCCAAATATACCTATGGGGCAGCTCATCGCCATTTTCAACCAGCTCTTGAACTGTTTTACAGCAGCCAACTTCTGGGTCTGCTGTGAGAGAGACTTCGGCCATGTTATTTAATTCCCAGAAGCAAATTAAACAGGCTGAAAATATATAAGAAGCTTTTGTGTGGCAATGGAGTTGAATAATTGTATCAATGCGCGGAGGAGGGGTGAAGACTCCCTTTTGTGAAGCTGACCGCTGCCAGTGGATTGGGATGAAATGGTAGACTGGGATAACTACGAAAAATATTTGTCTTGTTAGTAGAATTTGAGAGGTCAATTAAGACATGGTCCCGTCTCTACATAATTATGTTAGCTAAACTGTATCTTCAACTTACTTGAATTAATACATCAGTATTTTTTTATTTATATTTGGTGCTTTTATATTAAATTAGTATTTCGGATCTGTTTTGTGCTAATGTAATATGGTCAATTATTTGTGTATGTTCAATATGATTTGCTATTGAAAATTTTTTTTGGCGTTCCATAAAAGGCTCCGGAGCCAAATTGCACGGAAATCTTTTTAATGTAATGTGGTTGTGGTTGTGTGTGGATATTCAACGCAATTTGCAATAGAAATTTCTCTTGTCATTCCATAAAGGACATTGCAACCAAATTATATTGCATGTACATTTTTTGAAGCTAAACCATAGATGCTGAAACAAATTACAACAAATGGATACTTTTGCTAACTTCCCAATGGAAAATTTTTCGTTGCTAATAAATTATTCCATTGACAGTTTTTTCACAACTTTTGGATAAGGTTTGTGCAAATAAATGTTAAATGTGATACCATTGCTATTATTCTATTACAATTCCATAGCTAACTTTATCTGTTACTATTTCATTGCTATGGGGTTTGTTCTAGTGCGTTTTGAGAAAAAAATTTCCGTCGCCCAAAAAAATTTTAAAATGCAAGCACATTTCCCAATCTTTTTCCCAAAATATTACAAATTTTTACCAAAAAAAACCCATCATATTTCATCCAAAAAAACTCTACATCCTAAAAAGTGTACCTTCCTCCTCATTTTTCACTCTATTTTTCACATCACCCATTTATTTATCACTCTCTCACTTTAGTCATACACACACACACACACACATATACATACATATATATTTATATTTATAAAAATATTAAAATTTTACTACTTAAAAAATTCTAAAACTTATGTTTATAAATTTAATTAAGCTAATCATCGAGAAAATTAATTAAATTTAATAAATAATTTATTTACTAAATAACGTATTAAGTTAATTAAATTACTCAATAAATTAATATTAATACAATTAAAATAATTATTGAGAAAATTAGTTAAAGTTAAGTAAAAAAATTTTTGGATTGTTATTAAGTAATTTATTTATTAAATAATTTATTAACTGAATGATGAGTTAAAGTAAATAAATAACTTATTAAATTAATTTATTCAATTATTTAAATAACTTGTTATGTATACATTAATTATGTTTCATATTTCACATATAATTAAATATTACACATATTTGTTTAATAAATAGTTTAAGATGATTTACTTTCATATAATATAAAATTATTTTATTTTTTTAATTTGATGAATCATTATTAAGTCTTATATACATATTTTTTTATTTAAATAAATAACTAAATTTTATTTATACATAGATTGTAAATAATAAATATTTAAATAATTATATTTTAAGAATAAACAATGATTAGTTTATAATTAATGTACAATAATTAAATTTTTTTATGTAAGTTGATATTAATAATTATGATATTAGCCCATTTTTAGTAATTAAGATGTAATTATAATTTTATAAATAATTAATATTTATTAATAAATATTTTCTTCCAAACAATACATCATTTGCTAATGTTAAATTCATAAAAGTATAAATTTTAAAATAAAGCATCAACTGAATTAATTACAGATCATTTTATTACAATAATATATCAATTATTACATATATATACACACACATCATCTAACTATAAATATACATACATATATATTGCAAAAAAAAATTACTTTCACCCTACAAAACCAACAAAATAGCAACTAATTTGACATAATTAGTAAAATTTGTCTCTCCCCAAAATATAAATAAACAAACAACTCATTCTCAAATCATTTTTCATATTCCTCTCCCATCCCCACGCCACCCCCCAAAAAAAAATAAATAAAAAAACTGCTTGGCACATTCTCTAAATTTTCTCCCAAAAATCCATTCCCTCAAAATTTTATCTACAAAATTCTGTAGCTATCTATGTTGGTTGTTATTTTGTTGCTAAATTATTATTGTCATATGTGACACCCTACTCAGGGTAATCCTAAACTAAGATATTAAAACAATTCAAACTTAAATGTGAACATGTCATCCAAGCAATAAGCCCATAAATTTTTTTTTTTCAAAAATATCAATAAGCCTATCAGAACATTTCCAAACTTACCAAACTCACATAGAGCAGCGAAATTCAAGCTTATCAACTCCTCAAAAATATTAAATACCATTTATAGTTTAACTTCTTAATACTTAACAAAATATATACGTGCTTCAAAACATCACGTCAATCTTGACATATCCCAGTGTCGCTAAATCCAATTACATCATTCATAGAAACCCATTCTATTACGTGAAGTGCTTCTTCATTCCAATATGAACTTTACTTCTTTCACTTAATCCTGTCTGAGAGATAAAGAATGGGAGATACGTTTGAAGGACTTGGTGAGGGATATCATGACAATAATTAAAAGAATCTATCAAGGAAGGAGCATCTCAACAGTTTATAATTCAATGTCAATACAAGCGCAAGTACGAATTAAGCAAAAACAAATATTATCCATCAAGATACAAATAAGAACAAGGAATGCATTTAGCAGATGCATTTCATTATATCCATATGAGACAAGCTTATCAGAACAAATAAACAGACAGATGGTAGATGCCCAAGAATAGCCCTAACACATCACCGATGCTCAAGAATAGCCCTGACACATCGCCCATACCTGGCAATAGCCCTAGCATATGGCAGACATACCGAATACTTGGGGAACAGCACCTAGTGTACACAGACAAACAAATAGACAATACATAGGAATAGCCTTAGCATATGACAGACAAATGGAAGATGCTTAGGAATAGTCATAGTACATTACTAATGCTCATGAATAGCCCTAACAAATTGCCTATACTTAGGAATAGCCTTAGCATATGGCAGACATACGAATGATACCTTGGAGTAGCTCTAGCATATCACTGATAGACAGAAGATACTTAGAAGTAGCCCTAGCATATTATATATAGACTAAATACCCAGGAAATAGCCCTAGCATACACAAAATAAAATACTTAAGGAATGACCCTTAACGTATCATACTCACAAACAAGTATAAGAACCAAGTACAATTGACATAGATGCCTAGGCAATAATCCCTAGCGTATTGCCAAAACCCAAACAAGCAAGTACAGTTAAGCCAGCATGGCCATATAGGAACTAAAAGGTATGCCAGCAAGGCATACGATAACAAGACAGGATAAGAATAGGTATTGATCAAGAACAAGTACAATACAAGATAATAGAAAGTTTTGGGCGCCAGAACAGACAAGTACAAGTCAAATAACAGATCAAGAACAAGTACACAATCAAGTACAGATTTTAAGCAATTACAAGCAAGTACAATCAAGCAAACTAAATCCACAAAGGGATTATGCCACAAGAATATATACGTATAACGAGGCCAAATGGCAAACCCTCACAAGGGTTTCCAACAAATATAAGTAAGCTTATACAAAATAATAACCTAGAATGGGAGACCCTTACCTCTTATAGTCTCAGAGAAAGCTACCACAATCTGCCATCTACTGTTCCTTGGGACTCACTTCCACTTCACCTAACTAAAATAGTATAATTATAGTCAACATCTATGTTTGACTCTCAATGCATCATCATCATGCTTATCATTAACCCAAATTCACGAATTAACTATGTTAACATGATAGTTTAAAGCTTAAATGGCACTATTGATCTAATAGCAACCAATAAGATCAATTATTTCCAAACTAATCTCGATTTCATGTCAAGTCAAATATCTAAGCAATAACTAATTCTTAAATGTGTAATCCTTCTCATCATATCATCCAAAATTCACAATAATAGTCCAAATTATCATCACTTGGTTCTAATCCATAAATCCACAAGTTAAGGTTCAAATCCTTCGATTATCTTGATTAATTCCAATTATTATATAAAATAACAATAATCGAGTCTACTAACTTATGAAAATCCTTGTTTAGGCATCCTAATCAAAGTTTACATATATATATATATATATATCCATTATTATCATCCTCATAGCATGAAATAAGCTTTGAATGGAAAGGTACAATATCTACATATACATATATATCAAGGTACAACCAATCAAAGCTTAATCCATTGCCCTATATTACCCAAAATTGCTTATTGATGCCTTGGAATCACAAACCAATTGCACCATTACAATCATCAAATGAGAAGAAGAAACCACCATAGACCGCCACCACACTACCACCACCGTTGAATAATCTCGCCACCACCATCAAAGTGTTTCTCTTGAGCTCTTGATTCCAAATATCCATTTGGTTTCAAGTTTTGATGCCGAGAAAGCCTTCAAAATCCACTCTGATGAGACTACCACCACTTCATGCCGCTGTCTTTTTTCTTCATTTTTCATTGCCGGCGTTGCCAGAAACTCCCATGTAAGTCTTCCACAATGGTCTTCGAGTTGAGCTCCACCTGACCCTTACCTTAGAACCAAGTTTGGCAGCTAGAAAACAAGAAATCCACCAACCTGTCAAAGCTTCACTCTCGGCTTCCTCTTGCAGTGGCTCACCGAAGAGTTGTTCAACCGTGCATGGTGGTATCGCTGTGGAGCTGGAGAGGAGGAGAAGAAGATGATTAGTTTGGTTTAGTGGAAGATTGGCTGAAAGAAGCTCACTGAGGTTTGGTTGGTGGTCGTGGGTGGAGAGAAGAAGGAAATGAGAAGAAAAATGAAAGGAAAGAAAGTGGTGAAGATGTAGATGAATTCCTGCTGGCAGCTGCCAAATTTTTAAAATCAAATTTTTATTTTTTGCAATTTAGTCCTCAAGGATTTTAAGTCGTGCAATTGTGTCCATGAACTTAAGAAAAATATGGCTGAACCCTAGTTGACTTAAGGTCTTCCATGCAAGCCCCAAAGACTTCTTAAAATGTTAAATCAAGTTCTTCAAAATCATAATTTTATCCCCAAAACTTTCCAATTTTTTGCAATTGAGTACTTTTTTCATTATTTTCCGACCAATAATTCTCTTAATTTCTAAATTCTTATTTCCAAAAACACTGAATTTCGAGGGCGTTACATCATATTACTTTTCCAATTCAATTATGTAGTTAACATTTCAATTGATTGTTAAGGCCTTGTTTGCTTACAAATTGGTACATTTTGCTAAAATATATTGACAAAATAAATTTTAAGAAGTGGGGTTGAAAAATATGATGGTTGCTTGTTTGTATTTTGAGTGGTAAGTGAAAAATATTTTGAAAGAAAATTATTTGTTCGTTTGTGTTTTGGGAGGAGACAAGATGTTATATCAATAACTTTTTAGTTGGATTGGTAGACTGAAATTGATACTTTATACATATATGGAATAATTGATAATATGTGTATATATTTGTAATGATGAAGCAATGGAAGAAAAATAAGATAATTTATTCTTTTATAGGGGAATAAAAATTAGATATTGAATATTTTTCATCTTTAAATATATTATACAATATAAATTTCAACATCTTGATTTTTGTAAGTATAGTTTAAATTAGAAGTCGAATTTTATCAAATTATAATAAAATTTATTTTAATTTTTTATAACAATTTTTTGGAGAATAATTTATGATTAAAAATCATAATTCTTTTATTTCTAATTATAATTATTTTCCAAAAATATGGATTTTTTTTGTTTATAAATATATTATACAATATAAATTTTAACATACCAAATTTTATAATAAGGTTGAAATTAGAGGCCGAAACAATTTCGTCAAATTAAAAAGAATAAAATTTATAATTTTAATTACTAATAATAAATTTTTCTTGGAGAATAATTTATGATTAAAAAATCGTTTTTTTTATTTTTGATAATAATGTTTTTTTAAAAATATGTTTTAATATATAAAAAATGGAGGTGGGTGGATGAGGAGACAAATCATGATATGGGCAGATGTTGGGGACTGGAGTAGAAAATAGATAGTTTAGGGTATTTTGAGAATTTTTGGGCTTATTTTGGGTTGCAAAATTGGAAAACGTGATGAATTGTTTGTTTGTATTTTGAGAGTTGGAAATTTTTTTAACAATTTGTAAACAAATAAGGCCTACATTTCCATTACTATATCATTGGTAAATTTTTCTTTGTAACTTTAACAATTTTTTCTATATAAATTATCCTCCTCTCCATCTTCAGCTCCTCCTCCTCCTCCTCCTCCTCCTCCTCCTTGTTATTTTGTTGCTAAATTAACGTTGTTATATCACATTTCTATTTCAATTTTGTAGCTAATATTCCCATTGATTGTTAAATTTTCATTCCTCCCTCCTTCTTCTTCTTGTTGTTGT
The DNA here is from genome assembly GCA_014898725.1 of Jacaranda copaia. NCBI lineage: Eukaryota > Viridiplantae > Streptophyta > Magnoliopsida > Lamiales > Bignoniaceae > Jacaranda > Jacaranda copaia. The sequence goes on along the minus strand of JACGDI010005343.1, from coordinate 1,064,735 downwards.
TGTTGTTCTTCTTCTTCTTCTTATTATTGTAAACCTTATAAATATTAATAATATGTCAAAGCATAAACAATAATGAAATTGAATAAAGTTTTAATTAATAAATTTGAAAATTCAGAAAATGCAATACAGACATAAAAAATGAAAACACATCACTTGATTTCATTTATGGTTTGGCTTTATTTTTAACCTTTTCACCTTTTTTACCATTTTGAAAATGAAACACATTGCTTTTAACACATTTTCATCTAATATTATTTTTATTTTCAAAACACACTTCCTAATAACTTATATATCTTTTCTTTCTATTTCATTATTTCTATTTCTCTACACTGCAACCTACTAAACTTAACATAATCATTGCTCTTCTAACAATCCATCCAACTGCTAATTCACTTGCAATTCATTTCCACTAATTGCTTTTTAATATTTTGAAAATACTAGAAATGAAAATTGGAAATAAAAATAAAAGCAAATGGGCACAAAGTATTTATTCAACTGTCAAAATTCCAAAATTTAGCAAACACGATGTAAAAAAATGTGTCCAAAACGAAATTAATATCAAATCGTAATCCCCTTCTTATAGTCGTTGACCAAACTGACATCATAGAAACCGCATTGCTGCTCCCTATAGTGAATTCTACGAGGGAGATGGGTGTGGCGGAGCCACTCGGTGTTGAGTGGGATCAAATGACCCCACTGATTTTTTTTTGTTTATATATATGTAATATTTTCAAAAAAATAAATTTTACTTTCAATTGACCTAGTAAAAAAAAAATAAAAATTCTTTAGTGAGAGGATCAATAACTCAACTAGGAAAGAAGTGATCAATTGATTAATTGATATCATTTTCAACATTAACTTTTTAAGTTGTGTTAAAATATAAATGCACAAAAGTAGAAACTATATACTCTAAAAAAAAATCAAATTACTTTATGTAACAACCTACAATTTTTCGTAATTAAACTATAATTAAATTTTGACTTCATAAATAGTTGAAACTCACCCAAATGATAGTCTCCTAATTCAAATGTATTTGAATTAGGAACTCTTGAACCCCTTAAATTTCTTTTATTGAAATACCCCTAATTAATTTGTAATTCTTTAAACATTTGATTTTTAATCAGTAAACATTACTTTTATCGGTAAGATAATTTTCAAAGTTTTGAAAATTTTGACTCTATCGAAAAAAAATTTTAATACCTAAATATGCAATTAAACCCTATTCTAACCTAAATTAAAAATTTTGAAATAACTCTTAAGTTTAAAGTTTTCAATTTACTAGAACTAAACAAGCTTCAAGAGTAAGTCATTCCCTCATTACACAAATAAACAAGCTTCCAAAATAAGCCAACCACTCCCTTGGTTTTCTTTCGGCAGTCAGCACGCATAGAGTATATGATTTTTTGATGTTGTTTAGTAATTGAGAAAAATATTATATATCTTGTCCAACCACTTAACTAATACTTAGATTAGTTTATTTTCTTGGCATCTTTTTCATCATCTTTTTAATTAATTTATTTAAAGCTATAATATGTGAATATGGGATCGTTGAATATTTAGCCTTTTTTTTCAAGGATCGTGACTATGATTTGAATTGGTGCCATATTTAAACTGCAATTCCAAATTAGATATTTATTATATTAATTAATTATTTAATGTGATCTACTTTAATAAAATTTTTAACCCCACTGAAAATATTTTCTAGCTCTGCCACTAGGTGAGGTGCTACCAACAAAGCAATATTTGAATGAGCCATTGTAATCTTCGAATTGTAGCACCTTGCCAGGAGGTGTTTGTCTCGAGTTGAGTACTAGTAGGTTATAAATGAATATTCAAAAATTCGTTTATTGTTCACATTCGAATATGTTTATAGAGCTATTATTCGTATTTATTTAAAGTGAATATTATCCATATTCGATTATAAACGAATGCGAATATGATAAATGCCTATTCGATTCGTTTAATATCTGTTATGAATACATATCCATTGGATATATTTTTATACATTCGATTATCCGTAATTTAATTAAATCAGTTATCCGTATCTCATAAATAATATTTAAAAAATTATTATATATAATATATTCCATTTTTATATATTTTATTATATACATAATATTTAAAAAAACTATCATATAAATATATTATTATACATAATAAATTATTCTTATTTTTTCAATATGAAATTTCATAATCTATGTATAAATCAATATATGTATAAATTAGTAATTAAAGAATTAATAAAAAAATTAGTAGATGAGCATTATGAAGAATCGATCGACGGTAATGATGATTAAACTATATTAAATCCAAAAAAATAAAAAATTAATATACGAATGATAAAATTAATCAATATTAAATTATTGTTGCTTTACTTTATAATTAATTTATATTGGTGTCATTTTCGTAATATTAATTAATCATAAAGTAAATCAATAATTAGAAAAAAATTAACTAAATTAAGAATAATTGACTTTTGAATTCTAAAATAAAATAATAAAATACTAAAATTATTAACTAGCTAAAGGGACATTAAGAAGGTTTTTAGCTAAACTTATTTAAAATGTTTTACAAGTTCGTACATCTTATAAAATATTTTTGGAACTTATGCATCTTATAAGATATTTTTTTGAACTTATAATATGCTAGATCGTTTTTTAAAAAAATACGTTTTTAAAGTGTTTGGATAATAAGATCTTGGAGTTTATAAGTTATTACCAATGCCATATAATTAATATGATTGAAATTAAGGGAATTTGTTGAGATTTTAAGAATATGTTAGGAACCTCTTACTTTCTTAAAAATTACTTATAAGTTTCTAACATCTTATTTTAGGAATTTCATAAGTCATTTTCTTAAAAAAATTACGAAATACTGACATCTTATTAGTTATCAAATATCTTATACAATATTTTGAGGAGTTTGTAAACTCACTCAAACAACTTTTAAATGTTTTACAACATCTAACTATACTCTATACATATAATATAAGATCAATATATCATTTCATAATTTTATTTTGTAGATTTATACTATTATTAATTTAGAAAACTAATAAAATTTATGTAAATATAAAACTTAAACTCCAAATTCTAAAATCTCGCAACTCTATAAATTTTAAACCTCAAAAGATTAATAATAGAGAATATTTTTATTGATTAACATTATTATATCTACATATTAAAAACTAAATATCAATATTCAATAGCCATCGTAAAAATTAATTTTTTAAAATTATATTGAAATATAATATGCAAAAATATTAAGTAACAGGATATGAATTATAGTCATGTATAACAAACTAGTGAATAATTAAATTTTAAATTTAAAAATTAAAAAATTAAAAAAATTAATTATTATAATTAAATAAAAATTATCAAAATAAATATAAAAAAAATAAAAAAATATGAAAGACAAATAACTAAAGTATTAAACCCTAGCTCCCATTTACATTTCAATTTCACTTCCCTCCTCAGTTCACACCAGCCACCCATGACAAGGTAACTCTCTCTTCTTCCTTTTTTTCTTCTTCCTATTTTCTTTTGCTTTTCTTTTTCTTTTTTATTTTTCTCTACTGTACCATTCTCACCAACAAGATGCTCGTCACGGAGGCCTACTGGCCTCCACAACACCAAAGCTAAGAGCCAGCAGCAGTTGGCCCCACCACTTGCCAGGTTAGTTAATCTGTTGGGTCTCGTCAGGAGGCCAGCAGGAAGGTCAGCGAAATTTGATCTTGCTCATGCTAAATCTGCACACTTTTCATACTCTTAATTTATATGCAATTTTGGAATAAACTTGCAGTTTATTACAAGTCTTGCTCTACTTATTTGCTTTAATTTTGTCATTGATTATTTCATGTCATCGTTCTTTTCCTTGGTCATCTCAAGTCTCTAGTTGAACATCCTTTTGCCACTTCAGTTTAGCCTCCTATGTCTCTAGCGTAATGCATATCAATATCAATGATAATATTTTTCAAACAATAGAACTTCAATTTATAATACAAACATGAACTCACAATATCCAATAACATTCACACATAGTAGCTCAGTTATATATACCTCCTGCTCTTATCATCTCAATTAATTGATTCTTAATTTTGAAAAAAGAAAATATATATATATATATATATATATATTGTAAGACCTAATGACCTAATAAGACCAACATACATATGCATAATTGGATCTGGAATTTGAAAACTATCATGCAAATATGCAAATGGAAATTATATCAAAATATGTAACTTCAAATATACATTAGGAGCCCAGTGGCGTCTAGGCTATAGTCCAAGTGTCATTTGTCTCTTTTCTTGTATGGGAAGTCTTGTATTTGACTCGAAATGGACGCATTATGTACTTTATGTATATTGTGTGTAGTTTATATTTTGATTTGAAAATAGAAAAAATATTAATTTGTTGAAAGGATAAAAAAATTGTCATTTGTAATGTTTTCTCTCAAAAAAATATAGACACACATATTAGAACAACTGACTAAACACAAAGTCCTTTTATACAAAGCTTATTTTATTTTAACTTCATGAATATGTAAGTCAAATGTTGCAAATTCAACAAAACATAGTTCTGTTGGCATCAAAAAAAAATTTGGGATAAATTATCATTTGATAGTCCAATTAAATTGGCTAATGAATTAGGTCCCAAATTCAAGTTCATAATAAACTTAGGCTTTAAAAAATGGGCCAATCCAAAATGAATTATAAGATTTTTATTTATTTTTGATTAGTTAAATGGGCCAAAATAAATAAGGCCCATTAGTTAATTAAGCCCGTTTCAAGTGGTGTTAAAGCCTAAGGGGAGATTCAAGCTTCAAGTCATCAAACCCAAATTTGTGCCTATAAAAAAGGGTGCTGCGAGGTATACTACAAATCAAGAAATTCACCAAGAAATTCAAGTATAAAGCTCTCAAGTACATCTTCTTCAAACGCAACTAAATTTTGAAGACATTGATAGCAAAATAAATACTTGATTTCAAAAAAGTTCATGATTTCATCTGTGCAAATCTAGGAGTGAATTGCGCATCTGATTCAAGAACAAGCATCAAGCCCTTGAATCAAATCCAAGGATAAAAATCAGAGGAATTAGTCTTCTATTATGGAGATATTTTCGGAGATTGTAACTAGGGGTGAGCATCGGTCGATTTGGTAAAATTTACCAACTGAAGCAATCGGTTAATTTACTGAATTAATAGCTGATCTTCAGAAGATTATGGAAGACAAAGATCTCCAGATCGCCTAATTGATGAACAAGCTGAAACACTCAAATATGGGAGAATCTAGCCAGAATCACTCATCCACCTCAAATTATATTGAAAATGAGAAACAAATAAATAAAGCACCACCTAAGTAGGACTCAGTGCAGAAATTTAATCACTCCATGACATCCATCGCTGTGTTGTCCATGCAACAACTACAAGAGATGATAACTAATACTATCAGAGCATAGTACGGTGGACCTTCGCAAAACTAGCTCATGTACCCAAAAACTATACACTAAGTGGAATGATGCACTAAAGATATAGATAGGTTACCAGCCACCAAGCTCCAATAGTTTGATGGAAAGGGTAATCTGAAGCAATATATTGCCCACTTTGTGGAAATGTGCAATAATGCAAAAACTGACAGAGACTTCTTTGTGAAGCAGTTTGTGAGATCATTCAAGTGAAATGCATTTGATTAGTACATTGATCTAGAGCCTAAATTTATTGACAGTTGGGCAAAAATAGAAAGAGAATTTCTCAATTGCTTCTATAGCAACCCTCACACCATGAGCATGATTGAGCTTACTAATGCAAAGAAGTGGAAGGACAAACTGGTCATTGACTACATCATTCATTGGTGTGCACTAAGCTCAAATTATAAGGATAGATTATCAGAAGTTTCAACAATAGAGATGTGTATCCAGGGGAGGCATTGGGGGCTTCTTTATATCCTCCAAGGAATCAAGCCATGAAACTTTGAGGAATTAGCAACTCGTGCTCATGACATGGAGTTGCATATCGTAAATCATAAATCTGCTTTTTCAGTGGATGATCAAAAGAAGGACAAAAATGACTTAAAGAGAAATGAGAAGTTCACCAAAAATACTGTGAAGGAATCCATGGTACTTAAAGCAGCTCCTATCAAAATTTTCGCAAGTAGTAACCAAGGAGAAAAGCCTGATCAACTCGTGCCAACTAAAAGGCATTGACCAACATTGAAAGAACTATAGGAAAAAGAGTATCCATTCCATGACTAGGATGTCCTGTAGATCTTTAACGAGTTATTGGCAAAAAAGATGATCGAGCTATCCGAGCCAAAATGCCCTGATGAAGTTGAGAAGGTGAATAACCCAAAATACTGTAAGTATCATCGAGTTGTTAGCCATCCTATAGAAAAATATTTTGTGGTTAAGGAGAAAATTATGATGTTGGCCAAAGATGGAAAAATCATCCTTGATACCGAAGATACCGCATATGCAAATGTTGCTAGCATCACAGCTACTACAAATACCACTTGCAACCAATAGAATGTTCTTCCCCCACTTATGGGGGCATCGAGGATACTTCAATTCAAAAGTATAGATCCAGTCATGTTTGAAGCTTTGTTCATTGATAAAAAGAAAAAGTCAGACACAAGTTCTGTTTTTGAAATTGAAGATGATGGTGAATAGATTCTTATGACATGCCAGCGGAGGCAAAGGCAATGTATCCATCAACTTCATCCATCATTCTTGAAAAAACATCTCATTAAGCACCATCAACCAAAGTTAGCAAGAGATATAAAATTTTCTCATGTTAAGCCTAGAACATTGAGAAGAAATTGGTGGGATCCTATTACTATAGGAGGCTTTTCTCCAATGAGATTTTTTAAGCAGAAGGTCAAAATGGCATTTACTACATCTAGAGAAGTAGAAAGCTAAAATTTTGCTTCTTGTTGTACGGTTATTGCCTTTACAGATAAAGATTATTGTCGGGATTGAGGCCCTATGACCTACCTCTCTTTATTTTTGGATTCATGTAAGATTAGAAAATCAACCGCATGCTTATTGATGAGGGATCAACGGCTAGCATCATGCCAAAATCTACCATGAAATAATTGGGGACACAGTTGAGGACTTATTGCGCAGTCACTTAACTATTTAAGGTTTCAACTAGAGAGGCCAACGAGCCATTGGAATGATTTGCCAAGTTCTTACTATTAGCGAATTAAAAGCAGATACTTTATTTCATGTTATTAATGCAAGTATTTCTTACAACTTACTGCTAAGAAGACCATGGCTTCATGGAAATGGTTTGGTTCTATCTATCCTTCATCAATCTTTAAATATTTGAAGAATGATGAAATAATGAAGGTCGATGTGGATACAAAACCATTCACTGAGGCAGAATCATACCTTATGAATGCCAAATTATATCCAGACCCAAGCTCAATGCAAGAAACGCTACTGTTAAAAGATCCAGGTAATCATCCTACTGAGGGAAAGTATGTTGAATTCATAACTCCAAAATATGATGATCAAAAGTCCAAGAGGTCAAATGCTGCTGAAACTTTGGCAAGGAAACTCATTAAATTTAAAGGGATACCCAATTTGTAGATATTTTGATAGACCCTTCGATTGCAATGAAAGGAAGTATAAGAGTAATATGAAATGTATATTCCATCACTACACAATAAAAAAGAACAAATCAAAGGGATAGGATATGATGACTACAAAGTTATGAGGAAGGAATTGATCATGCCTATCATTAGTTAGAACTCAAAGGCCTCAATTAGATTTTCTTCTAATGAGATTCAATGTCAAAAGTTTCATGGGATGTTTGATCCAAAATCCTACAATCTCTTGGCTAAGTCTGGATATGACTTATTTGACCCATCTGAGTTAGGGGAGTTAAAACCAAAGTTGACTGGAGATAAAATCCATAGCCTCAGCAATGCACAATAAAATTACAAAGCCAAGGGTTTCGTGTTGATCAGCCAAGGACCAGCTTGGGATATGCACCAAATAAGCAAATTAAAATACGTGCGATGAAAAAAGATAAATATGTCAGTATCCACCATATTGCAGCTGACAAAGGTGGAAATGATAGAAGTTAGAAGTCAAATGGTCATCGTGTCTCTATATTCAATCGACTAGGTACTCACACCAACCGTTATTCTGTCTTTGATAGACTTGGTCAGAATCCATCAATTCATAAATGGCCTACAATAAGTCATCCACAAAGGTCAATCTTCAACCGACTTAAAAGTAGTGCTGCAGAAAAATCAAGGAAAAAAACTAACTGTGATAAGACTAATGTGATGGAGTTCAAAGCTGAAGGTCAGATTATTTTCTTATCTCAATCAAGTGAAGCTAAATCCTCAACCCTAATCATTAATATGGATAAACTGATACAGGTGATATGACGTATCATGAGACATTCATTTGATGAAGATAGTGGACATGAGGATAAAGTGGAGGTCACTATAAACTCTAACTACATAAGTGTCACAGAAGAGCCAAGCCCTCGGTACCTTGGAGAGTTCGATAGATTGATTATAGGTGCTTTATGCAAGATACGAATTATCATGGGTGGAAAGCAATATTTTGTTCCCACTGTGAAAGAAAATGGAGTTATAAAATAGAAGGTCACATTTCAAAGTATAGAGGTTGTAGACGCTATATAGTCTGATGATGAAGAAGGTTATAAGTCGCACTCATGTTATCATGTTGCAGTTGATGAAGATTTTAACTTAGATGCCTCTGAAGATGATATTCAAGAAGCCTCTCCACAACTTGAAGATGGTGGATAAACAACTATATATGAGCTTAAAGGATTGAATCTTGGCATAATGGAGAAGCTACACCCTATGTTCATAAGTTCCCTCTCAAGCAATAAAGAGAAAGAGCATTACTTATGAGTCTTGAGTGAGTACCAAAATATCTTCACTTGGATATATAAAGAGATGCCAAGATTAGATCCCAGAGTTGCAATTCATCACCTTGGCATAAGGTATGGGATGCTCCCAATGAAGTAGTCATAGTGAATTCTTCACAAGAGCTAGTCCCTCGAATTGAAGCTAAGTTCATTGATGCTAGGTTTATCAAAGAAGTTAAGTATCTAAGATGGATATCTAGTATTGTGCCTGTCAAGAAGAAAAATGGCCAAATATGCATTTGTGTTGACTTTTGAGACTTAAATAAAGTGTGCCCAAAAGACAATTTTTCTTTGCCTATCATTGAGCTCATGGTCGATGTAACTACTAGTCATGAGGCTTTGTCCTTCATGGATGGATTCTCAGGATACAACCAAATTAGAATGTCATCGTAAGATGAGAAGTGTATAGCTTTTCGTACTCCAAAGGGGATCTATTATTATAAAGTGATGCCTTTCGAGTTGAAGAATGCAGGTGCTATTTACCAGCATACAATACAGAACATCTTTGATGACATGTTGCACAAAAGAGTTGAATGCTATGTCGATGATTTAATTGTTAAAAGTAAGAAAAGAAGTGATCACTTGGCAGATCTTCGAGTGGTGTTTGATTGGTTACAAAAATATAACTTGAAGACGAATCCCCTCAAATGTGCATTTGGCATTACATCAAGCAAGTTTCTTAGCTTTATAGTTCGTCATAGAGGTATTGAGGTTGATCCTACAAAGATAGATGCCATTTAGAAAAAATCTACGCCAAGGAACTTAAAGAAACTACGGGGCTTGCAAGGTAGTCTTGCATTCATAAGAAGATTCCTATCAAACCTCGCTAAAAGGTGCCAACTATTCAATCATCTTATGAAGAAAAATACTTCTTTTAGATAGGATGAAGGATGAAGGATGTCAAAACGCTTTTGAAAGTACAAAAAGGCACATCTTAAATCTACCAGTGTTGGGAGCCTCGATACCTTAACGGCCACTTATATTGTATATTACAGCATGAGATAGTTAGATTGGCGCTCTTATGGCTCAAGAAATGAAGAGGGTAAATAAAAAGTGCTTTACTACCTGAGCAGATCCCTGATTGGAAATGAATTGAAATATTTCCCTATTGAAAAAATCTACTTAGCATTATTCTATGCCGTTAAGAAGTTGAAGCACTATTTTAAGGCATACCCCATACGACTCATCTCTCGTGCCAATCCAGTTAAGTTTGTTATGTCAAGACCTATGCTCTTTGGGAGAATAACGAAGTAGTTTGTCATATTCAACCAATACAAGATCACCTATATGTCATAAATGGTTGTCAAAGCACAAGCTCTGGCAAATTTTCTGGCTAATCATCCTATCCCTATAGAATGAGAGTTATCTAATGACCTCTCAAATGAAGATATTCTCTATGTTGAAGTTTTCCTAACATGGACAATATTTTTTTATAAAGCAGCTAAATCTAATAGATTGGGGGGTAGAGATTGTCTTTGTGTCTCCAGAAAAACAAATATTGACATATTCCATTGTATTGGGCAAACTATGCTCTAATAAAGTTGTTGGGTACCAAACTTTGATCATTGGACTTCAAATAGCCCTAGAAATAGAGATCATGGAAATTGAGATCTATGGCAACTCAAAGTTAAGTCATCAATCAACTTTTGAAAGAATATGAGGTCAAGAAAGAAGATCTTGTGCCTTTCTTTCAACAGGCCTCAGACTTATTGAAGAAATTTGAAGTGCCAATTTAAACCATGTACCAAGAAAGGAGAATAGGATGGCTGATGCATTAGCTAACTTGGCAACGACTCTTACTTTATTTGAGGGAGAAACAATGAATGTCCCCATATGCAATCGGTGGATCGTGTTACTGTTTGTTAAACCCAATCATGAAGATTCAAATGTCGTATCAGTATTGATTAGTGATGATCAAGATTGGAGGAGTTTATTGATTGATTATTTAAAGCATGAAAAGTTGCCGAATGATCCTCGCCATAAGATGAAAGTACAAAATAGATTATCTCATTTTATTATATACAAAGATACTTTGTATCATCGATCTTTTGAAGGTAATTATCAAAGTTGCTTAAGTGGCGAAAAAGCAAAGGAAGCCATGATTGAAGCACATTCTGGGGGTTTGTGGTGCTTACCAGTCCAGTCTTAAGCTCCATTTTTGGATCAGAAAAATAGGTTACTATTAGCTAATGATGGTCAAAGATTATTTGGAATATGTGAAAAGGTGTGAAGCTTGCCAACTATATTCAAATTTCATACATTAGCTTTTAGAGCCTTTGTATCCTACCATTGCTTCATGGCCATTTAACGCTTGGGGTCTCGATGTTGTGGGGCCTATTACTCCAAAGACATCTACCGATCAAGCATATATATTGGTAGCTACTGATTACTTCTCCAAATGGGTAGAGGTAGTTCCTCTTAAAGAGGTAAAAAAGGAGACAGTAGTTGAGTTTATCCATAAGAACATTATTTTTCAGTATGGTGTGCCTTGCTACATCATCATCGACAATGGCAAACCGTTTTATAACAAGTTGATGGATAAGTTATGCGCACAGTTTGGTTTCAAGCAACACAACTCATCGATGTACAATACAACAACAAATGGTTTGGCTGAAGCATTTAATAAAACCTTGTGCAACCTTTTGAAAAATGTGGTGTCGAAGTCAAAAAGAGACTAGCACAAGAAAGTTGGAGAAGCACTATAGGAATATAGAATTGCACATTAAACCACTACTCAAGTCACTCTATATTCTTTGGTGTACAGAGTTGAAGCTGTTCTCCTCCTTGAAAGTCAAATACCTTCGCTCCATTTTTCAATTCAAGAAGGACTTACTACTGAGGATAATGTTCATCTCAAAATTGAGGAATCGAAAGTATTAGATGAGAAAAGGCTTGAAGCTCAATAATAACTTGAGTGTTACTAGGCTCGCATGATGAAAGCATTCAATAAAAAAGTCTACCCTCGATCATTTCAAGTTGGGGATCTATCTTGGTAGTGAGAAAGCCATTTACCATCACCCAATAGATAGGAAACAAGTTTATATCAAAGTGGGATGGACTTTACATGGTGAAAGAAGCTTACACAAATTGTGCATATAAGCTGGTGGAAAAAGATGGATAGTGCATTGGCCCCGTAAATGGCAAGTTTTTGAAGTGCTATTATCTATAAAAAAGTATGCTTTTTGACGCACGAGCCAAAACGGCATGTTGCTCCTTGACACATGAGCCTAAATTGCATGTTACTTTTGACCCACATAATTATAAACTATGTATGGTACCCACCAATGGTAGTGTATGTGGATAAACTACTAACCTACTCTACTAAAAGTATTTTATGTGGCTAAAATATAGAAATATTTCACCTCGTTCAAGGTGGCTAAGCTATGGATACTCCTAGCATGCCTAAGTATAAACTATGTACATCCCCATCTCCTCCCCCCACAAAACAAAAATTCTTTGAACTACATGATGACTTGTTCCCCTTGATGGGGTACGTAGGCAGCTTGGAATATATTTTCTAAGTTCAATCTCACGTTTAAATAAGTTTGGTTTATCTTAAAGATAGCCAATTTATTTGTAAGTTTGAACCGATTCATAATTATTAGTTCATTGAAAGCATGTGGTTGATCTTGACTTAGTTGGTGTTGATGAGAAAAGTACAAAAAATAGAGTATAAAAAAAAAGGTGAAGTGAAAGAATGATGAAAAGAAAAGAGCTTTTATTGCCTATGAATTTTCTTTTACATCAATTGACAAAAAAAAATGCTAAGAAGTTAAATGCTCAAGCAAATAAATCAAAGGTGGCCAAATCATGGTGAGATTTTTCAAGTAATGCTTCCATTCTCTTCAAAGCTTCAATTTCTTTGTCGATTAAAAATGGAGTGCTCTTGAGCCTCGAGACTTCTTCTCTTTTGGTGGTTACTTCTTTTTGAATGGTGGATAATTTTTCTTAGCTTTATGGAGTGATAAGCTTATAAACTCTCCATTGTTATTCAACTCGGCAAGTCGTGCCTTCAATTCTTCTTGTTGCTTGGTGATTTGAATAAGTTCTGCTTTTAGACTATTCACATCCTCAACTTATTCAATCTCTATAGCCTCAACCTTAAAAAGCTTTTGTTATGCAAGAAGAATTATTTTCTCATGAGCCTCATGTGTTTCTCTCTGGATGGAATCCAACTTGACTTTTGTGCAGTTAGTAGCACCCTCAAAGAAAGACTTTAGATTACTTTCCAAAGATGATGTATCCCTCATATATGTCCTCATCTCTATAATCAGATCATTAATTGCTGGCTTCACCTCTAAATGTTGCTCAAAAGGAGTCTTCATGATCTTTTGGCATATTCGTTCCCAATAAAATTTGATCAGTATTTGCTCAGCTTTAGTTTTAATAACTTGAGGACAAAATTTAGAAATCTCAGCATGTGGAAGCAGCCAGGATAAAGCCTTAAATGTCTTCTTGGGCACATTCTTCTCAATAGGAAACTTTTCTATAACAAAAATAAGCAATATCATTTAGATACTTGTAGAAGGTCTCAATTTTACGAAAAGAGATAATTGATGCATTGTTACGAGAGGGATGGGAGATAACGTCTCCTCTACATAAGCCAAAAGGATTAACTTCATTTATTGAACCCATGCTACCCTAAGAAGTAATAAGAATTCTATAACACATATGCAAAAAGGAAGAATGCCTTAATGGACGGGTACGCTAAGGAAGGGGAGTCGCTTGCTTGTTTGGTGTGTTTGGAACCAGGTTGTTTAAAGCTACCCTTTCTTGAAGAAAGAGAACCTGGGCCCAGGTCTTGGTGTATTTTGACATGATTCTCAATACGCTATCTAAACTAGGAAAGTCAATAAGGAAAGGTGGGACAAAGAAAGCTCTACTTCGGGTAGCTGGGTTCATCAACCTCTTTCTTTCACAGGAGAGGGGACACTCTCTCGGAGCTTGGGCTACTCAACCGATAGGAATAGGGGCTTGTTTCCACAACTGAAAGAGAATCTGAAGTAGGATCGAAAATAGAATAAGTTTGAGGAGCGGGCCATTCTCAGAAGAAGCATTTTCAAGGTTTACAAGTTGAAAAGAAAATAAATAAAACATAAGATGGGTGAAGGGGAACAATAATGTAACCAAATGAAATTATGATAATGATAATGAGTGTGTGTACATATTTTGCTAATTCCTTTAGAGATAATGAAGAACTTGGAGCATCTGCAAAAGTTGTTGAATTCACACCAATATTGTTTAAGTCAAGAACCTTTGATCTCCTTTTAAATTGGTATTGATTGTTGGATTCATCGTTAGAGAGCGACAAAGCAGAAATCACTTTATTTCCTTTAGTTGGACTAACTATCGGGACAAGCTTGGGAGTCAAGTCCACATAAAGAGTTTGCCATTTCTTGGAAGGCATTTTTACTTATTCCATGCCAACAACTAAATCTCAAGGAGATGGAGCAACTTCGATATCCTTGGAACCTTGCCTTAGAGCCCTTTGAGATCATTTGGGATTCATGTCTTTGGGTGGTTTAAGTTTTAGAATGATTTTTTTTGTTTTTTCCCAAATAAGCCTTCTAATGTTCAACATACCAATCAACATTTTCTTTCATAACCAAAGGTGATGAGGAGGTACTGCATGGTACAATTAGTTTGGAAGATATGCCCAACAAAGTACAAGACTGCCAAAGTCGAACAAGTTCAACCAACTCACATTTAAGAATTTCCCTCTTTAGGAGGCTAGGAATGCTTGATAGAAACCATGTTGGTGGCTGAACCAATGAGGACTATAAGCTTCAACAGTGTATATTACCCTACTTTAGAATGTTAAGTAGCTAGACTGCAGAGCCACGAAAATATCTTTATAGGTATGGATATGCCTGTGTCATCTGTCATTAAGGTTTGCCCTTATGTGTGCAAGTTTTGAAGCTTTGAGGGATTAATGTTGTGGAATAATTCATGTGCCTCAACAAGTTCAAAGTGTTTTGCCATATTCTCTTATGTGTATTTCACCATTTAAGCTTCAATTGATTCAAGTTTGGATGGAAAATGTGTTTGAAGATAGCGCCCAATCTAGCTGTACACATAATGAATAGGAAAGATGGCAGTGGACTTGCTCAAACTCTTTGAAGTAGATATCTCTTTCAAACCATGATAAATGCTTGCTAATAAAGGAACTACTAGAGAAAAACAATCACCATGGGCTATTTTACTTGAAACTTTGAAAATAGAAGTACGTACCTTGTCAACTTTGTGATATGGTAAAGCAAAGTTGCATAACCAACATGAAAGGAAAGCAACTAAATAAGCTTCATCCCTGATATCCTTTTTAATCTCGAGCGTTAAAAAGGGCTCATCATACTCCTTGGTGCATGATAAAAGAGATACATTGATGTCCCCACAAGGATTGTGAGATAGTTTTGGCTTGACAAGTCTCTTTTTGGATGACCTTGATGGTGAATTGTGTATATTTAGTCAAGCCTCTAAACCAAAAGTCAATCTAGTCAGAAATAGATACACCATTGGAGTCTTTCAAAAGTAAGTAGTATGCTACAAATAGATACTTGCAACTTCATGGCAAAGATGGTTGGCAAGCATCAGTAGCAAGCAGCTCCTTGGCAAATGGAATAACTTCATCATAGAAATCTCCACATATCGGTAATCCTCAAAGTCCATGAAGATCCCATAAAGAGATCAACAACTCTCCAATTGCAGAGTCCAGTGTGTTTGTAGAAGGGCACCACAGCTTGAGGAATGCTTGGAGGACATTCTTGTTGCAAACGTACATAAAAAGGGAAGCATGAATAGCTGCATAGATTTTAGATCGACCAAGGGTGTCCGATTGATGCCCTAGCACATCCTCTGCCCACTCCCAATAGGCAGTGTAAAAGGATACCTCACTGAACCTGGATGTTGGAATTCCCCACGAGCCTTTGTTGATGCTAAAATGGTAGTTCGGAAGCAAGAGTTCAGCGTGCATGGCTCCAATGTCATGAAGTGATGATTTCAACAGCAAGACCTTCGAATGAGCAGAAGCATCAGAATGCTTATCAATCATCTCCTTGGTTATCTCCTCGAACCATTCAGCAACATGCATGGAGTAATTTGATCAAGCTTTGGAAGATTGAGCATCCACAACTGCTTCATACACGCATAAGGTAGTACTTTTAGCTTTGGAGAAATATTTATCACCAAGAATCATAATGTATGGAGTTGGTTCATTACGGTCTTTGATATCTATCTTCATGGCTCTATTGAAATTTTGAACGAAAAAAAAAATAAGTTATTTGATGGAGAAGTAACATGAAGAAGAGAAGAAAACAACATGATATTTTGTTCCAAAGAAAAGGGAATTGCATTAATATTTTACCTTTCACCAGTAGACAGTTGTGGTAAAAGAGTAAGGCCACCAATTATAAATGGACTGTGAAACCTACAGAAAATTAACAAAAAGAATCAGCGATGCAGTAGAGTTGTCTTTTCTTAGATAAACTTACGAATAGCTGCTGTGCAGATTTGTGTGAGAAGGGTGCATTGAACTATGGCAAGTAATGCTTATCCAATCTAAACAAAATTGACTTGACAAAGACCAGATAATCAAGCTTGAGTATGTTTCACTACTTTACTTCGTTCTTAACTGTGAAGAATAAGCATTGGCTCGAATTCTCTTATGGACACTCAATAATGGTGGAAAATGGATTTTTTCCATAATCGCTTGATAAAAGGATTGCATCTTCAAAGGAGAATTTCCAAGTTTTTCAGACTACTTGTAAGGAAAGAGTTGGTTGTCAATTGCCAAAATTTGCTAAACGCTTCTCATTACTCCTTGTCAATTTTCACAGAAGAAAATTGGATCTTTATCTTGTGTTGCTGGATCATATAGACCAAAAGGTGGACCATGTTTTAGTTAAAAAATAACAACAATATAGATATATTTATTTAAAAATTAAAAAATAAAAAAAAAGAATGGAAAGGAAAAAATGTTGTCAGAGTGAAAAAAAGGAAAGCTGAGAGTGTTGCAACAGCAGGATGAGTTTGCTATTTTAGTGTTATTAGTGTTTGATTTGAGCTTTTTGCAAGCCTCAAACCATGTGGGCCATAGGCATGACAACAATAACAAGTTTTTTAAAAAGAAAAGAAAATAAAAGAGGCAAGAAAGAATGGGCGAAAAGATGAAAATCCCATGGTTGATGCTGCTATAAAAGTCAAATTGCTGTTCAAAAAAGGAAAAAATTGATATTGTGCCTTTGTTTCCTTTAGAGACTCCAAATTCAAAGTGCAAGTGGGGGCCACCGGTTTGAAAAGAAAGGAAAAAGGCTTAACTCAATTTTAGTTGCCAAGAAACAAAGAAGTTGGTGGTGCTGTTGAAATTTGATTTATTCTTCACTTGAGTTTGCCTAAATTGTTGATCACGTGGGCCCGTATATCTCAAAAAAAAAGGGAAGAAAGCAAATGGCTACTGGTGGTGTTGAAATTTGATTCATGTTGCTCCTTGGTGAAAAAAAGAAATAAGCTCATTTTGCTTATCAAATTACAAGCAATCTGATTCGCCCACATTTATCTTAAGGCCCTCCATGTGAAAATTTTATGTGGTGCCAAAATAAATAAATAAATAAATCAAATCAAATCTATGTATTTAAAAACTCATATCTCATTTTTATTTGACATGTCGTTTGTAGAGTGTTGAAGTGGAGACATCTATTGGTATTAAAATTTTATTGGGATAAATTATCATTTGATAGTTCAATTAAATTGGCTATTGAATTGGGTCCTAAATTAAAGTCCATAATAAATTTGGACTTTATAAATTGAGCCAATCCAAAATAAATTATAAAATTTTTATTTATTTTGGATTAGCTAAATGGGCCAAAATAAATGAGGCTCATTAATTAATTAAGCCCATCTCAAGTGGTGTTTAGGCCCAAGGGAAGACTCAAGCTTCAAGTCATTAAACCCTAATTTGTGCCTATAAAAAAGGGTGTTGCGAGGCATACCACAAATCAAGAAATTCACCAAGAAATTCAAGCATAAAGCTCTCAAGCCAGAGTTCTTGCCTCGAAGAAGTGCTGCAACTACAAAGGTTCTACATCTTCTTCAAAAACAACCAAAGTTTGAAGACCTTGATATCAAAATAAATACTTGATTTCAAGGAACTTCATGATTTCATCCACAAATCTAGGAGGGAATTGCGTATCTAATTTAAAAACAAGCATCAAGCCCTTGAATCAAATCCCAAGGAGAAGAATCGGAAGAATTAGTCTTCCATTATGGAGATATTTCCAGAGATTGTAACCACTTTTTTATTTAAATTAAATATTCAATTTGTCTATAATTTTCTTGTCTTGTAATTTTTTTTGCAGACTTGAAATTTGTGTTAACAATTTCAAGTATCAAAATCTTAAATTCTGTATATTACATCATATCAACAATTTCCGCAGATAGGGTCTCTGACTTATTACTCTCACTATCGAAACAAAACAAAACCCTCATCTCTCCATATTATGAGGGGCCAGACCAACCTAGATAATCAATCGATATAACCAGTTACATATTGATCCGGCTCACACAGAGTTTACTCCAACTGCTTATCGGACATAATCCTAGTAGGGTACTAGCATTGGGTCATCTTTTTGAATCTATTCTTGATCCAACTTCCCAAAGAAGTCCCACAAGTATAGAATAATTAGAAATAGTAACATTTTAGTTCTTTTTGTCACAATCGCCATGTAAAATCAATTAATACATGTACAATCGAGAACATATCAACGATATTTAGCTTTGCACAATTTCGTGAAATATGGGGATGAGCTCATATTTAAAAGTCAATTTTGATTTTCACAAATTCAATATACATGAAATATTATTTTAAAAATATGTCTAGAATGCAAAATAAAGCAAGTATCAATATGTTTAGAAATGTCAAAACACGTTTACTGAAATTAAATTACGTGTTAGGTTGTGGGCAAATAACTTACTTTTATGAAATCCTGATCCAAAAGTCATGCAAGGACATCAAGGATAGAAATATAGAATATATATAAGTTCTTTCTCTAGTAATGAATCTTGTACCATCTAGTATCACAATCACTTGATAAACGTACAAAATGTTGTAGCATTCTTTAGGGGTTTAGATCGCTTGTATTTCTATTACCTAGGTAATCAGAGTTGAGAATAAGATAATATGTAATAGTGTTACATAATTTTTTTTTAATTCAAAACACATACTTTTCCAATTCTCTTATTAAGGTTCTAACACTAATTTCTCTTTTTTATTTTTTTTTTTTGCCTTCATATTCTATTAATTCTTCATGCTCAATCTTTAAGATGACTAAGTATGTCAAATTCTGATTTAACAAAATGTTCAAGCCAATTAACATTTTTTTTGTCTTTAGTTGTAATACCATGAAGGATTTACTTATAGCTCGAATAAAAAATCTAATAGGTTACTTAATTAATTGATATAACTTTATATTAATAATTTATTTTAATATTGTTGATTGACTTAATTTGATTAATTTTTTAATCATATAGTTGCTTCAAATTAACTTACCTAATCGCATAATTAACTATCGTTATGTAATCATAAGTCATGTGGCTTTTAGATTATTATTTGGGCATCCTCGATGTTTTATTCTTTGGCTCAATATTATTTATATAAGGTTTCATAAGTTTTAATTAATTTCAATCCAATCATATCTTAATTTACCTAACATTATACTATTCCTATATTGATAGTCTTAGATTGACTTTGTCCTTTAAACTACTAATCCAAATTTAAAAGTAATTTTATTCCATGTAAACTTTATTATGAGTCTAATTGAATTAAATTTTATTTATAATTCCAATATTATAGTATTTCTCATTATCATTGTCTAAGATTGTCTCAATTGATTAGGTCTAATTATGTCTTGAATATCCCAAATTTCAAAAGTACTTATGTTAATAATTCCAGTTGATGATTTTTAAAGTTATCAAACTCATTAATTCTAGTCTTTCTAATTAATTCTTTCTAGTTAACTTTACTTATCAACACACTTTCGTTGCCTAGTATTAACGTATTGGCGGACTATACGGAGGTATGCAAGTTTAACTTTTTTTTATGCCTTCCAAGCATACAATTTGATTAGCTTAGCCCCAAGCCCCAATGGACTAGGAGAAATAAGCTTTATCACTACATATGGAGTATATTATTACAACATGATGCCATATAGCATCAAGAATGCCGAGGCCACCTAATAGAGATTAGTTAGCCACATTTCTGATGACATGATTAGAACAGACACAAGGACATACATAGATGAAATACTGGAAAAGAGCTATTGATAGAAGGATGACTTGAAGGACCTTGTTGAATGCTTCGAGGTAGTTAGGAGATTCAACAAGCAGCTTAATCTAACAAAGTACAATTTTGGGGTAATGGATAGATGGTTCCTTAAATTTGTATTCTCAGAGCAAGGGATAGAGGTAAATCCAAAAAAGGGTAATTACTACTCTTGAGATCCCAAGGTTAAGCCATTGATAGCCTTGAATAGGTTTGTGTCAAAGTCTGCTGGGATGGGCCTATCCTTTTTCAAGATACTACATAGAGTAAAGATGTTCGAGTGAATTGAGAAATGCAATAAGACATTCCAATACTCTTGTAACTATCTGCCATGAAATAATAGTTAGCCGTATCCTACTATGAGAATAAGGAAGAGAACATCAACCAATTTACTGTGTTAGTTAGTTCTTGTAGAGCCTAGAGTTGAGATACTCTTCCAATGGAGAAATTGGAGTTATCAATAATGATGGCTACACAAAAGTTGAGACCATACTTTCAGGTACATCAAATCCTAGTACTTACCAATCACCCCCTAAAGAAGATATTGAGTAGCTTAAAGGCCTTAGGAAGAACAAAAATGTTGGTGCTTGAGTCGAGCTAGTATGGAATAGATTATCACCTACAACTGGCAATCAAAGTACAGGGTGTTAATAGATTTCATAACATAAAGAGCAAGTTATGAGAAGGAGAGCTCTATCTCGATGTAGATAGTTAATGTCGATGAGACCGATCAACTCCAAAAACAAAGATACATCGTCATAGAGAGATCGCATGGGGATAAGTTCATGTATGCTATGAGGTTTGACTTCTCCGTGTCATACAACAAAATTAAGTATGAAACTTAGTAGAGGGCATGAAGTTAGCTCTCACCACAATAACATAATGGCTACGCACTCATAATGACTTTTAGTTGGTAATTAATTAAGTTGGGGACAACTACAAGGCAAAAGAAAAGAACATAATTAAATACTTGGAGTGAGTCGAGTAGATTAGCTAAGGTGTCACCTTAACATAGACCTAACGTGATGAAACCCTATTACTAAAAATCTAGCTAAGATAGCTAGCTCCTTAGCAACAATAAAGAGTTGACATATCACTTTCTTGCTATTTGACAAAGCAAATAACAAGGCCCAAGAAATAGCATGACAACACTCTGCTAAAGTGATGGACATTAAGAGAAGCATGGGGACTTGGATGGATCCTATCATGAGATATCTCCAAGATGGCATCCTTCTCAATGAAATGAAGAAAGAACAATCATGGAAAGCCAAAAAATCAACATTTATTTTGATGGGTAGAGACCTATATAAGCAAGGATTCTCCTTGCCTTACTTAAAGTCTTTAATGCTGAGAGTGTAGAATACATGATGGATAAGATTCATGAAAGAACCAGTGGGAACCATATGGAGGCAAAATACTTGGCATAAAAGGCCCTCACATAAGGTTTCCTCAGGCTAATGGTGGTTAAAGATGTCTAAAGCTTTGTCAAAAAACTACCAAGCATGTTAGCTTGACACACTAGCCTACTGCTCGACTACAACTAATTGGCAATCCTTTCCCCTTTACCCAATATATGTTAGCTATCATGAGGCTTTTTCTACAGGTTCCTAAGCAATGATGCTCTTGATAGTGGCGATGGACTATTTTTTCAAGTGGGTATAGATTGACACCTAGCTTGTATATCCAAAAAACAAGTCATAAAGTTGCTTTGGAAGATCATTGTGTGTCACTTTAGAATTTCCCAATCTTTGGTTTCGACAATATGGAACTTAAATCATAGGAACAAAGCTTAGAGATTGGTGGAATTAAAGAGTTGACCATCAAACAATTCTTCACTTTTATGGCTAACCCTCGACCTAAGATGCAAACGGAAGTCACACACCAGACCATACTTTAGCATTTAAATACGTAGCTCAGAGATATTGATGAAGCTTAGGTAGATGAACTCCAATTGATACTATAGGCTTATTAACCACACAAAGAGCACCTATGGGAAAGTCAACCTTTAACTTGGTGTATGGCACAGATGCAACCAATCTAGTAGAAATTAGGAAAGTACGTTGGCAGGGAAAGAATCACGATGATGTTGGCAACCTAGAGTAGTTAAGGAAGTACCTAGGCTTGCTCCAAGAAGTACAAGAGGATGCGCATGCACATATTGAAATATAAAAATTTAATATGAAAAAGTTTACAACATAAAGGTAGGACCCAGAAGTTTCCAGGTCAGAGACTTAGTGTTGTAGAGAGCTAAAGCATTAGGGTCGGTAGGACAGCTGGGTGCGAGATGGGAAGACCCCTATAAAATGTTAGAAATCATCACTGCGAGAGTTTACAAGCTACAAAACAAAGATGAAAGAGATATAGCCAAAATTTGAAATACTTTAACCTTGAAAGATTCTATCCCTAGCACTTGAGCTAGTCTAAGTTGTTTTGATATCTTGTGCTTCCTTCAAGAGACGTTAAATTTTTAAGTTGTTAAGTTCATATGGTTTGCCCTCTTTTTTCTTTTCTTTATTGAATAAGTTTCTGCCCCAAAGATTGAGAAGGTTTATGTATTCACTAAATGTTTAATAACAACTTTATGATCAATGATAGCTCCCGAAAAAACAAATACAACAAAAATATATAATTTAATGTAATAAACTATAACAGGGAGAGAATAAACAAAAACTTAATCCAATTTGAGATCATAAAGGGTCTCTCATACAAATTAATTCCCCTTTAGATTCTAAGGGGGTTTGCAAGACACTTAGATCTATTTGAGATCCTTAGGGACCCCTAAAACTATTTCATTCTACTAGAGATCTTAAAGGGCCCTTGCAAGCAATTAATTACATTGGAGATACTAAGAGCCCCTGGACCATTTAACTTTACTTGAGATTTTAAGGGATCTCCAAAGCAACTTAATTCTACTCGAGAGCTTAAGGGGTCCTTGGAACAACTTAATTATGCAAGAGATTCTGAAGGATCTACAGAATAACAAGATTCTGTTATGAAATTCTCAGGACACACTGAAGCATCCAATATTGCAATTTACTTTAAGTCTAAAACAAACATTAAACAACATTAAGAAGAAGCACGGGCAAAGAAAAATATACAAGTAGTTATGTTAAGTAAATCCTAAACAAATGCAAAGAAAATAAGTCAACATAAAATGTTTCTGTTTGGGACATAATTAATAGAAAATAAGAAATCCACTCATAACAAGAAAAAAAGAGAAGAATAGAACAACTAACAACAATATTCAGACTATGCTCCTTAATGCTCCAACTAATGGATCCCCTATCATGTAATCAAGGATTGCCCCAGAAGTCCCCATATCTGCCTTGACCGAAAAGTTAATAGGTATGACAAAAGTCCCTAAGAGAGTATTTTCCAATCTCTCTTAGAATATAACAACAATCCTAAGCAGTCCACTCATATATTACAAAAGCCTCCTATACAATTGAAGCTTCAAAGCAATTTCGCATGAACTTCTTCATGACATCCTCTTTAACTGTGAAAAAAAATATCTTCTTTGTGAAGGACTCCAAAAACTTCTTGCCCATCTTAATCTTTGAACCGTATATTTCCCTCAGCTGATCTTAATCCTTGATCACTTTATTGATCTTTTCCTTACATTAATCTTGATCTCATACGAGCTCATCAATTTTCTCCTTCAGCCTAGAGTTTTTTAGTTGTCATATTCTTTGCCTAGCACAACATTTGCATTGTTTAAAGCCTACCAAGATAGCAAAATAAGAAAATACGCATGAGTAGAACACACAATACCAAGCATAAAGATAATAATGCAAAATAAAGGGGAAAAAAAGAAAACAAGGAAAAAAAATGATTTTATACTTGAGCTAAATCTCAAGCAATATGCTCCATTAGTTGCTCATTAACTCCACCTTGCAAAATACCCAAGCTATAAGACTTGTTGTACGTACCCCAATGAGAGTAAATACCTCTACTCTTCTTCATCTCATAAGTGAATATCCCCTGCCCCTTGCCAAGCCCATGAGTATACAGCAACTTAGAAGTGACTCCTAAAACTATTTCCTAGTTGTACTGAAATCTTCAACTTGAAACCTCTCCTCACACCAAAGTAAGGCACTAAAAGTGAAAGAGGAGAATCCCTCATTTGCTTGCATGAGGGACTCGACCACCGCATTAAAAAAGGAGAACCTCCATACCTACCACATGCA
The DNA here is from genome assembly GCA_014898725.1 of Jacaranda copaia. NCBI lineage: Eukaryota > Viridiplantae > Streptophyta > Magnoliopsida > Lamiales > Bignoniaceae > Jacaranda > Jacaranda copaia. Next base: position 1,040,327 of record JACGDI010005343.1, on the reverse strand, counting down.
TTGGACCTAGATAGGGCCTTTTAGGAACACCAACATATATCTTTTGGACTCTATGAATCTACATCAAGTCTATATTTTTTTCATTGAATTATAGTGAAATAGATTGAGAAAAACATAATCATAGGGCACGTAATCACAAGAAATAAAGAAAAAAACAACAATTAAGAGAAGCATACATCAATACCAGTAGGAAAAAAGTAAGAAACATCATAAATGGTGGCAAACAACCCTACAATCTCAAGTTGCTCTTAGAGATCATGATGGACCTCTGCAATTATACTAAGGAGGCATTACTAAAAAAAGGGCATTTTGCGATGGAAAAATTTATCACAATTTGGGATGAAAATTCTATCACAAAATTTTTCATCACACAATCCATTGCAAAAAGAATAAAAAATTGAATAAAAATTTGCAACGGAAAAATCCATTGCAAATGTGAAGTTTTGTGATGGATTTTAATTTGTTGCAAAACTGCTTCTCTTGTGATGGCAAAATTCATCACAAAATTCGACTTTTGTGATGGAAAAATTCATCGCAAAATCAAAAAATAAAAAAAAATAGTTTGCAATGAAAATTTCCATCGCAAATTGTCAATTTTAAATAAGTTGCCTTAATTTCCTCTTGCACTACGCAGATAGCTTCCTTTTCTCTTAGGTTTCTTCTACCCTTTTTCTTCTTTGTTTTTTTTTTTCTATCTTTTAAAATTATTTAAATAGTTAGCCGCGACAATACCCATCAGTTGACTGACCAGTGCTAGTGAGGCTAGCAGCCCGTTGGCCACACAAGAGCAACATAGCTTGCTGTGTTGGGCACACCAATGAGCTCATTCACTGCACTAGCTACTAGCCACTAGTAGGTCAACAACTAGTGGCTGGCCAAATCTGGTAGCCCGCCGACGGCTAGATTTGAAGTTAATTTTTTTTTTTGAAAAATTAGTTTTAATTTTTAAAAAAAATTCTAATAGTTGTTTAGAATATTGTTTCAAGTTTGAAGAGTGTATACTTGTGTATTACTTCCATTGATTGATGTAATTTTCTTAATTATGTAAAAATTTAATTATATTTTAGTTATTTTCATTATGTTTTAGTTAATTATCTCCATTAGTTAAAATTTGATTATGTTTTAAGTTAAACTCAAATAATAATTTATTATTTTTGGTATAATAATTTGATTTAACAAAAATAATAATTTATGTATTAGTTGAAATTTGAGTTACATTTTATATTCATTTGAAATGTTGTTATATTTGTTAGAGTTATGTTTTTATTTGAATTAAAAATTTTATTACAATTTTGATTGAGTTAAATTTCCTAGTACTATACATTGAATAGTATTAAATATCTAAGTTTTTATTTATTTTGTGAAATTATGATCTATTAATAAATGTGCGTTTGTAATATGTGCTTAATGATTTAGGCTATCTTGACTTTGTGAAAATATTTTGTGAGTGTTGATTTTAGTGGAGCATTTAGAGGTAAGTTTGGATATCTTGTTTTAATTTTATATATTTTTATAGTACAATACATTAGAAATATTTAGAATTAGTAAAATTAGGAAGAAGGATTAGATGTTGGGAGAAGGGGAGGAGCTTTTTCATTTGTTGCTGATTGATTTTTAATTGCTTGCATGATGATAATGGACATAAGGGAGAATATTTATGTGTTATTATGTGTTTACTAATATTATAAATTTTTTTCAATTAAAATGATGATCTCATTATGTTTAGTCTTAATTTTTGGGCAATTTGGATATCTTATTTTAGGAAAGTATTTGATATACATTATTATCTTTATGATGACAAAATAGTTCTGAAAAATTCTTGCTAGAGGAATCATGAAATTAATGTATAAATGAAATAATATATGAATTTGAGAAATAATTTTGATATTTACATCTAAATAAAATTTCAAAGAGGATTGAGATTACATAATCTCACCCCCAAACCCACCATTACAATAGCTATTAATCTCATTTATAGTATGGGCTTTGGATAAATTACGGGCTGGCCCGCAAATATCGTATTACATATCAAACTAGAGATTACCCTATATTAAAAATTATAGTAAATGTAAATATCCTAAATCAAACAAACCCAAAATAATTTGTTTACCTACTTCATTTTTTAGGTCATCCTTTAATCCTTTTGTCAATTACTCTTCATTTTTTTTATTTACCAAATATATTCTTCTCTAAATAATAATAATAATAATAATAATAATAATAATAATAATAATTACTATAAGCGATTATTGTCCAACAAACATACATTAATAAAGTAAATAATCAAATAGTTTTATTAAAATTGAAATATTTATAATAAAATTACTTTTGCATCGCTCAAATTGAGATAATTTTTAATGAATTTACTCATTTACAGAATATGGATATTCATGCTGAACGTAGTTGAATGTATAATAGGCTCTTACCAAATTAAAAAGATTATACAAAAGAGTTTGTTATTGGGGTAAAATTTTTTGTTGATTTATGCATCTGTCCAACTGCAATGTTTGAAAGATCGAGGAATAAGGTGTCCTTGGTAAAAATGTAAGAATCTAAAAATTTTGATGCTAAATGAAGCACATATACATTTATTAAAATATGTGTTTCAGCCTAATTATTGGTGTGCACAGAGGGAGATTGAACCTTTAGATTTCAATGTATATAGGGGTGCTCCTAGTAATGCTCATTTTTGTGGTGATGCCATGAACAATAGGTATGAAAACATAGTTTATGATGCTATGGGATCTAGTTTTTATACTAAAATTAATCATGAGAAAGACATTAATCCAAACAGAGAGAAACCTCCAAATATAGATGCTCAAGCCTTTTATGACATGTTAGCTACTGCCCAATGACCATTGTGATCAGGTTGTGAAATCATTGTGATCAGGTTGTGAAACTCATTGTCAGTTGTCTATGACTCTACAAACAATGTGCTTAAATTCTGACTAAAATATGTCTCAAGAAAGTTTTGATCGAGTGGCAAAACTTATTAAATCCTTAAATCCTTTAGAAAGCCATGTTCCGAATAACTTTTACAAAGCAAAGAAATTGATTTCAAAACTGGGGTTAAGTTCTATAACGATCAATTGTTGTATCAATGGTTGTATATTATTTTACACAATTGATGCCAATCTAAATGAATGCAAAATTTGCAATCATCCCTATTTTAAACCAATCGTAAGAGGTCATCAAATGGAAAAGTGAATTCCTTATAAAAGGATGCATTAATTACCCCTAATTCCTCAGCTTAAAAGATTATATGCATCTTTGAAATTAGCCAAGCATATGAGGTGGCACTTTGAAAACAAAAGAAGTTTTGATATTTTATGTCATTCTTCTAATAGGTTTGCTTGGAAGAATTTTGATGAAATTCATTCAATTTTTGCATCTGAACTAAGAAATGTTAGGCTTAGATTATGCGCAGATGGATTTAACCTTTTTAGTCAATCTGCTACACCATATTCATATTGGTCAGTTATTGTAACTCCATATAACTTGCCTCCTGAATTGTGTATGACAACTTCTTACATGTTCTGGACTTGTATAATACTTGCTCCACTTAATCCTAAGAGCAGAATTGATGTCTGTTTATAACCTTTAATTAAGGAGTTGCAATTGTTATGGAAAGATGGCATAGAAACTTATGACATTTCTAAGAAGTAGAACTTTCAATTGAGGGCAGCTTTCATGTGGACAATCAATGATTTTCCTACTTATGGCATGCTATTAGGTTGGATGACTGTAGGAAAATTAGCATGTCCAATTTGTATGGAGCGAACTAAGGCATTTAGATTAAAAAATGGTGGAAAAATGTCTTGGTTTGATTGTCATCAATAGTTCTTGACTACATATTATATGTTTAGGAAGAATAGAGATGCATTTTACAAGGGAAGGATTAAACATTCGGAAGCACCTCCTAGATTGACCAGTCAACAAATATGGGAGAGGATTTGTAATGTTCCCAAAATTACTAATTTGTCAGTAACTTTTGGTAAATTACTTGGATATGTTGTATGACATAATTGGACAAAACAAAGTATATTTTGGGAGTTGTCTTATTGAAAAGATAAGTTGGTTTGCCATAATTTGGATGTTATGCATATAAAGAAAAATATCTTTGAAAGTGTGCTTAACACCTTGATAGATGTCAAATGTAAGACTAAGGACAATAAGAAGGCAAGACTTGACTTGGAGGAATATTGTAGGAGACCGAGGTTACATTTGAAACTTTTACTAAATTGAAAATACATCAAATCAAAAACTTGTTTCTCCTTAATTGTAGATCAAAGACGAGAGTTGTGTAATTGGCTAGAGGATCTTAAAATGCTAGATTGGTATACTTCAAATTTAGCAAGATGTGTTGATAAAATAAAATTGAAATTATGTGGGTTGAAGAGTCATGATTGCCATGTATTTATGCAACGGTTGCTACCAAGTGTCTTCAATTTGGTACCACAAAATGTGTGGAGGCCCTTAACTAAATTAAGCCAATTTTTTTTTGAAATTGTGCTCAACAAAATTATATGAAGATAGTTTATTGCAATTGAAAAAAAAAATCCCAGTTATCTTGTGTAAGTTGGAACGCATATTCCCAATAGGTTTTTTTTAATTCAATGGAGCACTTGACAATATACCTACTATATGAGGCACTTGTTTGTGGGCTTGAATAATATAGATGGATATATCCTTTTGAGAGGTAAATAATTAATCTAATGTGTAAATACTATAAATATTCCATACATATTAAACATTTATAATTATATATCTTTATTTTTCATATTCTTACATGATTTAGAAGTCATGGTTAAAAATAGAGCTAAAGTTGAGGGATCTATATGTGAAGCATATCTAGCCCAAGAATTAGCATATTGTTCATCGTATTACTTTGAGTCTCACATTCAATCAAAGAGTATGAGAAGTAAACAAAATGAAAAGGAGAGATATAATGATCAAAATCACGTACTTTGTCAGTCTTTAATCAAACTAGATAGCTTGCTGGTAGGTGTACTAGTAGATGGTTGAATGATGCTAAGTTGAAAACTGCCTCGTTGCAAGTTCTTTTAAATTGTGATGAAGTCGTACCTTTTCATGAGTAAGCTTAATTTCAAATTCAATATAAATTCATTTTTAATCAATAAGTTTGAATTGAAAAAAAGAAAACTAACGTTCAAACTTAATGTACTTTAGGATGTATAAAGCAACCCTTCAACGTCGTTGGCCCTTCCTCAATGACCTTTAAGTGGAGCAATCTGTTGAGGATCATTTTGAAAATTGGTACCTAGAATATTTAAGTATAAAAAGATTTAAAATAAATAATTCTCTTTGTTAACCAATAAAAACTATATTAATTATCAATTCATTGCTATTATTTATAGGTGCACACTCTAGAAAATATGGTACACAATCAATATTTGAAGGATATAGCATGGGGTCCTATGAGACAAGTCAAGACATGGCATCATTTTTTTGTTAACGGATATGTATTTCATACATATTCGTTGGCAAAGTATAAAAAGATGTGTACTTCTAGAGTATCTCAAAGGTGAAGGATCATTAGAATTTTATAGAAAATTGAAGGAAATAATCCTACTAAAGTATCTAGGTGTACCTAAAAAGAAGGTTTTCCTCTTTAACTATCATTAGTTTGATACACATTCTAACCATGGTATCAAGACAAACAAAGAGTATGATATCATTGAAATCAAAGAAAATGAAAAGTATCCAAAGTTTGATCATTTTATCATTGCTCAACATGCATCTCAAGTGTATTATATTCCTTATCCTAGTGCTAAAAAAGATAAAGTCCATTGGTGGTTTGTGATCAAAATAAGACCAAGAAGTAGAGTGGATAAACGTCATACTTTGAAGATGACTTTACAAGAACCACCACCACAGTCAATGTAGTTGTTGATACTGATCCAACTGGTGACTTACTTGATATTGATGAATCTTATGAAGAAATAAATTTAGAAAACAATCAAGTGATAGGTGATGACAAAGAGTTAGAGGATGAGAATGAGGATGACATTGAGGACATGGATGAGGATGAGGATGACAACGATGGTGCACATGATGATGATGATGATTAGTATTTTAATTTATTGTTATGTAATGTGAATTTATGTAAAAGCTCATTGTTGATGTACTATATAGATTATCAATGTCAAACACAATTAAACTTTCAAGAATGGTAGCTTTAACTTGTTGATCGGTAATTTTCTTGCTACTCAATTATGTTGGGCAGTGTTACCTAATTTAATTTATCCATAGTCAAATATGTGCATAATGATGCAGGAAAATCATCAATGCATAATTCAATAATTTATAGTTTTAGTTGTGTAATATATTTATGCGAATGGTATGAAATGACCTCTATAGCATTTTTTCGTGTTTTCTATATATAATTAGCACGGTAACTAAATTTAAGATATTCCAATTTTATTTATAAATTACGGGAACCTCTTTTAGGTCTAGTGTAAAGATAAGTATACCTTCTCAAATTTAGATAAAAAAACCAATGAGAATCCAATTTCTTCCTTGTTTGGTGCATCCATATAAAGTTAAACCCCTTAAACTTTCCCAAGTTACTTACATCTCTCTAACATGTACTATCATCTTACACATAACTCCATCCAATTGCTATATATTTTTATACCTTAATTTTTTGCAAATGACAAGTTTTAAGCTCCCCTTAGGTTTTTTTTTCCTCAAATTTATAACAATATCATCTCAAATTAGTCCATATTTGCATGTACTTTATTGATTGCAATCTTTATGATTGTTTCTACATTTATGATGATGATTTATTTAATGTCATTTATCTATAATAATTTATATAATTAATATTTGTTATAGATGTCGAGTAATAGAAAGGGAAAAAAATAAGGTTGTTCCATCTAACACTAGATCGGAATCATATATCCCTGCACACACTTATTCAGATGTTGTGCCAGGTAGTTCTCTATTAGATGCATCACCTACTCTCTCATCTATCCTATCTACACTAGCATCTGTAGATATTGGGAGTACGGATGTTACTCAAAAGATATTTATTCGGCCTTAAGGGAGAGAGTAATATTTTTTAAACTTTTTAATTAAAGTAATTTATAATGTTATGTGTAGTAATAAATTATGTTTTATCTTTTTAATATATGTTGTAAAAATATCTTTATGAAATAGGTTCTCCAAAAATTTGTTATGTGCCCAAGAAATAAGTACTATTATTAAAAGGCACTTACAACAAGCTTGGAGATCATGGAAAAACATTTCAGATAGAGTTAGAATGATGCGATTTAGGGAGTTTGTAGTAAGAATTATTTTAATTATCATTTTTTTTTCTTAATTAGATTTCAAAATGGAAGAGTTCTCTAAATGTTTTAAATCTTTTATGTGTCTCAGAAAAAATTTACTTGGTATGACCATGAGAGTAAACTGATTTGCAAAATATTTGAGCATCGTGGCTCGAAAATATTAAAAAATAAATTACACCGAGCATGTCAATCCAAAAAAAGCCCATTTGGATGGGAGATGAAGTTTGGGATGAATTGCTTCAAGAATGGGGCAATAATGGATTCCAAAAACTAAGTGCTTAAAATAAAGCAAATCAGGCATCAAAGTGTGGTGGTGTTGGATTTTCACTTCATCATGGTGGATGTATCTCATACCTATCACACAAAGATAAAATGGTAATTTTTATAAAAGTATTAATATTTAATTTTAATTATAATTGATTCCTAACAAGTGTGTTTGGATGTAGGAAAAAGAATTTGGACACCTACTTAAACTTGCAGAATCATTTGTGCATACACATTCTTCATTAAATGAAAGAAGTGAATGCACATGGGTCAATGAACATGCACATAATACTTATTTAAGTAGTATGTTATATAAAAATAAAGAAAGTTTAAATGTTATAAATTTTATGCTAGAAAGTTTAAATGCCATATATATGTTGATTTTTAATGTAGAAAGTTTAAATGTTTATATATGTTGATCATTTTATGTATTTTATGTATAGAATATGTTCAACAATCGACTAGAAGAGTTCTCTAGTCAAAGTTTAAGTGATGGCGTTGACAATTCTTCTATGCCCATGTCATCTCAACTTCAACTGAAATTCTAAGTTATTAATTTATATTTGATCTATTTTCAAATTGAATTATTTGATCTTTATTAATTTTTGGTAATATTATTATACATATATGGAAAGATACCACATGCAGATCGAAAAAGGGGCGAATTTATGGACTTGAAAGTGAGGCTTCCTTTGCCTCAAGTCACTCTTCTAGAGGACTTCCAAATAATCTGCCCTATGAAAGTGAAGAAATTAAGATATTGAAAGAAGAAGTGACAATATTGAAAGATCAAATGACAACATATAAAGAAGAAAATGTGATGTTTAGACAAAAATTCATGGACATAGAGGTGATGATGCGACATATATTTATGTAGCAAAATATGCAGAATATACATACCCCATCACCATTAGTCTATCTTCATGCATTACCATTTTATTTGTCTACAAATCTCTCCTTCATGGCACCAGCTCACATTTACCTCGGTCAGAGGTATCTCATGTGACAACTTGCTATAGACCGATTTATTAAACAGAGATTGGCTCATATGTTCTTAATGCAAAGCCATAAAATGTAGAATAGGGCAATAAGATGCCAAGATGAGCATATCTCAAACATCATGGTCCTAAGAAGATACCGATGTATCAATTAGCGAGCGAGGGAGGAAACCTCTCGTATGACTACCCTCAGGGATGGATGTCGTCAATACATGAGTAACTACATGGAGTTGATTGACCTCAAGAATGATCACATTGGCTGGTCGACTAGGCACGCGATCGCCTTCAAGATGGCTAACTTAGCCTGTTGATGTCTGCAACGATTGGTGCCGAACAGTAGCTTCTCTCCCAAAGCTGATTGTAGGGCTATAAATGGATATACGAAAAGTTATTTACATTTCACATTCGTATTCATTTGTATAAAATTTATCTACATTCATTTAAAGCGAATATTATTCGTATTCAATTAATATAAATCTAATTATAAATGGATATAGATAAGATAAATGCATATTCAATCCATTTAATATCCGCTCCAAATATGTATTTATTAAATAATGTAGTGCCTCCTCTAAGGACGATACCTAAACTGAGGCACTACTCTGATTCATACTTATTTCTCAGAGTATAATTCAACACTAGGTCCATTCATTCAACCATCTTATAATGAATACTGATATCATTCCATCAATACCTAATAATCCATGAAACAAAAATACCAAAGAGTTCAGGGGACTAAGTCATAGTATAGTCTCTGTAGGATTAAACCATCATTTCATCTTATACTACAGACTTCAACAAAATAGATACATCACAAAGTTTAAAAGATCAACCAAATAGTTACAAATTCCATACATAATAACGGCTCCAGTCCTACTACAAAACAACTATATATATGTCATTCCATCTTGACGTCCACCAGAGCCCATCCCTGTCTGAAAGATTATAAAATACAGGGGGGTAAGTCTAAAGACTTAGTGAGGGAAAAGTACAAGTAACAACAGTGTTTATCGAGGAGAAACTCAACTTGATAAGATATCATTTTTAGACTGAATATAACAGAATTTAGAAAAATAGACAGACAGTATCGAAAAGCAAATAGGAAACTCTCCTGCCTTATTGCTCTAAGAATAGATTACAGGTAGACATAATTATGAAGGCAAATCAAACCCAAAGCATATGCATTCCAAGAAAACTGTAAGACAGGTATTGCAGATTCACCTTATATCAGACAGATAGAAAAATTACCTAAGCGTAATAGCTTGGTATATGGCAAATGCCTATATGGATTGTATAGCACGCCGCGGATACCTAGGGGGAAATCCCTAGTGTATCGCCCGTATCCAAGAAGAAATCCCTAGTGTACGATTGGCACCCAGGGGGAAATCCTTAGCGTACCGGTGACATTCAGGGGGACATCCCTAGCATGTCCCTATATAACCAAACAAATTGCCTAGTGTAGCCCTTGGCCCACAAATCTCCGTACAGATAACAGAATAACCGCTCATATAGATGTCCAGGGGAAAATCCCTAGCGCACTATTGGTTTCAAAGTAACATATCAAAACAAAACAGAATAGAACAGAACAGTATGCCACCAAGTTAATAGAAAATAGTAAACAAAATAGATAAGCTAGCACGGCTAATGAATACAGAGCTAATAATAGATATACCAACAAGGCAACAGATACAGTATAGATAGTATAGATACGAGATAGACAGATAACAGACTTAAGTTCTGGGCACCAGAACAGACAAAAGAAAATTGACATCAGAGATAACCCTCACAGGGTAATTTAAAGCAAATAACAGATAACAGATAGCAGATAGATTCTAAATACAAATCAGAATATGATTCAGAAATAGAGAAACCCACATAGAGGCTTATTCCAACCACACATAAGAAATATAGTGCCAGATTAGCAAACCCTCACAGGGGTTTCCAATAATTTAGAGTAGCTTAACAAAGCAATACCTAGAGTGGGAGACCCTCACCTCTTGCAGTCCCAATAGAAATAGCCAAAAATTGATCTTATTGCTCATTGGTGCCTAGCTCGTCGTCACCTAATCAAGAAAATATGGCACGAGTCAAGCTTCTCTAGATTCAACATTCATGCATAAATTCCTAATCAAATTCCCATTCCAACCCAATTTAACTTATAATGATTCCCGATATCAAAATTTATATTCAACTTATTATTAACCAACATACAATTCCAAATTCATATCTCTCATAACCCTATTCCTCGCATAAAAAAATAGTCATCAAAATACCTGTATCAACTCAAAGGCTCGACCCAGATAAAACTAACAACTATAAGCATGCATATATATACATATATATAACATGCAATAATCACATAAATATCAAATCTCACTAACGAATGCTTAGAATCACGAACCGAAAGTACCAAGATGATCACTGCATCGAGATGGGGAGACTGTCCCCTTGCCACCACCAGACCGCCGCCGTTGGAAAATAAAACCTTACTACTGGATTGTTCCTCTCGTCGCAAGGATTCCAACGCCACCTTCTATTTCCAATTCCGAGTAGTGTACACACCCGAACGGGCCAAAAATTGCCACTTTCTCCTTTTCTCCAATGAGCTCCGATCACTACCTTGCCATCGTCGGAATTGCCATGCAAAGGTACCGTTGTGATCCACTCGTCAAGAGCTTCCTAACTCTATCCTCAGAATAGAGAATCATTGCCAAAAAAGAAAAAACCCGACAATCCTGTAACATGTATGCCTAGATCCTCCTTGGTTTCCGCCGTTTCGCTGCCCAGTTGGTGGTTCTAAGGTATGGTAATTGTTGGTTGTGGCGAGGGGAAGAATTTGGTTGGTTGGAGTGGAAGAAAAAGCCATCGAAAATAGAAGGAGATGGTGATGAAGCCTCGATGAAGAAGAAGAAAAAAGAGAGAAAAAGGAAGAAGAAAAGGAAGGAAGAAGAAAAAGGAAAGAAAGTGGTTGCCCGATTTCTAAAATCTGATTTTTGACCTTTTTTTTTATAAAATTATAAATTATACAATTTTTTCCCCAATTTTTAGAAAATCATGATTAACCTCAAATTAATCAAAAGTATACACAATTAAGTATATGAAAATTATAATTTAACCCAAAAAACTTTTAAAATAATTAATAATGTAAAATTCATAAAATTTTCAAATAACAATGAAATCATATTTTATAAATAAAATAAATAAAATTTTAGGGATGTTACAGACCTCCCTCTTTAAAAGATTCTGGTCTCTAGATTCTTACCTGAATATTGAAATAGCTCGGGATATTGTTGGCGCATGAGATCCTTTTGTTCCCAAGTTGCTTCCTCAATATTGTGATTGCCCCACAGCACCTTCACCTGAGGAATCGTTTGATTCCTAAGCTCTTGAAACTTTTTATCAATGATACAAACTGGTCATTCCTCATATGATAGGTTGCCCTCTAGTTCCATGTGTTCATGCGATATGATGTGAGACGGATCTGGGTAATACTTTCATAGCTGCGACACATGAAAGACGTCATGTATCCTGGCTAAACTCTGGGGTAACAATAGATGATAAGCTGCTGGTTCAATTCTTTCTCATATCTCATATGGCCCCACATATCTTGGACTTAGTTTTCCACCTTTGCCTATTCTTCTGATCCCTTTCTGTGGAGACACTTTAAGAAACACTCAATCGCCAATCTCAGATTCTAGGTCTTTTCTCCGCCTATCAACATAACTCTTCTATCGGTCCTGAGCAGCCTTCATCTGCTGTTTTATAATATGCACCTTATTTATAGCCTCTTGGATTAGTTCAGGCCTTATAATCCCTAGAGACTCTTTAGTCGTACCTTTATATTCCGATAAATCCCAATATAGCGAAGATTGATACTTTCGACCATACAGTGCTTCATATGGTGCCATTTGAATAACAGACTGATAGCTATTATTATAGGCAAATTCAATTAGAGGTAGATGTCAAGTCCAACTTCCACCAAAGTTCAGCACACATGCCCGCAACATATCCTCCAAAATTCAAATGACTCTTTCTGATTATCCATCGGTCTGAGGATGAGCTGTTGCACTAAATTGTAATCTTGTTCCCAGATGTCTTTGTAAACTCTTCCAAAGTTTTGATGTGAATTTTGGGTCCCTATCTGACATAATACTCACTGGAATTCTATGCAACCTAACAATCTCTTTAATGTATAATTCTGCCAATTTCTCGACCTTGTAATCAGTTCCAACTGGTAGAAAGTGTGAGGACTTTGTTAGTTGATCTACCACTACCCAAATACTATCATAACCTCCTCTGGCCTTCAACAAACCAGTCATAAAGTCCATAGTCACTTGTTCCCATTTCCAATCTGGGATGGGAAGTGGTTGCAACAAACTTGACGATCGCTAGCATTTTGCTTTCACTAACTGGCAGGTTAAGCATTTCTGCACAAAATCTACTACATCTTTCTTCATACCACTCCACCAGAACTATTTCTTTAAGTACTGGTACATCTTTGTTCCTCCAGGATGCACAGTGTGTCTTGTTTGAAGTGCTTCTTCCAATATTCTTTTCCTCATCTTTTTTGGTATGTAAATTTTATTTCTATAGAGTAGGATACCTTGACTATCTGTGTTGAATTCAGACTCTGCAGAGCTTTTAACCATCTCTTTTTGTTTCAACATCCATTTCTCCTTAGCTTGAGCTTGCCGAATTTCTTCATACAGTTTTGATTGTACTCTCATTCCTGCAATCCAAACTTGTTGTTTTAGTCTTCTCATAACACTTGCTTTCAACTCTTCTGACATTTTCGAACCTTTCAAATGAGCCATTCCTACTTTTCAACTCAGAGCATCAGCTACTACATTCGCTTTTCCAGGATGATAATTGATGGAAAAGTTGTAATCTTCCAAAATTTCCATCCATCTTCGTTGTCTCATATTCAAATCCTTTTGCGAATGTAGATACTTGAGGCTTTTGTGATCTGTGTACACTTCAAATGTAGCCCTATAAAGATAGTGCCTCCATTTTGATAGTGCAAAGATAACTACTGCTAATTCTAGATCATGTGTGGGGTAGTTTTCCTCATGAGGCTTTAACGTCCTGGATGCACAGGCAATAACTCGCCCATTTTGCATCAACACATATCTTAACCCTTTATATGAGGCATCTGTATATACCACAAAATCTTTCAACCTATCTGGAAGGGCTAATACGGGTGCTGTAGTTAAATGGTTCTTAGTTCTAGGAAGTTCTTCTCACATTCTTCATTCCAAACAAACAGCTCATTTTCCTGGATCAACTTGGTTAGTGGGCTGGCTATCTTCTTTATCTAGAACTCACACTTACTGAACTTAGCATACATTTGATGTTCTCTCAAAGTTTTCAGAACTATGTGTAAGTGCTTCCTATGCTCTTCTATAGACTTAGAGAAAACTAAGATATCGTCAATAAAGATGACCATAAATTGATCTAAATAAGGTCTGAATATCCAGTGCATCAAATCCATGAAAGCTGTTGGGGCATTGTTTAAGCCAAACAGCATTACCACAAATTCAACAATTTATCTAAGGACTACAACTAGAGTTGAGACGGGGTCTCGCTATCTTCGATTTACCAAATTTCAACATAGCAATTAGTAAAGCACTACAACTAGAATTGGAGCTACCGAAAATCAAAAAGATCGAAGAAAAGAGTAGAAAGGGAAGACCGTCTCCAAGTAGACCAAGTGGCACTAGCAAGAAACCATGGAAGCCATAAACTGAGGGTGCAACTCAGAGGATTACTTGAGCCGATGGAATGGTGAATCTAGTTCAAGAAAAGACACTGGTAATATGTAGATTTTGTGGGTCAGTAGGGCATGAGGAAACAAACTGTTGGTGAAAATAGGGTAAATGCCTACAGTATTGTAGTAGCCAGCATCATATGAAAGATTGCCCAGGAAAGAAAGGTCCAATACTAACAGGAAAAGGAAAGCAAAAAATCCAGGCCCCTGCCTATGCCCTCACCAGAGAAGATGCACCAAATCCTAATGAGATAGTAGAAGGTATGATCACTATCTCCAAAACTCTTGGTAAAGTGTTATATGATCTCGGTGTTCCTATTCTTTTATATCTATTGAATTCTCTGCAAAACTGAATATGAAACCTAAAACTATGGCATATCAAGTAGAAGTGAGAACACTATTAGAGGTAGGACTAGCCACTAAAATCATGTATTGGGATTGCCCAATTGTGATTGAAAGTCGAGTGTATCCAGCCAACTAAATACAGATGCTTATACAAGGATATGATATAATTCTTAGAATGGATTGATTGTACAACCACCAAGCACAAGTTAAGTATTTCACTAAGTGCATCACACTCGGGGGAGGGACGTTGATATCTTCACACCCTTCTGTAGATAAAACCTCTCCGATGCCGATCATATCAACTGTAGAAGTAGAATCTACGCCTACAGCGCCCCCTCTGAGGATAGCACCTAAGTTGAGGCACTATTCTGATTTAGACTTATTTCTCAGAGTACAGTTCAAAACTAGGTCCATTCATTCAACCATCTTATAATGAATATTGATACCATTCCATCAATACCTAATAATCCACAAAACAAAAATACCAAAGAGTTCAGGGAACTAAGTCATATTATAGTCTCTGAAGGATTAAACCATCATTTCATCTTATACTACAGACTTCAAACAAAATAGATACATCACAAAGTTTATAAGATTAACCAAACAATTACATATTTCATACTTAATAACGACTCCAGTCCTACTACAAAATAACTATATATATGTCATTCCATCTTAACGTCCACCAGAGCCCATCCTTGTCTGAAAGATTATAAAATACAGGGGGGTAAGTCCAAAGACTTAGTGAGGGATAAGTACAAGTAACAATAGTGTTTACCAAGGAGAAACTCAACTCGATAAGATATCATTTTCGGACTGAATATAACGGAATTCAGAAAAATAGATAGATAATACCGAAAAGCAAACAAAGAACTCTCACGTCTTATTGCTCCGAGAACAGATTATAGGCAAATAGAATCATGTAGGCAAATTAAACCCAAAGTACATGTATTCCAAGAAAAACTATAAGACATGCATTGCAGATTCACCTTATACCAGATAGATAGAAAAATTACCTAAGCTTAACAGCTTGATATGTGGCAGATGCTTATACGGACTGTATAGCACACTGCGGATACCTAGGGAAAAATTCCTAGTGTATCGCCTGTATCCAGGAAGAAATCCCTAGTGTACGATTGGCACTTAGGGGGAAATCCCTAGCGTACCGATGGCTTCCAGGGGGAAATCCCTAGCATGCACCTATATAACCAAATAGATCGCCCAGTATGGCCCTTGGCCCATATATCACCATACAGATAACAAAATAATCGCTCATACAGATGCCTAGGGGGAAATCCCTAGCGCACTGTTGGTTTCAAAGTAACATATCAGAACAAAATAGAATAGAACAGAATAATATGTCACTGAGGTAATAGAAAATAGTAAACGAAACAGATAAGCTAGCACGGTCAATGAATACAGAGCTAATAATAGATATACCGACAAGGCAACAGATATAGTACCAACAGTACAGATACGAGATAGACAAATAACAAACTTAAGTTCTGGGTGCCATAACAGATAGAAAAGAAAATCGATATCAGAGATAACCCTCACAAGGGTATTCAAAGAAAATAATAGATAACAGATAACAGATAGCAAATAGATTCTAAATACAAATTAGAATACGATTCAGAAATAGAGAAACCCATACAGGGACTTATTCCAACCACAGATAAGAAATATAACACCAGATTTGCAGACCCTCATAGGGGTTTTCAATAATTTAGAGTAGTTTAACAAAGCAATACCCAGAGTAGGAGACCCTCATCTTTTGCAGTCCCAATAGAAATAGCCAAAAGTTGATCTTACTGCTCATTGGTGCCTAGCTCGTCGTCACCTAATCAAGAAAACATGCCACGAGTTAAGCTTCTCCAGATTCAACATTCATGCATAAATTTCTAATCAAATTCCTATTCCAACACAATTTAACTTATAATGATTCCCGACATCAAAACTTATATTCAACTTATTATTAACCAACATACAATTCCAAATTCATATCTCCCATAACCCTATTCCTCACATAGAAAAATAGTCATCAAAATACCTATATCAACTCAAAGGCTAGGCCCGGATAAAACTAACAACTATAAGCATGCATATATATATACATATATATAGCATGCAATAATCACATAAATATCAAATCTCACTAACGAATGCTTGAAATCAAGAACCAAAAGCACCGGGACGATCACCGCATCGAGATGAGGAGACTGTCCCCTTGCCACCACCGGACCACCGCCGTTGGCCACCATCGGAAAGTGAAACTTTACCACTAAATTATTTCTCTCATCGCAAGGATTCCAATGCCACCTTTCATTTCCAATTCCGAGCAGTGTATACACCAAAACAAGCTAAAAACTGCCATTTTCTCCTTTTCTTCGATGAGCTCTGATCACTGCTTGTCGTCGTCAGAATTGCCATGCAAAGGTATCGCCGCGATCCTCTCATTAAGAGCTTCCTAACCCTACCCTCAGAATAGAGAATCATCGCTAGAAAAGAAAAAATCCGGCAACCCCGTAACATGCACGCCTCGGTCCTCCTTCATTTGCCACCGTTCTACTGCACATTTAGTGGTTCTAAGGTGCGGGAAGTGTTGGTTGTGGTGAGGGAAAGAATTTGGTTGGTTGGAGTGGAAGAAAAAGCCGCCGAAAATGGGCCGGAGATGGTGATGAAGCCTCGGTGGAGAAGAAGAAAAAAGAGAGAAAAAGGAAGAAGAAAAGGAAGGAAGAAGAAAAAGGAAAGAAAGTGGTTGCCCAATTTCTCAAATCTAATTTTTGACCTTTTTTTTTTATAAAATTATAGATTATACAATTTTTTTCCCTAATTTAAAACTTTTAAAATAATTAATAATATAAAATTCATAAAATTTTTAAATAACAATGAAATTGTATTTTATAAATAAAATAAATAAAATTTTAGGGGTGTTACAAATAATATATTATTTATATTTTTTAAAAAATTATTGTAATATAGAGAAAAAAATTGAAGAATAAAATTAATCAGCATAATTATTGTTGGTTAACTTTGTAATTAATATACTCTAATGCCATTATCACTATTAATAAGTACTAATTATTAATTATAAAATTAATTATTAATTAAAAATTATGCTATTTGTTTAACTGCTTTCTTTTTTAAAAAATTATATAGTTCCTTCTATTAATTAAAATATGTATTTGTTATAAATTCATAGATTCATGTATTTGAATATTTGTAAATAGATATCTAAATAATTATCATCGAACATGAATATAAAAAAAATAACTCAAAGATAGATAAATTTAATGAAATGTGAATAAATTTGAATAGTTATAATTGAATACGGATATATCCAAATTCATATTTGTATCCGAACATTCGAAAAGTTAAATAAATAAGAACATAAAAATAGTGTATCTAATCCATTTAATATCCATTTACACCTTTAGTTGATTGCCCCAACTCGATTGAGTAATGCCAAATGGCAATTGGCCTCCTAAGGCCAGCCACCACCTCAATGTCCCTTCCCTCCATCACCTTCGCCCCATGTCTAACTTCAATTGGTTGCTCCCCCCCACAACTAAACTTGTGCCTCTCTCTTCTCTTAAGTGAGTTTTAAAACAAAAGAGAAAGCAAAAGATAAGATATGGAAGAAACCAAGAGCTAGGGACTAAATATGCCCTAAGAACACATTAATCAAGTTAGACTGAAAAATAAGTATAAAATATTAAGGTGGACGATAAACATAGCAAGCCCACCCCACCAAACCCCAACGCTATAAATATTAACACTCATGACAGAAAAAGTGATTTATCAAGCCAATTCATTTTCTACTTGAGTAATTTTTCTAAGCAAACTCTCCTTAGAGTTAGAAATCCACAACCTTCAGTATTCAATAAAATAATAATGAAAAGTCATAGTTTTAATTTGAAATTGCCTATTCAAAAATATGGTCCAGATGATATATCTTAAATATGTTGATGTAACCTAGAAAGATCTAGTAACAAAAATATGAAATAATGGTAAAGAAATTCAATGTAAACTGGCCATAAATTTAACATGATTTGGCGATGTGCCTAATCCAGCCAACAAAAAAAAAATTATTGATTTCAAATCAAAGTATTAGGTACAACTTGAAACAGTTAGAAACACTTATGTATGGTTCGTCATAATTTGCCTCGAAAGAAAACGAGTATTTATATCACAAAAATAGAGTGCTTGGTGAAAAAGACTTCCGACGCACGACACGGCGCGTATAACTTGTGCCCTGGCGCGCAAGTTCCTATCTTAGCCAAGAAACACTCCAATTTGCTAAGAAAATTTGCTTGCTGTGCGCCCTGCCACGGCCAACTTGCACTAGGGCACACAATCATAGTGTGTTGCGTGCCCAAGCGTGCGAATCTTGTAGCACCTGCACTGGGGCATGCCTTCCTTGAGCTTGGGTGCCCTTGCAGTTGTTGTTGCCCATTCCTCGAGCCAATTTCGCTTCATTTCACTTCATTTTTTTCGATTTTCTTTAATTTGACTTAAATTTCAAAGTAAAATCAACATACATTTATGAGTACATGAACCAAAATTTAAAAATAAATATTAAGATGGGCTATTTAACACGCCCAGTATATCAAGCCCAAGCGTTTTAAATATCACCACTTATGATAGAAAAGGAATTTAGCTAATTCATTTTTTATTGGGATTAATTATCTAAGTAATCAGGCTCTCAGGTTTAGCATTTTGTCACGGATCTTTGAAGAGATTTACAAAGACGAACTTGGTCCACACAAAAAATATATCCATTTGTAAAAGGAAAATATTTACCGTGGGCTTGGATTTTCACATCTTTTAAACTCGGCGGAAGAAAAGAGTCAAAGACGGTGTGATTTACCTTTTAAAACCAAAGAGGTCCACAAAAATCAAATTGAGAAAACAATTTCAGGAGAAAAACCGAGAGAGATGAGGATATATATATATATATATATATATCCGAGGCAAATCATAGTATTTGCTTGCGGGTATGAATTACTTTTGCAGACTCTCGTTTCATTTTCTTCCATCATTTCCAATTAACACTACTCGAATTTACATTTACACAATCATCATAGGGTGCTCTTTTTTCCGGCAACAACGTACGATGTGCACCGATCCATAAAGAACAACGAAAAACCTCCTTCCCCACAGCAGCTCAAAGCTCTTGAAGATTACATCAACTCCGTCCGCCGCCCGCCCAACTTCGTCGTAAATTTCTTCAACTTCACTTTTTATTTCTGGAATTTTCCGTCTTTTTTAATAATATTCACTTGTAGACAATAGAGAGTCATTGTGGTGGTGATGGATATATACCTCCGGTTATGTTTTTTTTTCTTAATTTATCAAATACTGCAAATTTGCATCATAAAATTCATGAGATTGAAATGAACATGACCTGATGCTTCTGTTGCTGTGGGTAGAATCTAATGGCCACGTTGTTGGCTATAAAAGAACCGCGTGTTGCGGAAATCATGAAATGTTGCTTCCTCTAATTTTACACGATACAGAATTTTAAAATAGAAATTGAAGAATGAAACTATTTTATAATTCTTGTGCATGAAAGTTTGTGATTGTAATTTACTGATACCATATCTCGAGACTTCATGTGGTGGGTATTTTCAGGGTGAATAAAAATCTATTAACGACAATGAAATTCTAATGTAGAATATCACAAAGAAAAAGAGAGGAGATTTAAATTTGGGGTAAGGTGAAAGTTAGAAAAGTGACTAAGAAGGTATTTGAGGGAGCTTATAAGCCCTTCAAAACATCTTAAAGGGTGTTTTGGTAGATTTATAAGTTTTTCAAAATATCTTAGAGGATGTTTGGGTGGATTGATAAACTCCTCAAAACGTCTTATAAGATGTTTAAGAGCATACAAGATAGTAAAAAAAGTGTTTGATAATTTTTTTTTTAAAAAAATTATATTTTAAAATAAGATGTTATGAGTTTATAAACTCTTTTTAAAAAAGTAATTGAGTTTCTAAAAGTGGATTTGTGTATAACTAAATCCTATGGCTTTATTCTATTGGGTCAAGTGGATTCATGAACTGAATGACATAGGCGCAACCGCCGTAAAAGTCTTCGCAATTTTTAGAACTTCCAATTTTTCAACTTTAGTTTAATTGAGCGTGGAAAGCCAGAAGCTTGGACTTGTGCTTTTCTTCGACATAATTCAGAGTTGCTCTGGACTATTATATCCTCAATAACAATATATTAACTCTAATTTAACCTTCAGGTAATTAGATTTAACATCAATTTTTTGTTTCTTTTATATTATTATCATCATCATAAAGACACGTATGCATATGTTTTGTACATCTGTGCGTGTATCAATTGCATTGATTATGTCTATGTATTTTATATATGTTAATGATATATTTTTTTTTT